>OX403632.1:7857266-8388779 GCA_948107755.1 Campoletis raptor | reverse complement strand
AGTAACAAAAAATTGATGAAAAATCAACATTTTTTTCCAATAAATCATCAAAATCGTTATTCAAAATATTTTTAATGCTCCGGACATGTTCAATTTGAAGAAAATTTATATTTATGAAAAAATGGTTGATTTTTGAATACAGAAAAACTTTTTGTTACGTTTGTATAAACAAAACACGTTAAATATACATGTGTACATCATGCCAGCGTACTGATGCACATTGAAAGTGTAGAGAGGCGAATGATTGACCGTAGAAACATAGAAAATAAAAAATAGAGAAACTGGGCAAGAGAACAAACACAGAAACAAATAATAAAACACGAGTTCACGACCGTTACGAATGAAGGACTCGATAAATGTTCAAACCCTCGTCACGCAATCATGTGGATAGTAAACTGGTACGATACAATACCAAATGTTTACGCACTGGAGTACTCAAACACGAGATATTTTGTGCCAAAAAAATAATAATAATTCATTGAAAAAGAAATGAGACTAAAATATATATTATAATAAATTTTTAAACAATACATTTATAAAACTCTTCGAAATATAAATAAAAGTATTAAAACACACACAGAATTTCTCGTGATTGTTTAATTTTTGAATATTTTTTCGATGGAGATTTTTTTTTAAGGTTTCCTTTCAAAGAATTCCGTTGAAATCCTCAATCACGATATGTTTCGATTCGACGAAAATGAATGCATTAAATTTATAGAATTCTTTTATTTCCATGGATTTTTTAAATTATATTTTATTGCACCCCAGAAAGGTGTTTATATTCAAAAATAATTGGAACCGAAACTGAATTATTTGAAGAGTTTCTTTCTTCGAATTCATTTGATACTTTTTTTCTACTCACGAATTATTATTGAATTTTCAGCATAAATTTTTGTTAGGATATTTTTTTAAAGCATTTTTCGAAAAAGAATTTTTTAATTTAGAGCTCTCTTGAAATAACCAACTCGCGTTGACTTAGTTTGCAAATATATGTGTACATGGCAAGCCTGAACTTTAGACAGTTGGGGTTTGAAACGCATATTTACTCGTACGTCGTGTAACTAGTTTCCGGACAAATCAAATAGCCCTGAAACGATCGAGAGGTTGTAGTAGGAAGGTTGCTCGTGGCTACAAACGATCGAGGACCGATGTATTTACCTTCGTCAGCGAGAATGCTTCCACAAAGCCAGATGGACACTACGGCCATCAGTTTTGACCAAATAGACATCGGGTATTCTCGAGTCAATCATTTTAACCCATCACTTATTTTATTTAAAACACAAAAAAGCGATGACGTAACATATCAATATAAATGTTAAATATTGTTTGTGGTAGGAAATATTTTTTAAAATATTGGCATAGCGTGGGTTGAATAAAAAGACGAAGGAACAAAAAAGAACTTTAAACTGATTCTATACGCTCCAATTCAGTCGCGATGACTGGACGATTATTTATCGTACGATTAATAACTCTGAGCGAAAAATCAGAATATTCCAGCGTTACAGTGCAATTTTTTTGATGGTTTAGATTTGAAAAAAAAAAATTTGACAAATCGATTTGAATGATTGGCAGAATTATGCATTTTTGCAATATCATTTTTCGGTTAAACATTATATTAACATATATTTAGCAAGATATTAATTCTGATGATTTGCTTTAGTTTTGTGGTGTGAAATATTTTTATAAATGAATTTGTTAATGATTTTCAATTGTTAGATTTAAAGGAAATCTCACTTCAGCATTATTTGACGAGGAAAATAACGTTATTTATATAAACAATGTTTACGAGCATAGAAATAGTGTTGTAGAATATATTTTTTATGAGTAAACAATATTATTTTTATTTGCTTTGATCGGTCAATATTTTACTAGTCTTTCACAGCTCGTGTCAAAGCCACTCGAATTTTCACCCTCAGTTGGAGCGTTTAAATTATTCGACAGAGGGAAGGGGGGAAGAGGAGGGACGGAAGCTCCGTGCCGGTGTCCGTAATACGTGCTTTGGCCAAAGGGAGGGATAGCGGCCCGAGTGCGAGAGTTATTTAGCAAACTGCTCGAACCTGGGACGACAGCACGCGAGAAAGCATTCCGTTAGGGGTTGAGGTCGGCTAGCCGAAGCGTTTGACCATCCTCTTGTATGTGTCCTATCGTTTCTACTTGTGGTTATATTCCAACTTTCAACTGACTCTCGGACCTTCCACACTCGAAATAGACATACTATTTCCTGTTCGCACCTTCCGACCTTCCCTCATGTATATCAGCTACTCCTCGCCAATTTAAACAGTAAATTACTGTAAGGAATTCAAAAAGTTGCCCCAACAACATCCTTAGAACTTTATATATTCCCCGAAAGAAAAAGAAAATTAGTCATTAATTTAAAAAGTTATTAGTCATTAATGCGGACAGCCAATCCGGTCACCGGAAGAAGTGGGAGGAGCGAGCGCGACGCACTAGCCTTTTATTTTCAGAATTTTATGATCTACTTATTCACTTTGCAGAAGGCATTCAATTTTTAGTTTTTAAATAAAAAATTAAGTTTATTTATCATTTTTTTTCTCTGCTATCAATAAGCGTTTGCAAATCAATGAATTTTCAGTCATGCACATAAATTGTATCAGAGACTAATCAATTGTCCAATAAGTAATTTCTTTACAGACGAATTTCTTTTCTGTTCCGTTGATGCAAATCACCTTTCCGGGTGTTATTGTACGGAAATATTGAAAAGCCCTGTTTGATGTGAGTTGAAAGAAGAAGGTCACGTCAATCTGTTTTATCCTGTACCAAACAAGAAGCACTTTCGGTTAGCAATTCCCTCTGTTCAGTTATGTCATGAAAAAATCGATTACACGGTAATTCGGTTCCTTTCGTTCCCAGCTACGTTCCCCTTCCTCCAAAACGTCTTCTTTTTCTTTTATCTTACTGGCGTTTGTATATATGTAGTTATTTTTCTTTGCAAAAGATAAACTTTCGTGACAACCCTTTCTTCGAAAAACGACAGTTCACGCTGACGGAAAATATCATCAATGCATTTTCTCCGAGCTTTTTCGCCTACTCATATTTCTTTAGCTATCTTCTTACCACATTTTTCCCCCCGTCGTTCCTTCGCACTGCTTCAGGGCTCGTGTGCCATATTATATTTTTCGCATTCTCACAAACAGTATTTCCATCAGTCGCCTTTTTTCAAAGAGATAATTCGTACATTATAGTACATACAACGTTAATAGTACGTCAATAAATAGAGTAGCTCAAATGTGAAAAATAATAAATCATAGTCAGTTGTGAAATGAAATTCTGAATGGAAAAGTCTTTAGAAGTTTTGTAATCCGATGAGTCATTAAAGAGTTATTAATCATTGAAGTTCGGCCCAATAACACGCGCGCGAGTAACCGCACGGTGGGGGGTGGGCCACTGTTCGCGTGCTCCGCCCACCGACGCCAAGTTGTCGGACGCTTTTCATTGGTCAGACTTGAATAATTAATTACTCATCAGTGGTTCGTCGAATGAAAAAACGCCCAACAACTTTTCGGCTCGGAATTCGATGTGGAATCTAAATACGCAGACCTCCGGTTCTGGTACACCCCGTGCACGTGTTAATTTCCATTAGTGTTTTCACTTCGTTCCATTTCCCGGGCGTCTTTCACAGTTTTTTCTCACCCGGAAGGAGAACCAAGTGCAAAGTTGACTAACCTCAGCTAAAATAAAACGTATATTTATATCGTACGAATATATACGAAACTTATATATATAAATATATGGTTTGGCATAATTTACATGTATACATATACTTATATGAGAGAGGTCGGGGTGCAAGGACGCTTCGAAGCCAATGCAACGGGAATGAATGAAGGACAGAGGGTGGATGCCACCCCAACGATGCAGGAATTCCTCTTGACTGTTGATGATGGGGCTGTGGTGACGGGGTGAAGGGATTTACTCGGCATTGAGGGAAAATAAAGGGACTGCGAAAGCCGCGTGGTGCAAAGAACGAAGCAGCTCTCTTTGCCAGCTGTATAATAAAGAAAGAAAAGAGAAAAGGAGAAAAGGGAAATGGTATGAGAAGAAATTCTGCCTTTTGCTCTGGCATTATTGAGTCGTTGAATATGTGAAGTAACTAATTAATTCTCACTCTCTCATCATCTGCAATGTACCTCTTAAATTAACTTCATTGTGTTCAGAAAAAAATTCATTTTCAGATTACACTTGACTAACATTATTATTATTACAAAATTTATTTTTTCCAAGTGAAATTAAGTTTTTCATTATTGTAAAATACATGGGATTTTTTCTGACAATTAGCTTATCACTATTTATTATTTTTATAAATGAATTTAAAAAATTACAGCGATTCTATCATCGAAAAATGTTTTAAGGGTATTTTTTTCTTCTATTTTTCAAAAATAATACTCTGAAACGCGAATCCTCCAATTTCATGGTACAAATGCCGCTGACACTGAGTTCTTTCGCTACAGGAAAAAAGGGACATAGATAAAAATAAGTGTGTCCGAGTTCCCACACAGCTCAACACGTGTTTCTCTTATCGAGTTCGTTCCACGTTGTCCAACTGGGTGGACAGGAAATCTCACGACAGGATTTTCTGTCCACCTTATTCGTGGGTGTTCAACACGACCTTAAAGTGGCGGAAGTGTACTGATTAAAGATCTCTTTCTTTGCTTTTAAACCTTCAGATACGATTTTGTAGAACATTCATAAAATTTATGGAGCTCTTTGTTACTGTGTATGATTCCATTAATTTAATCACGAACTTGAGAAATGTGCATGATATTTAAGTTTGTGATATTTTTAGAATTTTTACACTTTTAAATAAACTCATTACCCGATCTTTCAAATTGTAGAAAGAAATGGTTAAGAAGTTTTATTCTCAAAATTTCGAAACCTATCGATCGCATTGACGAAAACAACAGAGATTTTGGAGTCTTTGGTTTAGAAGGAATTCTCCAGTCCTCGGAGAATATTGATTCTGACTAAATAAGATATGAGTCTTATTTCTTGTGACGTCACTGACGTCACTATCCTATCAAGTGCACTTAGTGAACTGGGTGCATGAAAAACATTGCAACAAGTAACAGTGACGTTTATTATCTGTACCAAAAAATATATATCCATGAGAGAGATTTTGCTAAAAAAAAAAAAAAATGATAATTGGGATATAAAGACTTCAGGAGGAGTTGACAGTTGTAGTCAACGTCATGCTGTACTCAACGAAAAGCCGGACGAGTTTTCGGACAAAGTTTTCCACCACGTCCAAATGTTTCTCACAAGTTTTCAAAAATCATGGATGATAAAAAGAGAATAAAAAATAATAACAAAGAGAAGAAAAAAAAAAAAACTTGACAAAAAAATCGAAACTTTGGTGAAACTTGGTCGAGTGTAAGTGCGAGTATACTCTGCCAGTTGATTGTATACATACATACCAATACAAGTACGTAATGCAGCTAGTCGTATCTCTATGACTGCAGGAATCGCACTATTGCACCAAACTCACCCCTTGATTTATTTCTTCTCCTCAATAATTCTCTTTTTATTTTCCTGCTCTGCTTCCTCGCGGACTCTTCCACATCGAGAGAGCTTTCACGACCTTCTACTACCAACATTTTCTAATCTATCGCTTTTGCTACCGCCTCATACGCGTTTGCTTTAACAACCACTAAAAGGGCGTATGTTTTAACCATTTTTAAGGCTTTTTATGGCATTTTCTTGGCTTGAAACTACTCTGTGTGTGTGTGTGTGTTCGTATGTGTATTATCTTTTCAGCCGCCTCACACGTTTTCTTTCTTCCTGTCTCTGCCTCTCTCTCTCTCCCTCCTTTTATAACCGCACGAGCACACACGAACACACGTGAAAGTGCAAGAACATGGACATACGCACACACGCACACGCACACACGGATTCACGATCCTTTTCCTACATCCTCGCTGCATTCTCATCAATTCATTTTTATTTACGACCCCGAATGCCTACTCCTGTCTACGATTTTATTTTATACACTCTCACGCACACGAACTGCGAAAAGAGTACAGACAAAAAAAATGTACGTTTTTCTAGATTTTTTACCAATGAAATGTAATATCCATTTTTATTCAACGATACATTTATTCACAATTCTTCTTCGTCCTTACCACAAACATAGGAATTTAATAAAAAATTGTTTAAGGGGGAAGGACGATTTTCAAGAAGGCTTAAGGGCTCATACACACGTACAGTTGCCAAAAATCCACTAAATAAAATATTTCTTTATTTAAAAAATCATATTTTGACAAAATTCCTATTTTCACTGATCACCATTCCAATAATACGATTTAATCTAATAATAAAACAATTTTTTTTCTTCATGTTAACACAAACAATCAGTCTTTGTTTTGAATAAAGGCATTTAGATGTTTAAGGATCTGTCAAATTAAGTAAAATCTTAAAAGCCCTTGAGGTAGCCTTTGCTTGTTAATTGGCTTAAGAAACGAATTATGTGACTAATTGACTATCGTATTGTCGTTAATGCACTAACAAACTTATTTGTCACAAATTAAACTAGAGACGGAAAAAAAATGAAAATAGAGACTGAAAAAGCTCTTTGGGCTATAAAAAATAAGTTTTTAATTCAACACCTGCAGAATTACAGTGGCTTGCGAAAAAGTTGCATGCACCGTGCACTTTTTCATATGGCGTTGTGTCGGAACTTTCAGCTTCGCTGTGTACTGTTTCATCGTAAATTCATTCTCTCTTTTGCCATATTCCGTCATTCGTTTTTTTTTCTTGCTTCATTTTTCTCTTTTTCCCTACGTCTGTAAACCACCCCTGGGTCCTCATAGCCAGAGGAGAGCGCATTGCGACTCCAACTGCAGATTCCTATGTGCATTTTGTTTAATCTTTTTTTTTTCCCGTTGGATAAAACCGGAGAACCCCCAACGACGACGATACCGACATTTATTTTTATTCAATAATTCTCACCACCCTCGTCGCTTCCTCGGTATTCTTCGATAGCGATTAAACAATGCATGATATTCACAGGTCGATTCAAAAATGAATGCAGAATCTCACGATTACGTGAGTTCCGAGAGGAAAATCAAAAATTTAATATCCACATAAATTTATATTACTACGATCTCATGATGTGTTCGATAATTTAAAATTTATTCCTTCAATTATTTTCCATTTGAATGTCACTCAAATCGGGAAGTTATGATTGTAAAAGATAATGAGGTAGATTTGAAATTCCATCAAAATTTAATACCTTAATTATCGTTTGTTAACAATGCATGGCGTTGAAACGATCGACTAATTCGTTAAGTCGCTTGATACATTTAAATATACGTGATTATATATGCAGGAAATTCGATTATTAAATTAGAGATTATTAAATTCTGAAGCGAAAACTCGTTGGGCATTTTTCTTTCCGGTGCACGGTTCGCTAGATATTTAAAAATTGATGACAGCCAATCTGGCGCACTTGGAACAGTAGGGGCATGACTTTCCTGGCCACGCCCTGACTCATGGGATTGGTTACGATAGATATGTGAATATTTCATGAACCGCGAATCGGAGAGGAAAACGGCTGAGGACTTTTGTTTTCGAAATTCCATAATCTTTCCACCTCCGAATGCTCGAACTTCAATTTTCGAATATATTTTATTGCCATATGTACTTGTGCAAACAATGAGAAGGTTTAACGAAAAATATAATAATAGAACAATGTAACCAAGTAAATGTAACGTCATTGGAGAAAAACCGCCACCATGTTGCACTAGAAACTTGCCTCGAGAGTTCGTCGGAAGGGGTAGAGATGTGAAATGTAAATGGAAAAAAAAATTCAAAGGTTGTTCACGCTCGTACGGTACGAAACACCTGCGGGAAAGTTGTCCCTCGGTCTTGTAAACAGATTCGATATATCGATGGGTATATTTTCATAAATAAATATTGAACGAAGATGTTTTTCTAGCATCGCTCTAGGCGAGATTTAAAAAAAAAAAAACAAGACAGTATGCCTCGAGGATAAGTGAATAGTTAAATAATTAAATGCTTCGAAAAATGTTGGTTTCATTCGATCTCGTAAAAACGTCAATAAATTCATTAGAATGGATAACACAATAAGAAATAATATAATTGAGACAAGTTCAATTTCGATTGTTAAACGTAATAAATTCATCAAATATGTTGTAATGTAAGTTTTCCGTGCGATAAAAAAAGCTCATTTTTATAGACCATTAATCTTCGTCATGATAAGACTGCGGGTTGAAAGATTGGAGTATTTTGCGTATGGAAACCGTACTTGTGATAATTAGTAATGGCTATAAAGTGCAAAATTGCATAAGCGTGATTTCTCGAGTTACTTGGCCGTAGTTGATACGTTATGGCGCTTCGTTATAGCGTTAGAGGAAAGCTCTTTCTCCTTCTCTCTCGCTCTTTGCAAGAACTTCGCTTTTTCTACTCTCGTCTGCTCGGTGCAGTTTTTCCTCATACCACATTCAAAATCGATCAATCTCTCGTTGGAAAGTTTAAACAGCAGCAACGCCCCAGACGGAGCAGAGAGTTATTGAAAATGAAAAAAAGACTATGCGCACGTTTAGCTGGGTATATACAGTGGGCCTCAAAAGTTACTTTTCATATTTATAGGATAAATAGGTTATGTTATTCCGAAGAGAAAAGTGCTTTACCATTTTTTTCTCCGATGGATGCTTGAGGAGATATTAAATGATAAGTGAACAGCCAATAGGATTTTCACTCGCCACGCCCACTTTAGACCGATTCATCGTCGGATTGGTTGTCAATATCCAACGAATATCTCATGAACGGTGCATCAGAGAAAAAAATTTCTAAGGACTTTTCTCTTTAGAACTTCACGATCTAATTATTCACCAAAGTATAAGCTTGGATATCACGACTGCCTGTGTATATCCTTCTATTATACTCAAACTATAGATGGACGTTACGGAACACCATGGATTTTATTGAAAAAATAAAATATAGGACAACTAAGTGAATAAAGCCCGTGGAAGATGGGCATTTTGAGAAAGTTTCAATCTGTAAAATGTCGAGTTTGTAATTTATCATAAAATAGAGACACGATAGCTCAGGTGGTTGGACAGTTCGATTAAACTTTTTTCAATACTCTTTTCTTTCGATGAGTTTAAAAATGCATTTCCCTGCTTGGATAAATCAACATTGTACTCTTTCGACACGGTTCAAACTTTTCCATCGTCCGAAACGCTAATTTTCGAACTTAAGACAATAATTAATTAAATATATGGATCAACAGCTCTCAGCTTTAATTTATTGAATTTAATTCGGTGAAAAATCTATTAATTACTTTATTATTCGTTGTATTTTTTTTTTGTTGTAAAACAATGTCACGTTTCCTTTGTAAACTTTGAATAAAAAGAACTCTGGCAGCTACTTCAATATTATGACGCGCTTATTTAAAGTTACGTCTGACCTTTCACGGTTTTTCTACTGCAAAGCATCTGGCTGACTTATCAGCATTCGTACTACTTAAAATATACTTTGCCCGTCTCAATTATTCTTCCAAGAGTTTATTCCGGTGGTGGACAATGCCAAGTATCTTTTTGAACCGTGTAACTCCACTCATTATTATTATTAACAACAAAAACCAACAAACCATTCTGAAAAATGTATTTTCATAAAATAGTCACAATCGGTACGATCTGCAAACATTGTTTCCACCCCGATTGCAGTTGCCGCCGATCAAACTGTCGAATTCTTACGTTTCACACCAAATCTTTTTCCTTTACTTTCCCTCACCGATCACACACAACGATTTATTGTGATTGTTGAAGCGTGATAGAAGAATTCGTATGCCAACCCAGAGTATGGCCAGCCGTTGGAAAGGCATCGCAAGAAATTTTCTGACGAAAGTATGAGAAAGAAAAAAAAATAAAAGGAGATTGAAAGAGAGAAGATGAAAAAAAAAGAACTCGCCTAAAAATAAGAAATAAAAAAAACGTACGAAATCAGAAAGTGAGAAAAAGATGGGTCCAGCTTGGAGATGAAATATACGATGGAAAAGAATTTCGATGCATTCACGTGTTCCCATGTGTGTGTGTGTGTGTGTGTCACGCTCGGACGCCTCGACGAGCAATCCGTTTAAGAGAAACCTTTCGATTCTTGCAAAATCTTCGATATATAGTCATAGGATTTTTGGATGCAGAAAAGGGACGTAAGAGGTATTGAAGGGTGGAGAAAAGGAGAGGGGCATGAAAATTGGACGAAAAGCAGTCACACAGAATTTTCTCACACGAGCTCACACACCGGATGTCAGTGGCACTGAACGTTCTCTCCTCATCTCCTGCAACGTCACTTCCTCGACCCAACCCTCACCCTCTCCCAATTCTCAACCCCTTTTGGCCCTTTCAACCCTCTCTCTCTCAACCTCTTTTCCTTTCTCAAATTCAATGCAAGTGTCCATGCATTTTTACTTGACCGGTTATCGACTCCTTGCATTCCCTTGATATCGATGAAAACCTTTCCTCTGTATACACTCTTTCGTCTGATCCACTATTGTCCCTTTCTACTTACACACATCAAATGTATCGTGAAAGTTTTTTTTCCCTTAAACACTTCAGTCTCCAATATTTTCTCTTCTCCATATAAACGAATTTTATTTTAGTTTTTCGTAACACAGTGAAAAAAGTCAATTAACTGTATTGTTTTTTTAACCAATAAAAGCTTATTTTATTTATTTATTGAAAAATTAATGTAAATTAAAACTGTTTTATTTTTTCTTCACTCTGTATAAAACTTTTTCTCTTTTGTTGTTGTTGTTACGTTTTGTCTAAATAATAAAAGTAAAATACTAAGAGTAAAATAAATCAACGTTTTTTTTTTTTGCCTTTTGAAACGAACTATATTTCCTGAGAATGGGTTGCATTTTTATATGTTAATTGGAAGGAAAAAAATGTGAAATATTTTATACACCTTTTCTCTATCGCAATTTATTTCTTTTCTCTCTTTTTTGCACAATCATTTTTTTGTTTTATTATTATTATTCTCTCTCGTGACGAGGAATGCTCTATGTGTATATTATAGATCGAACATTTTATTTATTCATCACGCGAGGCTTTTGCCAGGTTCTCTTTCATGCTGGCAACGAATCTCTTGTACTTGGATTATCTCGGATTTTACGTACAGTTCCTTGACTTCTGCGCTCTTGCGCCTGTTCGGATCAGAATAAAAGGACTAAAAGACAAAAAGGGAGGGGGAGGCAGAAGAAGGAGGAAAAAGAGAGATAACATGACAGCGATATGCAAAGAGTGATGGCGACCGAGTGAAACCAGGCGAGCGTGAGACGATGAAAACGTTCATAATAAATTAATTACGCTCTAGCAAGCTTTTCATCGCATTTAGACACAGTTATAATCACTAATTGAACTTTCGTTACACGAATAAATAGTGCTAGTAAATTTAGCACAATTTATAAATGAAATATTCAACAAATTAGACTGTTGGTAGATTAGAAAATTGTTGATTTTTTAAATAAATAAATCAACTAGTTTATTAAGAAATAATTTAATTCATAATATTCATTAATTGATCAATTGTACTGAATTTATAAATAAAAAATTTAACAAATTGACGATCATAACAACAATGCTTCTCTCTTTAGACAAATACGATATTTCAATAACACAGACATACAAATTTACGATATTTCCTGAAGAATTTACCTTTCAAACGTTGCATCCATCGCTGCACAATACAGAGACAAACTTTACGTTACGGGAAAGGAAAAGGCACCCTCGTCGTTCTGACAGTCCGATCCTATAAGAATGTAGCTTCGGAAGTGTCATTGAGAATATAAAAGATGAGCTTTTTCCTGTGGTGCGAAAAATAAAAAGAAGAGAGAAAAAAAGAATTGTTTTTTTTTTTATATTTATATTTCAACAGAAAGAGAAGTATTATTTGATAAATTACCCAAAAAATATGTATGAAATGGACATTTTTGGGAGATAAAATTTATTTAATAAATTTTTATTAATAAATTCTAGTGAACAATTATTATTTCACACATTACAATAAATAGTGACAATTTGACCTGTTAAACTACGTGGTTGGTTAATAATTGATTTTGTAAAAAATGGTAAAGTGTCGAATTCTGATTAAAAATAGTATTTTTTTTTATCTATAAATTCTTAATATTATAAAAATCTAAATAGAATTAACGTCGATAGCGTGAAGGGTATTTAACTTTGAAAGAACGTTTTTTTCCAAAATAGCATTCACCAAAAAAACAAATGGTTGCACATGCCAATCCAATGGCAAGAATAACAAAAGCAAAATTAAAATCAGACGCTGTTAAAATTTTGAAGCTTTCATCATTGTCTCTATTTTCATAATAAGCTAAAGTACGTTGTTCATGTGCAAAAGATTCTTCATAATCATAATTGAATAGACCACTTTCGAGGTAATGAGAAAAATGTCGATTGAGTCTTTCTTCCAAAGGCCAATTTTTTCGAAGTAAAAATGCAACAGGAGCCTCAAGAACTGGATGTTTAGACATGTGAAGTTTAAATTTAATGGCATTATTAATCATCGATGTTCTAGAGCCGACACAAGCGATTTTAGGATTAAGTAAAACGTAATCCGTGCAGTTAACGTCAAAGATATTAATGCCAACGAAGCGTTCTTTAAGGGCTGGATGACTAAAAATATTTTCAAGATGACGCCATCCATAAATTTTATAATCAGAATGAAGGAGATCGCGATTATTATTAATATTTGATAGTCGAATATGTTTAGCTAGTAAAGCAGAGAGTTGACCTTGAAAAAGAGCTTGAATAACAATGACAAAACAGAATAAACCAACGAGATAAATTCTAAGAGCTAAATTATTGGGTAATTTAGTAAAACAAGAATTGCAGATCATTCGAACAGTGTTGAGAATGGCAATCATATAAGATTGACGTAAAACGTATTTGAAAAAAAAAATATTCATCAACATGACGATACCAACAGCAATTCTCGATGAATAATCAATCGCAGATGCAAGTTTTTGCCATTGGGTCAAAAAAGCTGTGTACTGAGTGACAGAAAAAAATTTTTGGTATGTAAATGGATAAGTTCTGGGTAGTTCTGGTATTGTTGTTAATGATACTCCCATAAATATAATGTCACTTCGAGCATCAACTAAATCCCCAACTCTATCATGACCTTTACCATTTTTATCGATTGATCCTAAGGGTTCATTTTCCCAAAGGACTAATTCAAATGTTATATTTAAATAATGAGAAATTTTTCTTAAAATCGTGTTGCCTTCTTTATATCGATAGATGTTACCAGTTTTTTTATAATCCAAATAAACAATATTTCTTGATGCTGTTAAACGAACCTCGTGTCCACCCACATTTTTTGTAGCATCAATATCAACGTTTTCACAAATGTTCATCTTTGCCAAATGTTTTCGTACCAATAAAACCCAGGAATGGTTATTTAAACCTTGATGAGTCTCCACCAGTGTCCAAGGCTCTGGTGCATACTCGGTGTAAGGGTTGAACGTGTAAATCAATGTTCCATCAACATCGTCATTGCATACAAACTTGGCTCCAAGTATATCCATCGTCCATGCTGTCCACAAATATCCAAACGCCTCTGTACACCTTCTTTCTTCACCGGATGAGCCAAAAATGTAAAAATTAGCCATGTGATTCCACCATCGAGAATTTTTAATATCCACCAGCATTTTCTTAAGCTCCACTGACGATTTTGTCGTGATAACAAAAATCTGTAGTTTGTTTCGAAACCATCTCGAAACTGCACCATTTTCTTCTAAACCTTCGTCACTAACGCGTAAAACTCCGACGGTCAGATCATCTGACATTATGGATGCAATCAAAGAATCAGATAAATTTCCAACCAGACCAATTTCTTTCACGGTCTCCCGATAGCAGGATTTTATTATCTTCGCCTGATAATCATCAACAGACGTTGCATTGTTATTTTAGTTTGAATAACGTTAATTGAAGCGTAAATTAAAGAAATTTTTTTTCATTTTCATTCAATAGCATCATGCAAGAAATGTCTGCACAAATTTTTTAATTTTCAATTTTATTTATCGAAATAAATTTTTGACGAATTTTCAACTCACTGTTAAAACCTCAGAATCAATTGATCGTTGCCATTCTGACATCAACTTTCCACTAACAAAATTCATCATAATTATGTTTATAATAAATATAAAAATCAAGAAATTTAACTGCTTCATACTGTAGCAACCAAAAACGAAAATCCACCAAGTCAAATGTTCACAGAAACTTTATCAACCATTGACTGACACTAGTTTTTATTTCAACCTCCTTTTTATACCACAGAATAACCGTTACTAATGACTACCAACAGCACAAAACAAAAACGACATTTTTAACCAAATATTTAAATTTATAACAATTTTTATAAATACTTTGTAAATACTTGGTCGTGGTACTTCAATAGTTGGTACCACACGTCATTTCTATCAGATATGACCTCATCCATGTTTTATGTCAATTAAAAAAAAAATCGATTGTTATGTGATAGTGTGTGTTGTGTGATGCTCTAGTAGATGATAACGAAAATGCAAAAATGATCAACGATTCAGTGTCACTTTTTATTTGGCCCGTCTGGGTTCAATGTTATTTATATATTTACAAAAACATTGAAATCACTAAAGAAATTTATATACGTTTGTCTGTGTATACATAAAAGTATATAAAATATTATATATTAAGAATTTCCGTGAAATTCTTCTTGACAAAACACGAAGAAAGAGCTCAAGAAGATCGTATTTCCCTCGCTGTAGGAATTACATCCAGTTCACTGACGTTACATTTAAAAAATGGAGCTTTGATCATATTTCTATTAAATAAAAATTCAAGTGAAATTTCCAAAGAAATATCAACAGGAATAATATTCAATTAAATTCTACCAATTAAGTATAAAAAATTTTAAACATGCTCGAAATTCTATCGTCAATAATTTATCTTTAAAGAATTTTTTATATTTTAAACCATACATTGGAAAATATTTATTTAAAAAGAAAAAAAAATCATTTTTTTTTTGCAATAAAGTTACAGTGGAGAATTAATATATTTTTTTGTTACATATTTGGAATTGTAAAATTTTATTCAATGCTCGAATAGATCGAGTAAATAAAACGTTATTGCTTGCCTTTCAAAAAGTTTTATCACTTCGGGTTTCATCCCAATTCTTTATCTTACCCTCCGTCTGAGATTTTTCTTTTATATTTATTTGCCTTTTTTCTTTCATCCTCTATTTTTCACCGGCAACATTGCAACTAGCGCACTGTAACTGGGATAAGAGACTGGACAGCAAACTCGAGAATTCGATCGTGGAAAAGGCTGAAAAAGGAACAAGCAAACGTAACTCATGCCTCGGGACAAAAAGGGTGGTAGAAGATGCTCCCAGTGTATGCCACGAAACCGGATTGCTTTATATATGCTCTACAACATCTGTGTATATAGTGCAAACTTTATCGTCCGTACAAATAAATTTATTTTTCCTTCAACTTGAGGCACTTGATCATAAATGAACTAAAAATTCGTTTTTTTTTTTTACTTAAAAAATGTAAGTAAAAGTTAAGTTAAGTTTTGTTTAATTTTAAAAATCGAATCATTTGTTTTTCAGAATATTCAAAATAATATTTACATCATCAGAGAAACAAAAGAATTTTTTCAAAATTGTCCATTTTGTAAGAAAAGACTATTTCTTTTTGAATTTATTCAATTAATTTGAAAATTATTTAGAACGATCCTCGTTGGTACTGAAAACTTGAATGAAATATAACATGAGAAGAATTTGAAAAATTTCGGACGAAGAGTGTAATTGGATTTCAAAAAAAAAAAAAATAATTAAAAATCAAACAAATTTGAATAAAACTTTAACGTCCGTGCGAAGAGGCTGCAAGAATAAAAGAAATGTTGAATAAAATAGAAAAAATTTGAGGCCGAAATTTATTCCGGTTAAACAAAAATGACTTGTGCTCACGCATGGAAAAAAAAAATATATATATAGGAAATAGATCGTATGTTGTAGGAGAATGAAAGAAAAAAAAACAGAAACATACAGAGTGGAGTAGCTTGGGGCATAAGGGGTGCGCACCCCCGAAACTACTTCAACGAAGAGCGACGAGCAACCCTCTCAACCTACCCCCGGAGCAAAACCCACTATAGTTTCGTGGCTCTAGTTTATTTAATTTTCTTCTTCGACGAACCCTGGTCATTCTTCGATACGTTCCCTCTGGTCTCAAGAAAAAACTTGTTTGCCAAGTTTTTTTTTCTCGAAACACAGTTACCCCTTGTCTTATTTTCTCGTTTCTGTATATTTCGAACGTCTATTACATTCAAGTGAAATTTCATGTGGTTTAAATAAAATGAAAAAATAAATAAAAATTAAATATTGACAATTTCTACGAGTTTTCGAATTCGAAAGATTCGAAACGAAGAAAAGAATTTCCATCACGAATGACAATCCGAGGACACTTTATTATCGCAGTGTCGAACAAAAGTAGAGAAGAGAAAAAGTACGAATTGGTGCGAAGGTTAACGACACTGCGCAACTAATTTCACACGATTAGTGAAACCGGTCGTTAGAGTTAACAAAATAGATTAGTCACCGTGTGCTTACGCGGTGTTTCAAAGTGTGAGAGTATATGTTCGCCCCCTACACCCTCAATATCCCGGGGTGCTGCAAGGGTGGCTCAGGTACAGTGGGCTCGCGATGCCTGCATCCTGCTGCAAGCGATCGATCGTACTCTCTTTCACTCCTCCACCCACTTTTCTTTCTCTCTTCATCGCACGCTCTTTGTTTTATCTTTCTTTTTGTTTCGTTAAGGGTGTTGGACGTGCAACCCCTTAAACTTTTTTTTTAGCCTCTGGCAATTTTCTCGACGTGTCACCAACGTTCCGTGCTTAATTAACGTTTATATCTTTTCTGTTATTTCTTCACATCGATGTCCTTTTGTGGGACTAATTATTTTGCACTTTAAACTCGATACATACCTACCCTCGTCTTTATGTCACGTATTAAAGGGTACAAATCATTTATAAATAAAATAATTAAATAGAAAAAAAATTGAAATTCCATTTAAAATCGATGTAAGCAAAATTTTCTTATCACAAAATTATCAAAACGGTACTTTTTTCTAATATCTTTTTATTTGTATTATTAGACATCGATTATTACGTAACTCGATTAATTTCTTTGTAAATATTACTCAATTACCTTGATTTGTGAAAAATTTCAATATTTTATCGAATACATTCATTTTTAATCGCGCAATAAATAACAGAATTTTTTTTTCTTTCTATTTTCAGGTTGACCTGTGCTACTGAAATCAGCCTTTAATTTATTTGGCCTATCTGGATTCGACAGAGAATACGAAAATATATGACGATTCTTTCCTACCGATAATTTGCTTTGACAAATAATCATCAACTGGAAAAAACGATTAGAAAAATAAACATACGGAAAAAAGGAACAGCCTTAATGGCGAAATTAAGAGGTTCTTGCTGCGGAACTACGAGACATCGATTAAGGACATCAATTTCTTTCAATCTGAGCATAAATTTAACAAGTTCTTGCTCCTAACCCCGACAAGATTTCAAGGCAACAAAGAACTTGAATTGAAAATTACGAAATTCGATAAAAATGCATAAAAGGGCAGTTTACGATAAACCTGCAAAAGTTTCAGAAACATAAACGATCACATAAACAGCCTTTTTCGTAAAAAAAAAAATCTTTAATGCTCAAATAATAATAATTTGTTTAATTAATATAATTAAACGACATGATATTTTTTTTCTAATAAATAAAAAATAGAGACTTGTGCGAAGTGTGTTAATAAAATTGTAAAAAAAAAAGTGAAACGAAATTTTGCTTTTTAAAAAGTGTCCGTGTATGTGACATCGGTTAAAATGATCAATTCGTCAACTTGGCGATTATTTTCTTCGTTAAAACAGAAAGCTTGCGGACAAAAGGACGTAAAGTAAAAAAATAAAATAAAAAATAAAACGAGCAAGGGCTTAAAAAACCGCATATTTTTTTTCTGTTCGGACGTTGGGTAGTGCGGCAGATATCGAATCTTCGTAAAGTGGAAGGTTTTTGCCAGGATCGTTTTAGTGTGAGAGGGATTGGGTTAAGAGGGTTTTCAGATCCACGAGCATCCCGTTAAATCCGAAAGAGAATCACTCGGACGAATGACGAAGTACAGAGATAGAAAGAGAGAAAGAGAAAGGTAGAGAAGAGCTTCGTCACTGACATATATGTATAAGCAGAAAATCCAAAGGACGAAAATATCCGAGGACATCTCTTCGGAAAACGATCATGAAGCGGATTTATTCGTTTTCAAGTAGCAACGATCCGAGTTTCAAAAAAAATGAATAAAAAGTTCAACTATTCGGCGCGTAAGGGGGCATGACCTTGAAAAATAAGGACAACGAAGGACTAAAGATAATTTGACTGAAATATCGTGAAAAAACGCTAAAAAAAAAAATAGTCATCAAAAATGCAACTTTCTACTGTCCTCAAGAAAACGTGATGAATTTTTCGAGCAAATCCAAGACTAATTGTTAACAATTATTTCAAACTTGAACTGTGTCGTAACAGAAGAAGAAAAAGGTGTTAACGATGATGGATCACGTTCACGTGAAAACGAGGTCAACCTCGAAGAGCAGCAACCCCACAAAAATAGCCTGCGAAAAGGCATCCAGACGTCTCAGAGCGACCCTAGTTAAAGCGTCGCGTCTAGGGGTTGCAACGAGCGAGGTCGCCAGTCTAGCATCCGCAAAAAGACTCATACCCCAACGGGATCACGGCTGGAGACTCGCGGTGTTTTTACTGTTAATGTTTGGGGGTGGTGTCGTCGTGGCGCTTGTTTGTATGGCAAGAAAAGGGTGTTCGAGGATCGAAGACATTGTGAGTATGAAAAAATAATAGAAATTATTTTACATAAAAATTTAAAGTTATTTAAATAATCAGACGATTTGTCTAGGAAGTTTTTACAAGATGCGAATTAACGTGGCACATAAGTTCAGGAGAAAATATTTCGTAGCAGCGATATGCGAGATGTTGTAAAATTCATTTAAGAAAGTGAGGGGACCCCATGAATATAATATCTCACGTCTCTTCTCACACGAAAAGAGACCCTAACGTAGCAAGGGCAAATTAAGCGGTAAGCAGAGAAATAAAAAGAGAAAGATGACTTGAGGGAGGAGAACGTAGAAACTCGAGCGAATTGTCCGCCTCATCTTGGTTGTGAAGCTTTATCTCTATCTCTCTCATTCCACTTAAATTTTCACTAGAGATTCGATTAAGCGCTCTTGCCTTTGTAAGCTCGAGTGAGATGGAATGCAGCTGAGAGTGGAGTTCGTGTTATATACTCGTAGCAGTAGAGACACAGAAATAGAATGTCTATTTCTTGCTGCTCATCCAAAGAGGAGCTCAGGTAAAAGACCAAATGTGTAGGTAAGATCATCTATAGTTAAACATGCCTCGTGCATATGGGGGTGGTTTTGCTACATAGAGAAACATGAAGATGGTGCGATAGAGGGAAGAAAGGTATTAGTAGGCACATTCGACCCGAAGCACATGTTCCAGAGTAAAATACATTGAAGGGCCTTAATATGAACGCAACTATGGCCATGGATTTCCCAGGCGGGTTTGCGGAGTTTGCCCACAAAGGTTCCCACTCGGGGGGATAAATAGAGCATTTGGTGTAAGCCACGTGTAGGAACAGAGCTTTTTCGGCCAAAGGAAAGCCTGAAGGGAAATTTTGGATGAAGAGCTTGCCACGGTAGGATTATTACACTCTTAGTGTTGAACCTTAGTCGAGGAAACAACTAACGCTTGTGTATGACGAGAGAGAATGTATATTCATGGTGGAGTATATGGTGGAAGGATGATGCATAGAACCGGAAGTTGGTGTTTGGGATAGTGCTGAGTATGCCATAGCAGAGATCGTGGACATATAAACGTGTAGAGGTCACGTTGGTGGGCAGCATCAATGGTTTAGACACCATTGACGTTTGGCCATCAAGGACTCGCTGCTTGCCTCCTAACAGCCACGAAACAGAGAGCTTCTTGCAACGCCAGAGATATATACTGTTTCGTAATGGTGGGATGAGAGCTGCCTGAGAAGTGACGAGAATACAGAGCGAAGATCTGGTGGTGGACCCTTGTAGACTACTGGAAACCTAGATATTCACTGGGTGTTGAGAGCTTTGAGAAGTTACAGGGTAGAGAGAAACATAAACACTGTGTCCCAAAAACCATATTTAAAACTAATGGAACATGTGGATTATTCGATTCTGAAGAGATGATTTTTTCAAGATTTTTCTCTGGAATGAGCCATTAATGAGATATTGATGGATCAGTGACATCCAATCAGGAACAAATAAAGAGTGCAGAGTGGGGCGTTCTGCCCAAATCCCCGGACACGTTGAATCATTATTGCTGCTACTTCCCTTTGTTATCCGTGCATAGGATTGTCTGTTGGGTTGTAGAAAAAAAATGTATAAAGGACTCTAAGCTCCACGATTTACAAATTAAGTACCTGCTGCTTGGAAAGTATGATCTGGAGGAGTCTGGACTATTAACTTACAAGGCACAAGTATCACACAGGGTATAACAGGAGCACGAAGACACAAAGGCGGAGTTGTGTGGTGAGAGTCAGAAGAGAGAGAGAGATAGAAATGACTATAGGGGGTTTGCGGCCTGCGGCTGGTTGCGGACGAGGGTCGAGCTAACGGGAAGTGGGCTTGCCGCATCAGCCAATGTGAGGAGAGACAGGGAAGCTCAAGACAAGAGACCGCGGAAGAGAGTCAGGCAAAAACGAGGGGGAGAGGGAGAGAGAGAAAGAGGACTCCCAGGCCCGAAGAGAGGAACTCCGGGGTTCCAGCACCTCACCACTCTCTATGTGCAGACACTTACATAAATACCTATATAGATGTATATATGTATTCTAACTACATATAGATGGTCCCGCGGTGAAACTATTCGACTTTCCCGTAGCCATCGTCGAGGGACTTTGACTAGAGAAATCAGAAGGGTGGCCGGGTGAGGACCCATTGAATAGAGAGTGAAGGGATGAGATGAAAGATCTATTGGAAAGGTTCTCGAGTTGGTACGCTCTTCTGGAAATATCCGACTGAACGACCTGGATAGTCATGGATGTGTATATACTTATTGGATGCCTGATTATTCTGCCAATGAATGATCGTCATGAATTTTCTCGGGCATGGTAGATTAACAGTCATGGAAATGTTTTAACGTTCGAGCCGCTTAATTGATCCGATGCTTCTGATTAATCATGAAAACATCAGACAAATGAATAAACTACTCATTCCCTCGTTATATCGGAAATCACATATTCTACCCTGTCATTTCTAGAATCAACCGAATGGCTTTCTTATGGACATGGGGATTACAGAGATTACACGGTATTTCCACCTGTCGATACTCATTACGTTTAATTCCCTTTAATGGAGGACAATTGAACCCACCACCAATAGCCGGAGTATGGCAAATTGGAGGAGTGGAAATCGGACTGGACAATGAGAGGTCATATGGGATCTGCCAGCAAATTCCACACAATATCAACGTTTTGGGTTAACAGTTAGCGGTTATGTCAGGTTTAAAGGGAACAAGCCGTACCGAAGGTAAATTGAAGGACTGTTGAGCGGGGGGTTTCATCTTGCGGACCTCATACGACGGAGTTCAGGTTGCAGGACATGTGTACTCTACAACAACCACCTAAGTTACTACGATGGATTGCTAGCCTATTTTCGTAACTAGATTTCCGACCTTGCAGCGACTTGGATAACAGTTACTGAGGAAGCTTTCCTACAGAGTTTCTGCTATTCAGCTTCAAGCCCATATTGGTGGGTGATTCTAACAGAGCACTTTCAACCACATAAGCACCCTTTCGTGATTCCATGCTCATTCGCTCATTTGCGCTATGAATGGCAGACAAAGCTGGTAAAGAGCGGTGGGTGTGTATGAGCCGACTGGATTGCCAAGTTCGTTGGTAGGTACCAGACCCCTAAATGATTTACCATAACTATAGCTTCCATATTAATATATTATGCGGGCGTGTATCCCGAAATTGGATGGTGGAACGAGCATGGGGAGAGGATGGCAACCACCACGTAACGGGTCAGAAGAGCCATGACACATCTAGGCCTGGCTGGATGAAGCTGCTCCTGGTTGAGAGGAATGAGGGACAAACGCCGCGGGTGATGTAGCCATCACGCTATGGTTTGTAACATCACCGAGGTGGAAAGCGAAGCATGTGTCGTTGCCTTGGGAAATAGAGAAGCTAGAGAAGCCACCTCTATAGCAGCAGGGCATGTATATCTCTGGACACATTCACAAGCAAGCATAATTTCGAGATAAACGGGACAGCTGCAGGGCATACACTCGACAGCCGTCAGTCCATATGATTCCTGGAGCGCTGGTTCATCTACCACTGCGCGTTGCACGGTTTTCGGTTTTGCTCGGATGCTCCTATTGCACACACCTATCTCTATCGTCACTATGATAATTAACAGCCTCGGGCTTACGTTTGCGATAAATACATCTAAGTGAAAGAACAGTCCATGATATTAATCTGGCTCCGTTCGTAACAACACTTTTCATAGTTTTTTAATTACCCTTTCCTGCTGCTTAAACTTGGAATTTGAAAACGACTAAGTGCAAGAATGAAGAATCTAATTAGTTTCACGGCTCCTGGCCAAGAGTGAGAGCAACTAAAACTTTTTGATGGATAACTTTCTCCTGGAATGCGAAAGTACTTGGTTGGACGTGACATTAAATAAGGTCTCGTGAAGATTGCGGCATTGTTGGAAGGCACTTTACATGAGTCGTTCTTCAGAGACATCTTGATGAATTAATCTCAGAAAACGTTGCTATTTGAAGAACATATTTGAAATATGAATGGACGAAGAATGTACTTCTGAAAATATGTGCGCTTCCATCTAAATATCCTTGATGTCATTGATGAAGTATTCGTGATTTTACAAGGCATCATTGTCCCACGAATTTGAGACTCATACACCAGAGAGAATATACAAGCGAAAGATCCGCCATACTGATGACCCCTTTTAGGCATGTTTAAATTTCAAGTCTCGTCCTCTCGTAACAGACATTATAGCCCGATGCTTGGCAACGAGAGCAGCAACAACGTCGAGCAAAAGAGGTGAAACTACGAACTCATCACATGATGCTATTGGACCTGAGGCCCACGCAGCGATCGGTCACGTTCGCTACAACCCCAATCCCTCGTTGCTGCGTAACCATCTGCAGGGATTTAGGCCTGGTGGTGCGCCGAATGATATGTGTGTTCCACATATTTCTGTTCACGTATCTCATGTCCCGACATAATGGCAATAATAGTACCAATCTGGACCAATTTCTCTTTAGGTTCTCTATACCGAAAATCAATTCAACCCGAGGACGTGCCCAACGAAAACACCGGATCAGCATTTCATCACATGGATAATGTTATTTCGTGGTGATCGTATTGAGAATCATATAAACAGAATCAGAAACTAACTCGACGAGACTATTTAAGGACTTATCACGGATTTGCCAAATTCAATGACTTCTAAATACTTTTCTACTTGGAACATTCTACCCACGTCAGTCATTCTCATTACTGGGACGACCTGGGCCCAAGTAAATGCACCAGTTAGTTACCGGTAGAGCATTCAGCATACAGTGTGTCACGATAATGTTGGATGCCTTATATAAAGAAGAGACTGTCAAGGAATATGCAAAAGCAGCTATAGTGGGCAACAGCAGAGAAGCAGGGGCTATTTTCTGCATGGCTATATATAGCTGTGCAGAGTTATATACAGGAGTAGAAACGTGGAAGGTCTCTGGTAAGGATCGCTGTTGAGGTTATGCACGAAGAGAGATAGACTAGATGAAATGGCAAAAGAGAGGGACGGAGAAGTGAGGGATGGTTGGTTTGGTTAAGGTGTGAGAGAGAATAAGAAGAGTAAGATGAGGCCGGAAGAGGAAGAAGAGGAGGGAGAACACCTAGGTAGATCAAACCAGTCCGAGGTGGTTCCAAGTGGCTTCAAGCCCTCTCTATGTATCGGTCTTTTGCTTCAGCCGGTTGGAGGGTTGAGGACTCGTGAAGCAGTACCGGTAACATCACAGCAGGAGATACGGCGTGGGCGACAGAGCGTAACCCGATATAGGAGCCAGCGGCAAAGCTGCCGGAGAGAAAGAGAGAATGAGAACGATAGAGAGGGAGAGACTTTGATATCGCATCCTTCCCCCATCGTCATTTCAAGCACCCTCCCCCATACCTCTCTCCAATGTTCCTGCGATCTTCCTCCGGCGTTTCGCCACCCTAGCCTTCCGCCAGAGCCGTTATATCGCAACGTCAATCCTACCCAACCTTGCCAAGTGAACTGTTCAACCTATATACCATCACCGCCCGGATGTTTCTATACAGGTCGTTCTATGAATGATCCTTGTACCATGAAGGATCGTTAGATCGTAAAAAACCGAAGAGAAAAGTTCTTATCCATTTTATTCGCGGATGCATCGTTAATGAGATATCAGCTTATTAGCTTCAGCGAATCCAGTGCATTGATTTCAAAAAAGGAGGTGTGGCGAGAGAGACAACCGGATTGGCTGAAACTAAATGGCTTATATCTCATCACCTATGGGTCGGATTAAAAAATTTATAAAGACTTTTTTCGTGATAATTTCACGATCTTTCGTACTGCTAAGCTTACACACGACTTTTTCACATTTTTGTTTTTACTTTCAGCGTATTATACACATATTAAAGCTTGAGTACTAAATTATGTTTTCACTTATGTTCGCCCATTTCCTGAGAGCTCCGAGCAATGCCCTCTAGTACCTAAGCTCTTAACGCGTTTGCATAACCGCACTTCTACTTCGTAAGCCCTTTTCGTACGGTCTTCAAATACAAAGGGCCAGAACTTCATTGTTCTCTCTCTCTCTCTCTCTTTATGCTAGTGAATTCCTAACTTCACGGAATCTTCATATTGTACATGGAGTTATTTCTACGAGTATTGATGTGTAATACGATCAACGTTAGTGCATTAGAGCGTGCCTTCGGATCTCGTAGTCATTGAAGTATTAAAATCACTCAATCTTGTCCTTTAGAAATTTTTAAATATACTTCATTACTTTTTATCTTAAATGCTGCATTGCATTTTATAACAATTCAGAATTAATTTAGTCTTCTATCCTTCTGGCAACATATAGACCAGATGAACCAGAAATTACGAGATTCTGGATGAAGCAGAATCTTATTTTTTCTGTCTATTCAAATGAAAAAACAGCAACAATTATGGCTTAATTATCGATATCCGAATGAAGTGAAAAAAATACTACAATGCTGTATTGTACGAGATAAAAATAGAAGAAAAAATATCGTTCGACAAAATACCGTTTGAAAAGTCCCACAAGCACAATATTGAGAAAAATGTTGATCGAAGGAAGCAGCAACATATTTTTCAATTCAAAAGTCACTTTAGTTTCTTTGCAAGTGGAAAGAAACGACAATAATGGTAATTGTGACGCAAGGGTGGTCACGGAAAATCGATTACGAGAGAAAAATATTTAGTCTCGTCCCTGAGCGACTCGACGATCGTTTCATCTCTCGTAACATTCTGCAAAATAGATTTCAAGAAAAAACAATAACAAACAGACCAACAGAGTGAAGTGAAAAAATGCTGGAAGAAAATAAAAATGATAAATAAAAACGAAGAGAAACGAAGCACTTGTGCATCTTCCTTTATTCTCTATATACAGAATTTTTTTTCCCTCTATTTCACGGTTCTGTTTCTTTCGATCTCATATTCTTTCTCGGGGCCAACATACAACGTTACGAAGAAAAACCTTCTTTCTTCTCCCCTCTATTTTCAACCACGTTCTGGACGGAAGTCGACTCGAGTCAAGATGTATATTTGAATTTTCACGAGATAGAGCAGAGAGAAAAGAAAATAGGTAAACTCGAATTGAAAAGGTAATGGAAGAAACTGAGAGGACAGAAAAGCTTGCTTCTTTGGAGGGCGAAACTCGCGAAATTTTCTTCCTCCCTTTCTTTATCTCAGCAAAGATCTCTCCTTCAACTTCGTCATGTACCTTGACTATTTCTCTTCTCAAACGAAGAATCTCCTCGACAAGTACTTCTCTCGACTTTGAGCTTTGTGCAGTACACCGTTTGTTATGAAAACAGATGCCAGAGTGCCCGAGCAAAAGAAACTTAAGAAGAGAAAGAAAACAAAGTAGGTAATGAAGAAAAGAAAAGCAGCAACCAATAAAAACGGGAGCTATGATTAATAATAAGAGACAGGGCAGAGATGAGGGTCTGCGAATTTATTTCGAGCTCTTTGACACCTTGAAGGTTTCTTCGCGCTGAAAAAAACCTGGAAAATTATTCACGACCGAGAAAACTTAGCTTTGCATTGAAAAGGTGTTTCTTTGGCTTTGGATAGTTCGAAAGTTAAGAAATGTAGCGTCGATTCACAGGCGGATGTGGAACAATGAATATTGATGAAAAATTCGAAGACGGATCAAAGAAGAGGACGAAAAATTATAAAAAAACGATTGAGAACTTTCCAACATCACGAATTTCGTTACAGATCCAGTCTGCTGTGGAGTTCTACTCGAGAAAATTGGTTTGGATTAAAAAAATATATAAACCAACCATCGCATTGGTGAAAATCGAATTTTCAAAATTTTCCTATATTTTTCCAGCCAGTAAAAAAGAATATTTCGTGTAGTTTTATCAGGAGAATATTTTTCCTCTCTTTTTTTTCTTTTCTACATCGAATACACATGATCACCTCTTTCTTGGTATTTCTATTCGACGTAGAAATGTAAAGGCTTCTCCTTATCGACATTTCCAGCAGGTTATATTGGAATTTCGTTTAGCGATCACTGACTTACTTCCACATACAAGTTTTCATGTGCACATGTCTGCAAACGCCTACACGCTCTCTCAAAAATCCTTAAAACTGTATAGTAAATAAATTACAATATTCTGACAACAACAAAAAACCATAAGAAACTCTTTGTTATCAATTGTTTCAACCCTAGGCTACTACGACTGGGTCATTTTGACCCAAATTTTGACTGTAAATTTTTATGATGGCCGCTGAGTCGTAACGATAAATCTTGGCTTGACATGTAAACATACCGAAGGTTGTTACAAACAGCCGCACATGTATGTTTTCGTGGGTGAACAAGAGGAATTTGGACGATTCGTGGATTGAGATTCCACGGGTTTGGTTCCGTGATCCCACACAATTTCCCGGGTGGTGGTGCCAGTAATGTTGCCCATATACATCGTAGAGGGTAAGCCCTGGGGCTTAAAGCAACGACCACGCGGAGATCCCCCTTCGCGTTTTGGCTTGGTATCGCGACGCGATACGATATCAATTTGGGCAATTAAACTCTTCCCATCTGGCAAAGGACTAAGCGCGTTATCCGTTATATCCTCCCATGCTACTAGTGTGGATCCGCATAGGGTTCAACCCCTCCTGATAACCCCTCTTTACCCACAGAATCCTGGGACTTGTGCCACCGAGGACCGTCTCGCGTCATGAAATCCCAAGCCGGGAACATTGTTTTACAAAAGCCGGAGCCTGGCTTGCGAAAAGAGAGCAACGGCACAGACATTGGCAAAGAAAAAAAAAATTCAAAGAATTACGATTGGTGAAACAGGTCGGTCACGAAATTCTGAAGAGAAAAGTCTTCAGGAGTTTTGTTCTACGACCCACGGTTGTTGAGATATTGATTGATCAGTGATACCCAATCGGAAAGCTCGCTGCGCCCCGCCCATTCGATCGTATTAGCTCACCCGATTGGTCACGTTCGAATCAATCGATATCTCATGATCGGTGCATCATAGAAAAAAATGGCTAAGAACTTTTCTCTTCAGAAATACGCAATCTACCTGCCCATACAATAGCTGGAACGTTGTAATTGCACTTGAGACTTTATTGCTCTAACTAACCATGGAAAATCTGTTTCGATATTCATTTCGAAGAACGATCCAGTATCAGGTATCACTTTTGCGGTTATCATATTTTGCGACTCGGCAGCGTCAGAACATTTGCAGTTAAATAGCCAACGGTTCTAATTGAGGGAATAAAATTTAATGCTCACCACAAAATGGTTGCAAGATTCCAACCCCTCAGCCGAAGGTTACTTACGTAAGCGATATTGTCTCTTGATCTTAATATATGAGCAGGGAACACGTGATGTCTACATTCATAGTGATTATTAGAAATTATCAGGCTATCAAGAATAGTTCCCAAAGTCCTTGGTACAATAATACCTCTTATGTTTTTTTGCATGTTTCCTGCAACCCTCCAGCTTTTAAAATTACTTCAGGATGTTGGAGGAATCGCTATTGAATAAGCATCTTGTCGAGTGGAATGCCTTCAGAATTCTCACAAGTATGTAGATTGGGTGGATTAAGCGAAGCTAGTTTACAGTTGAATTTTTCTTCAAGTAGCTGAGCTCTCGGACCATGTCGTCTTTTAATCATCGCGTGTAAACCCATCATTAAATGCACATGCCCCGAACGGTGCACTCTTGTTCTCTTCATTCTCCTCACCCTTAGCTCTTTCTTCATTGTAGTCGTATTTCTCTACCTTGAAGTTGGAACGGTTGCCCTCAACGTTCTACCTTTTGCTTCCTTTCTCTAGTTTAACTTCTTTACTAGGATGAAAACTCTAGTGGAATATAACACGAGCCAAATTTAAACTGCTATGACAAGGGAAAATGGAGCATCATATTTCTGCCATTTTGATGAAACATCCATGTGCGAGGTATGACTAACAAGAATAGAAAGATGGCTGTAGATCTTGCAGCAACTTTTGCTTTGTAGACTTTCATCAACGAATATATCTTGTGTTGTCTTCTAACTTTAAGTCTTAAAGAAGAGATCGGGATTGTGAGCACTGTTTGAATAAAAAATCATTAAAACTATTATTCAAAAATCTTATTTATTTTCATCATTCGCAATATGTACTTAATTGCTGAACGAGATTGCAGAATGAGCGTAGAGGTAGAGAACGGTTGGAAAATCGTCCGCGAAGTGTGAGTACAGCGCAGTGATATAGCACCTCGGAAGGTTGATAGGGTATCGGGTCAGAGGGGATTTTGGGGGTGAGAATGTACAGGTTGATCCAAAAATCGAGTTCTGACCTTATCAGATTGTTGGATCACTGAATTCTGAAAAGAAAAGTCCTTTAGAGTTTCTTTCTCCGATGCCTTGTTCATGAGATATTGTCCGATTTATAAAGCAGCCAATCCGCTGCGTCCATAGGGGTGGAGCTTGCTCCCCACTCTCGCAGAATTTGATTCGTTCTTTGCTAAATTAGTAAATATCTCCCGAATGGTAAGTCCTACAGGAAAATCGCTGAGGACTTTTCTTTACAGAATTGCATAAGCAATCTGTTGGATGAATCAAAAGTATGACTTTTAGAACACTCAGTACAAATGGAGGTTGTACGAAGGCGCCATCCGATCTGCTATCAGAGGGCTCGCTCTAAACGGGGTTCATAGAGGCGCTTCCAATCATTTCCCAATTAGCAGCTGATTGCGTACAGCTGGCGCCGAAAGTTTCAGGCAACTCCCTCCCTCTCTCCCTCCCTCGCTCTGTCTCTTTGGCGAGCTTCATACTCGTTTCTATACAAATATAGTTGTAGCATTGGGGTTATAAAGCGCGGGCAACGGGAAGGAGGGATGTCGCGTCTCGCCACGGAATTGCCGTAGGGAAATTGCATTCGCGATAACCGCAAAGCGATTTGTGTCGTACGTCTATATGCATATTAATAACACGGAACGATGAGAACAAAATAAAAAAAACAAAATTGATCGTTTTTCGAAAATATATGAAGACGAAGTTTATAATACGGTCAAGCTAATATCAATTAGTACATCGTTTTACCTGGAAAATTGACGTTTGATCATGTTCCATAGCAAATTGTTCATTTTCATCGTGATTGGAGGTTTCAGGCAACCCCTGAGGTTTGAAAAATCGTTTTTTTAATTTTTTTTATCATCAGTTCAAAATGTGGATAATAAGCCTACAATCCTAAGGAGTAAAAAACCATTTTCAATCAACAGCATCACTGATCAATTGATTAAGCAGGAAATATTGTTGAAAAAATTACTGAAAAAACGAGAAATTCATTCTTCTCGACAAAAAAAAATGATGTCAAGTTCTCTGAAAGGCTAATTCATTGAATTAAATGTAAGCGAGTACCTTGGGATAATCCTCAACGACCTATGTTAATTAGTACATGCTTGAGAGCTGTTTACACAGGTGGATTTTCGTTATACAAAATTACGAAAGTTTGTCCGTCAAATCGACATAGTCTTGCAAAGATTATGTCATGACGGAGCTACGGGACTGTTGACTACTGAACTTCATCTCTTTTACTCCGCCTCCTCCCTCTCTTTCTCTCTCTTGTCAGATTCTAATTACTTAAGCAATCTTCTCGATTCGTTAATTGCGTCCCCCGGTACGATTACAGCGCGTGTATATAAATGCCGGAAGCGACTATAGCGCGAAAGCACTTTCACCCCTCAAGTATATACAGAGACTAATAATCACCGTGAAGTGAATAGATCAAGTCGACACAATGGCCTGATCAATGCTAGAACTAATTTCCAAGTCAAACCTTGGGACGCTTCACTCAGCGTTCTGCCCGCAGGTCGGAAGTTCGACGTTAAAGTTCTGTATATACGCACCCTCATACATGTATATTTACGTATATAAATATATATCTAAGGAAGAGCGGAAACCAATACTAGAGTTAAAACTTTAGGATCCTCTAAAAAGAGAAAAAAAAAAGATCAATATTTCTTCATTTACTTCGAAACAAATAACTCGAAATTGCTACAAATTAGGTAAATCTCAGTTAATTTTATTTGATGACCTTCCGTGACCTTGAAACGAAACGAAAATTTCATCGCTTAAATTGATGACGACTTGTTGCCTAACATCCGTTGCTTTTACGAATTTTGATGAAACTTTACGGGATTGCGAAGTGGAACAAAATGTTCGACAAGAGGATCGATAGCTTGGTGGGGCACTTCAGTTTGAAGGGGTTAAACATACCCTTGAATATATTTCCCTTTAAACTTTGAATGGATTGAAGGAATTAGAGTTATTAACAATAATTTCGAGAATGATTGTGAACTTTTTGGATTTTCGGAGCTGAAGAACTTAAATACAGGGTGCACACCCCTTAAGCAAGGAAATTATACTCCATTTTATTCGATAGTCTCTATATATAGATTTTTGTGGGAACCCCAAAGTCTGCACTTCGACTTCTCGTTAGCGGTACATTGTCAAACTGAATTAGCGAAACCCGTGTCCAACTATTTCACCTGAATATATATATTTTTCTACTCTTCCTTTCAACCCCCAACCGTTTTCTTCGTTGCCCGAACAATGGTACATTTTTATTTCTCTCTTTCTCTCTTTTTCTCTGTCTTCGTCACTGGAACCATTTTCGTTCCAAACGACCGAGTAGAATAGAAAAAAACGTATAAAGAGGAATGAGGAAAGCGTATATTTTCAGATAAAAAAAAATCAAACTATGGAAAAATTGTACCAGTGAATTCTACTGTTTTCTTTCAACCAGCCCGTCCTCCTATTCTCGTTCGCTACAATATATTCCTGGTGGACTACATTCGTATGGAATTATCGAAACATCGTGATAAAACCACTCGGCATTTGTAACTTGTTACAAAACAAAAAATTTCAAAAAAATGCCCATTTTACCCCTAATTTTCATTGATGATCATTACTGACCGAGTTTTCAATCAATAGACAAAATTGGCTAAAGACTTTTCTCTTCGAAATGTCGCGATCTATCTTCTCTCAAAATTTGATCAACGTATCTTGAAACCCTCTGTACATATGACCTTGCATAATGCTTTTAGCGAATATTTCGACCTTGCAGCACCAATTTAAAGCATTTAACGAGTCTTTTCTCTCGTCCCCTCGCTCCGGCGTTGGTGGCTTTTGATTCCATGTTACAGAATCTGGCGACCTAGCTGAACGGCGTCCCATTGTCCCATGAGGGTCGCGGACAACGAAGGCGATGAGAAAAGGAAGCGTTTTCAGCAACGAGGATCGAGAAGACGGAAGATACGCTTGGATGACAAAAATTCGACCGTCGTCCCTAATCGTCCATCAATGAAAAAAAAAAAAAAAAAAAAAAAAACCAGCTACCATTTTCTCCGAATTTTCGTTCCTCTCAAAATCCCCGTGAACAATGGCGAATGGTGAAAAGATTTTTATATTTAATCAAGAAAAAAAAAACGCTGGAATAAGATATTGAAAAAAATTATCATCTTCATGAAGAAAAAATCTTTTCAAGTCGTGCGACGAAATTTGAGCTCAAAAAAATGGCGCGTGAATGTTTCAGTGTGCATGAATGTACGTAACTGCGATAAAGTGAGTGATTCTCGTTGAGAATAATCTTTTTTTTTTCTTGTCTCGTCATGGCTTTAAAAAAAAAGCATAAATCATGAGATCGAATGAATAAGATACTAAATTGAGGATGAAAAAAAAGGAGCTATGTATATTTAATTATAAACAATCCCTAACAATATAATGTCGCAAATATTCTTGGGAGAATTATATATTTTCTGTAAAGTAGAATTATTAAAAATCTCAATTAGTATTGCGAGTGAAAAGTTGAAGCTTGAAGGAATTGGATATGATAAACGAAATAATTATTTTCAACGACCCGTGCACGTGAGACTTTTGGAACCAAATCAATAAGTCCGTGGCCCTCACCCTCTAAAATTTAGTTCGAATTATTTTTATTTATTTTTTTAAACAATTTCGAGATATTTATCTCTTCAAAGGGTTTCTTTGCCAAAATTTCAAAAAAAAAAATTGCAAAATTCAACATATTTTACGAGCAGTATAAAAAATAAATAGAAACGAAATTTAAGGAAGGTGAGGGTCACGGACTCGTCGATTTCGCTTGGAATGCCTCATCTGTATAGAAAATAGAATATTCACTAATTTTTGATGCTCATTTTCTCTCCCTGAATCTTCGAAATGTTTATCGATTCAATAATAACATTTAAAACTTTTTTTAAATCTCAATAAAGTACAATAAATTTAGAGTGACAGTGTCAAATAGTTTTAAAAAATCTCTTATTGCAATAAAAATAACAAAAATGTCATATTTTTTACTTCCTCCCCTTTTTTAAATTATTTTTCGTTTTTTTTTTAATCTAAAAACAAACAAGTCCATGAGAATGATGATTAAAAATACGAATATGGGAAAGTGGGACGGAATACGATATGATAATTATTCTGAGACGAGAGAAAATTTGTTTCAGCCACGAAATTAAGGGGGTTTATAAGTTAGCAGACGACGAATATCATTTCGAGGACCTTTTTTTACCCTCTATCTCTCTCTCTCTCTCTTTTTCTGGCTTATTTCTCGTACTTACGAGGAGCTTTTCTCGAAAATGGACGACATTATATTCCCAGGATCCGAATGAGCCACAGTCATCGTCTCACTCCTATTATCTATTTTCATTTGGCTCTGTAGATTCTGCAGAAATCCAACAATCTCTTATTTATCCATAAATATATATATAAATATATATATTTGTTTGAAAGCTTGAACTGGAAATATACGGTAAATGCTTTGAAACGAGGACCATCCCCTTGGACTATATTAGGTCTCTCCAACCCCTTTCAGCATGAAAAAGAGAAGAGACTCTGAATATAATGAGAATTTTTTTTTCTATTCTTTTTTTTTTAATTCCTTTATTGTCGTCATTTTTGTTTGTCTAGTTTTCTTCACCTCACGATGAAATGGCTGGATAAGCTCGCTTGCAATTTTGTCTTTCCGGTCGCGAAAAAAAAATATTGAAAAAAGTATAAAATTACGTCATATCATCACCGCGATCTTTTTTCCAACAACTAATTTTGCAAATTAATTATTACTCGAGGTTTTTATGAATTTGAGGACTCAAAAAAGTGGCTGGATCTCGAATTTCTTTGCAAAAAAATATTTGTATTGTATTTAGTTGATAAACCACATTAATTTTTATTCATTTCTTTTTTTTTACTTACTTTTTTGCAATGGAAAAACAAAGCGACGATAAATATTTCTAACTGAGAAAACCAGGAAAGATAATTTCGTGGGAGAGAGAAGGAACGTCAAAAACTTGTGATTTTTTTTCGACACTGTGTGTGAGTGTGTGTATGAGAAAAAAAAATGACGAACGAAAAAGAATCAAGTGAGAATAATAGGCGTGTAAAATATTAAGGCTGTTGCTAGATAATTTAAGGCTAAAAAGTGAAAAATTAAACCGTCAAATTTAGATGGAAATGAGGGTGTAAAAGAAAAGAAGAAAACGAAACAATGAGAGAGTCCGGAAATGAGAATTAAATGTGAAAAAAGAAGAAAAGTTTAGAGTTGGAAAAAAAGAAAAAATTTGCGAGAGTTTGAAAATTAACGAAACAAACCAAATGTCAAATTTTTCGCTTGGCACGTGAGGGCTTTTTTCATAATTTACAAATGTGGAAAATTAAAGAATTAAAAATGAAACGAGGCAGGATTGAATGTAATGGATCCGAAGGATTTCGTGTAAATAAATAATTGACGCATGGAGCCGACCGAAAACTCAAAAAAAAAACATATGACAAAATCATTCTTTTTTTACGAACGATAAAAAGCATGTCAAATGGCACCAAAGCTTTCGAGCTTTTCGTGCGATGTTTCGAGATACGATATAATTGCGGGTTACGAGTGTAACACAGGGTAGAAAATGTGGGACCATCGCGCGGTGGTTTGAACAAAAAAAAAAACAAAAATGTGAACGAATGGCTCGATTTTTTTCTAACAGCAAGTCAAAAAATAAATGGAAAAAAATAAGATTATAATGGAAAGAAAGAAGTGAAAAATGTAAGGAGTGTGCAAGCGAGAAAGAAAGACGAGAAAGCGAGATTGACAAAACTGAATAAATAATAAATATGTAAATTAAAAAATTATATATATATACCCAAATATACAAATAATCTTTTTAATAATAAAAATAAAATGTAATATCCATCGTAGGCATAATCATTTTGGCATATTTGTTGCAAATGCGTTGGGAAAAAAAACGATTCGTCGTTTATTAATTTTTATCGATCTATTTGCGTTGATAAAAAAAAAATTGGCTGTCGATCGTGAGAACTTTTCTATTATTTTAATAATTTTTGAATAAATCAAGTTCTCATTTGTACAAAGGTATGCGTTTGATTATTATTATTTTTTTTATACAAAAAAAAACCAACAGTTTCGCTATGGTGAATTGTTGAGAAACCAGAAAACCCCACTTTTGTTTTAAAGATTTGATTATTTGTATTTTTTCTTCATTAATTTGGATAATAATTATTATTATTATCATGAAAACAAGTCTTTGTTATTTTATTCGGATAATTTACGTGAATGTGCGAACAAGAATAGTTGGACAACATGAAGTAAAGGGACGAAACCCGTTTGCATACACACAGTACACGAAAGCATCGGAGTTTATTTCATGAATATTTCAAGGCTCGCCGTTGGCAATAAATAGCGTGCCCCGTGCGAAATTATATTCTCGGGGTGGAATGCATCCTCTCTCTCCAACCCCCCTTAACGTCCGTCTCGTGAATTCGAGCCTTCATCTCCCTACGTCTGCGTACATCACAAATTCCCCTGACCCCACGTTTTCCCTGTGATCGTATTCGATGTTGTTGGTGTACTCGACACTCACGGAGTTAGGAATACTAATTGACTCGAAACTAAGTGATACTATCATCGGAGCCAGAAATTTCCGAGAATATGTTCACGCATTCGATACGACCATAAATTTATATTTTTCTCGTTCAGTTTTATTAATTTCCGTATTTTTATAGAGATAGAAAGGGTTTATAACAAAATAGCCAACGACAAGTTGTAGATCGTGAAATTCTCCAGCAAAAAGTCCTTCGCCATTTTTTTCTACGAAGTGTCGTTCATGAGATATTAATGAATTGGTGTCAACCAATCTGTAACGCGTGAGGAGCGAGCGGAGTGGAGGGGAAGCGCCGCCCCGCGCTCCGCTAGCCACTCCCACTCCTCACCAATGCACCAGATTGGCCCTGGGCCTAATTGATGAATATCTCGGAAACGACGCATCGTAGAAAAAAATGGCTAAAGACTTTTTTCTTCAGAACATCACGATCTAACTGTTCTCCAAGCTGGAGCTTGTTACTTTTGAGAATATCTGTATACGAATATGTAAGTACGTGGAAGCTCCCGAATGGCTCAATTCGAGGCAGCAAAATGTTCATCCCGATGCAAGAAAGGTGAGGGACCAGGATATAAAACTCGAAGAATGGATACTACACCGGATGGATCCATGCGCCTTGAAACGTTATGGCTTTTTAACGACACAGCCGTTAAATTGATGACAACGACCAGGCTTTCCTACATTCCCTATTTCTCTCTCTCTCTCTCTCTCTCTTTTCTCTTTGTTCCCTTTCCCAGGCTTCCTTATACGTTTTCCTATAATCGTGTATCAAGAGACGTGGCAACATCTTGAAGGGTAATAATTCAAAAATGTTTAACGCATGCATATCCGTATGCATTTAAAAAGTAAGTAAACAGTATTCCAACGATACAAAATCTATAAGAACAAAAATGTCAATTTGGAGTAAATTTTCAATATTCCACAGCAATCAAGGAGACTAAAATTAATGAACTTTTCTATAAAACTTATTAAAGAAACAATAGACCGAAATTAAGTAGAAATAAGTTGAAACTTCGTAAAATAAAAATGTTAAAAATGCAGTTCTACAAGAGACGTTGAGGTTCATCATCGCGAAGGGTGAACTCGAACTTTCGCCTCAAACTACGAGCATTACACACGTAAAATATGGGCTTCTGTCTATATATTTTTTTCCCCGTCTTTTTTATTCTCCCACGTAACGTTATTTCCTCTTTTCAGGCTACGGGAGATGAGCTTCTTCCTCTCTGTTTAGCATCTTTTTGCGGTCGAGAGGAAAAGAAAAAAGAAAGAGGAAGAAAGAAAAAACGTTCTCGTGAGAGGACGCGGTAAAAAGGAGAAAAAGAGAAAGAGAGAGAGAGAGAATGAAAAGAAAAGGGCACGTTCTTTAAGCCGAGCCCCGCTTTCTCGGTGAGCAACGGGGGTAGAAGCTTTTATGGTGAGATACCAGACACATCTCAGTGTCTATAGGCTCTATTCTTTATTTGCATCCTATCTTCGCAGCCTCCGAAGCAAGCCGAGCCTCTGGAGGTCTCGAGGAAAAGCGTCTGCCTGCAAGTGGCTTTACGTATTTCCCAGGGATGCTGAGCATTCTTGAGAACGTTAGAAAACACGAGAATAGAATGAAAAAAGATATATAGCCTTCTTTGCCCCTCTCTTAAGGGGGTGGGTGCAAAGGATGGTGAAAAGAGGTGAAGCAACACGTTTTTTTTTATCTTTATTTTATTTTTTCTCATCGAAGCACTAATGTAAGATGAAAAGGTGGCAGAGATGTTTCGTGTCTTGTGAGCTCACGTCTAAAACTCATTTTCAAGAATTTCATCCCTTATTTTTTTATCTTCGACATAGTGCATTTTTTTTTTGTTTTTTTTTTTGTTTTTTTGTTTCTAGAGAGTCATGAAAAAATAAAATAAAATGCAAAGCGTGCTAGGGTGTTAAAATCTACACGCTGTTAGAGAAATGAATATTTTACCATTAACTTTAGCCTCTCACCCTCTTTTCAACATTGTGTACATTGAGTTCGGTGGGTAAAGTTCCATTGTAGTAATTGCGAACACTTCCGAGCAGCGGGTGCCAAACCGCAGCTCGCTACAATCAATTACGAACCGGGTGAGAGACCAAATCCACCCCTATCCACCCCTACAAGCGGAGAAGAGTTGACCGGATGTCCGAATATGGGGGGGAATGAAAAGGTTAAATATCGACATGTATTTACCACTCATATATTTATATATAAGAGATATTTCGTTCAATTATTCAAATAGTACGATTATTGTTATTTATTTATTCATTCATTCATTTATTTATTTATCCATTGTAATAAATAAAAAAATTCAATTTGTTATTATTATCATTTTTTTATATATAAATTAAATAAATAAATTGTATTTGTTAGTGATCATTGAAACTTTTGCTCCGAGCATTAAAAATTCAATGCAGATTATTTGGTGTTGCGAATGAAAATAGAAATAGCTGCCGCACGAAAAATCAAACGTGTATAGTTCGAGCATTCAACGAAAATCTCATACTTCCGGTTGACCTCCCAAAATATTGAGAACCATGAAATATTTGTCGAGAAAGCACCCTTAAAAAAGCTCTCTATAGATATTTATACGGGGCTTAAGCAATACGTTAAAATATATTGCGGACGAAAGGAAAACTTGCGATTGAACGGTTCGTTGGATTTAAGTAGTAAAGGTCGGCGCATGGTCAGGCAAGAGAAATCGAATTCTATGTTTTTATATTTGACGATAGAAAATAATGGTCAACGATGCGATTAATTGAATTTCATTCGGATAATCTTTTTTTTCAATCGATTTACAATTTATTATCTTTCGAAATCAATCGAGTTTTCTTTTTCGTTATTTAAAGTCATCAAATTAATTATTTTCATGGTTTCAGAGTAAAAATACATGGAAATGATGAGATAAAAATAAAAAAATTCTAAATCCATTTCACAAAAGTATTCTGTAGATTTTTTAAAAATTATTCGTAATTGAAAGATAACTTAATTGAATGCTATTCCGTTTTATTATTTCCAAAGTCATAAATAAATAAATAAATGTTGTTTGTGTTAAAAAAACGTTTATATACGAATTTTCTATCGACTGCAAAACGGCCAGACTAATCGAGAAGAGATAAGATGCTACGAGAATGATGAATATTTCATTTTTAATTCCAGAAATGGTCCCGCTGGGCCGTTGTTTTGTATTTTTTTTTTTCTCTTTTTCTTTTTACTCCCACGCAGAGAAAACAACAGGAGTGTCTGATTGCTACGAGAGAGGCGCGAGACTGAGTTACAGTAAAAAAAAAAAAAAAGTCTAGAGGGCGAGCATCCACTGGGAATTTACCTTCGCCCCAATGATTTTTGAACGTGTTCATATGTGGATATTTAAGGTTATTGTAGGTCCAACTAAATATCCTGCCATCGAGCTAAATTTTTTTTGAAAATATTTATAACCTTTCTATAAAAATATTTTAAACTATTTAATTACGCTGTTGCCAAAAAACTGTTAAATTATGTAAAAAAGAAATAAAAAATAAATAAAGTTTCAATAAAAATAGTTGACTGTCAGTGCAAAAATGAAATGGAAAGAAAACGAGGTTTTATTATTATTATTATTATTTTTCTTTCTATTTTCGAGAAATCGTGTGTGGATCAAGAGTAAAGTGGAGTGTGAAAATAACTATCGACGAGGGAAGAAGAAGAGACGTGTGGCTCAAGACGTGAAAACGTCGTCGTCGTCGTCGTTGTCGTAGTCGTCTAATAATAATTCGGGGTTTTCTCGTCGGTGCTTGGCCCACGAAACACACCAAGCGAAGAGAGAGACCAGTATCTTTGTCGAAATAGAGTTCACCTCACGGGCAGTGTTTTGTAGTTGCAATGATAAAAAAGTGCATTTAAATTGATTTTTATTAATTTTTTTTCTTAACAAAAAAATCGTATCGTTTAAAAATAAATATTACGTAAATACCAAAATGGTATGTTAACAAATTTTATTTGCAAAAAGGGACAAATTTTGAAATATCTAAAACAAGGAAAATAAATGTGAAATTTGTCCCGAAATACGTGAACAAAAAATGGAGTCAATAATTAAAAGTATTAATTAACGAATTAATCAGTTAATTGACGTTTCGAAATATTGGAAATGGATATAAATATTTCTAAAAGTTCTTGAAATATGTTACGAGTGCTGAAAAAATTAAAGGTATCGAAAGTTCTGGGAAAACGTTCTTAAGGGGCTTGGAAGGGTGAAAATAAGGGTAGATTTCTATTTTTACGACATGGAGCATCAATTAAAAATGTTACACGTTTCACTCGTTCTTTAACCTGCTCCGAAATGATTGGAATATAATTATTTTTGAAAAAAATCGATTTCTGAGCTCCTTGGACATGTCTGCTGCTAATTTTATGCAAAGATACTATAAATACGATTTAAAAAAAAAAAAAGAAAATATGAAAAGTGCAAGTTTTCACGACTCTGTTTATAAATATAAATATATTTCGATAATGCTGTGAAAAGCTCATCTCAAAACGAGTTCAATGGTGCAAGATTTATCCTGATATATTATTTTTGTTTTAAATGACACCACTTTTTATGTGGATATAAATTTTTCATTTATTTCGGATACCCAAAACGTAGGAAAATTCAAATCGTCGTAGCTCAGCGGCTAATTGAGATGCAGCGGTTTAATGGGAGGGTTTTGGATCGCATTTTGGTACACTTGAGGAGTAGCGAAAATGTGACAAAATTCATTCCGGAACTGAATTTTTTCAGAACTTTTGACATCCACGTAGTCAATTAATTATAAATAATTGATAATTAAATAATAAACAATAAATAACTCATCAAGAATTCATCAAACTCAAAATAGTCTAAATAGGATTTGGGATAAAATATTGTCAAGAATGTAACACGACAATATGAGCCTCGAGTGTTGAGAAACAGTGTGTGCACGTGTGTGAGTGTCGATGGTTATATATCGAGAGAAAAGGGAGTGAGAAATCGTTCATTCCCCTGTTCTCGAAGGCAGTATTAAAAGCGTGAGCTTTCGAGATGTTGAATTCTGGTGAAATGGGCTCTTTAAAAGCGCGAATTCTATAAATAAAATACGAACTATGTGCAAAACATTCGTCGGTGGAATCGAGTGAAACAGATATTCCGCCGTAAGGAGGAGCGAAGAGGGAGTAAAAAAAATTGGGAGGAGGGGCTGGCGTGAGAAAAGAGTTTGTGAAAGAAAGAGAGAAAAGTGGAGGGAGGGAGTGAAAAAAAAATGGTCGAACGTGCGGTATGCACTAGCGAAGAAGAAACGAATTTAGGCAGCAAAATTGCCAGTTGCAACGTTGATCGTGAGGCGGGAGCTCCAGAGGTCATTGGGAGGTTAGAAACCCATAGAAAAACGCGTGACCCCGAAGTGTTCAAGGCCATCGAGTCGTTGAAGCAAGATAGAAGGGAGAGTCCGATTCCTGGAGCTACAGGAAGATTTTCGTTGTTCAAGTGGTTCAAACGTGGCTCGAGGGACTCCAGCTCGTCGTGGGAGAATCGAGAATCCGAAAAAAATTCGGATCAGATCAAATCAAATAGAGAAAATTCGGATTTGGACGAAAATGAATTAACGAGTGAATTGTCGAGCAACGACAGTGTTGAGACGCTTTACAGTACAGCCACCGTTCGAAGTTTCGCTTTTCAAACTGGTACCATCGGCAAAAGAGATCCGAAAAATTGTTCACGCCATTTTGGAGAAGCGATTCCCTACGATTTTCCAAATTCTACGACTCGCAGCGTCGGACCTTTCGGTGTTGGTGCTTCGAAAATCACTACCAAATCAGAAGCCAACAGATTTGATGTCACCAAAACACTGCCGGCTAATGTTCTGTCCAAAAGACGCGACATTACGGCCCGATATTCTTTACAATCGTGCAACGGCTCTTCCAGTGGCTTCGGCTCGTGCGGTCATTTTGGTACACCACGTGATTGCATTATAGACAAACGGATTTTTCTTAATGATCGGGGAAGTGGAAGAGTTCACGTAAGAGGAAAAAGAAGAGCGCCCAATCCGCCGATCGAAGTAACGAGAACTAAAAGAAACGAGGAAACTATTAAAAGTCCAAAAAATCGAACGCGAGGAAAAAGAAGACCGGCGCCAAAACCGCCGGAAGTGAATCCTGCCACGTTGAAAATTTCGGATGTCCCAGCAACTACGGAAAAACCTATTGATACGAATTCGACAGTGAGAGAAGGAACAGAACCACTTGAAAACTCCTCTGCCAGCGCCATTTTGACAGTTGACAAACAAACCGCAAGTGTCTCTTCGAATCAAACGTTTCGAAGTTCTGACGAACGATTAGGGAAGAAAATAGATAGTGTTGCTTTACCAGAAATTAAACAAGTCGAAAAATCGACGATAACGAGACTCAATGAAATTGCGAGCGGGAGTAAAGTGCCGGAAATAGTCTTGAAATTAAAAAACATTGAAACGAGTGAAATTTCGACGATAAATTCTTCGGGAACGTTGAATAAAGTTGTCGAAAAAAAATTGACGTCTTCGGAAGTAGAATTTCAAAACAAAGCCATCGTTGAAGTAGAACGACGAGACAATTCGTCATTTTCAAAATTTTCAACGACCAAAGACAATGTGACCAACTTAGTTACGGACAGTCTAAATTCGGAGCGTCCTCAAGACGATAAAGGAAGTTTCGATTTCGCAGGATCGATAAGCAACGACAGTCTCGTTCTCCAAGGTGGAGTTTTGCTTTCAAAAAGAGACATAAACGCGTCATTGACTCCCGGAACAAGTTCGAATGCTTCGGACGCTAAAGTAAACGTTTCAAGATCAAAGGGACGAATTTCTGTGACAACGGGTTCCCAGACGTCAGCGTCAGCAATGCCACGACCTTGGTACAAAAGAAGCGTTTTCGAGCATTCCCGAGACTCAGGAACGTCGAAGAGAAATGATTTTTTGCGGAATTCAAGTCAACCGGAAGTTCGAGAAGAGGGCGCTGAGAACACATCACTGTCTGGGAATTCGGCGGCCAAATTACGTCACATTGAGAAGAATCAAGATGGGGGAACACTCTCGAGGTTGAATTTTTTTCATCGGAATGAAAAATCGACCGAAGAACGTAAAAAAGAGACTAAAAGAAAATCCGGGGTTTCGATGCTCGCGAATATTAGTGAACTTGATAAAGAAGCTGCGGCGATTGTTCAGGAAGAACAGGCGCGGACTAGGGCAGCTTCAATGCTCTTGCAAGCGTCGAAGTCGGATGATGAAAAGAATCGGAACGAGACCGAAGATATTGTTCAAGAAATGGTCACCTCTGTTATGGAAACTTCACCGAAAAGAGGCACACGAGCTCTTATTTCCAAATTTAACGCGATCGGCAATATAACGAAAGTTACGGTAAACACGAGCTTTTTTGCAAAACAACCATACACGAGAGATTCAAAAATCGAAAAAAACGAATTTACGAAAAGGGACAGCGAATGGGGAGAAAAAACGAGATTTGAAAAATCGGCTAATGTTAGGACGGACAAAGATTTGTCGAGATATTTTTTGCCCGCCCAAAAATTAGTGAAAAGTAAAAAAATCGAGGAAGCTAGTGAAAAATCAAGTGAAATATCAACGAGCAATGACATTTCGGCTCGTTTATCATTTTTCCAGAACGTTTCGGCAGGTGATAAAAAAGTACATCCGGAAAATCGTGAAATTTCAATTGAGGCGAAAATCGATCATTTGAACGAGCAGGTTTTATCGAGGAGAGAAAAAAACCGGGACTTTGAAAATTCGCCGAAATTTTCGAGACTCCGGATCAACGGTTTGAACGAGGAATCGGTAAAATTAAATCGGCAAGAGACTAACGAAGGAAACGGTGGGAAAGTGAATTGCGAAATGCGAAAAGATTTTTCGGATATTTTTCGAGAGTTCGGCAACGAAAACCGTGGGAAAGTGTCTGAAAAGCAACAAATTTCGGCTGCGAGTCAAGTGAGTAAAGTTCTCGACATTCTTGTAGAAGCCGAAAAAAATGATCGTCGAAGAACAAGTGCCACATCATCGAGTAATAATTCAGAAGAACAAAAAAAAGAGTCTAGAGTAAAAAATTCTGATGTCGAAAACCCTATGAAAACGGATTTGAGAGAAATGTTGAAAGAAATGAAACATTCTTTGCCGAAACGTCCGAAACCAAATAGAACACGTGAACAGCAAGCACCGCCAAAACCGGAAGAGAAAGCCGAAGAAAAAAAGAAATTTATATCAATGAACGACAAAAAGAAAGAATTCTTTTTATCGACGACCGAAAAATCAGCACTTTTGAGTCCAGTGACGGTAGTTTATCCGCCGCCGATAAGAAACGCGCCGATTTTTGCCGAAGTATCAAAGCCGATTTTTCGAGAGAACGAGGAGCGTGAATACGATCGTCAAAAAGTATCTTCGGCAGCACAGACCTGTGGTAATTTGCGAAAAAAAATTTCAGCTACAGAAACGAAAATCGAATCGCCGAAAAATCCGAAAAAACACGTTTTGCCTTCTCGACCGGTTGGCGGTCCAGTTTCGGGCACTTCAGGCTTGACAAAAAATTCTTTTCAACTAATAAGGCCTCGGGAATTCGCCCAAATAGAGGCAATCAAAACAATGAAAAATGGCGGATCCGAAAATACATACGCCAATGTGATCGAACAATCTTTGTACGCAAATGCTTTGGTTCCACCGCGGAAAGAAAACCAATCTGTAGTCCCTCGAAACGGTGAATCCTCAAGACGTTTTTCGGAGGAGAAATTACCCGAAACCAAGGCAGAAATTAGCGAAACGGAAGCTACCGGTAAGAATTATTTACACGCGCAAGTTCAATGTCCCATTTATTCCTTTTTCTTTCCTCTTTTTCTTCTTTTTTGAGTGACTCACTCTCGACATGAATATTCTATAAATAAATGGTTGAATCAGTACCGAAACCCGTGAAGAGCTACCTCGCAAAATATGAGCGCTAAAAAAATCGAAACATTGTCAAAAATTCAATTTAAAAAAAATTCCAAAAACTAAAATTTTCAAGGGAACAATGTCCAAATCTTTTAAAATTGAAATCTCTATTTACAAAACAGTAATTTTACCACAAAATATAGAAATTAATATTAAATCATTACTTATAAAAAAAAATGCATTTTTTTTCAAGGTTCTCAAGACTTACGGACAGTCGAGTCACAAAATATGAATACCCTGGCAGTAAATCGTTTACTCAGAAAATTGGAGGCTGCAATTGCTTCGGGACATCATCAACAAGCAGCTGGCCTTGCGAAAGAACTCGCCAGACTAAAAATTCACTGTTCCGTTGTGCGTCAACGACCTAAGACGAAAGATATCGTCAACGTAAATATGTACATCGAGGACAAATTGGCTCATCAAGGGCCCATACCCCTCAGGGTACGTTATATATAATAATTTTGAAATCTTGAAAATTCATCAAATTATTCAAAAGTTACCTTCAAATTGAAGAAATTATTTTAAATCATTTTTTAAAATTAATTTCATGAATATAAATCGCTTTTTAATTTTATTGCAATTCCAAAAATTCTTTAATTCAATCAATTCATTAAAATTATTGAATTTTGATAAGTCGATTAGTAATTATTAATTAAATAAATCAATTGATTGTTTATTTCAATAAAATTTAGTTGACGCGAAGTATGACAGTCGCACAATTAAAAGCCAAAGTTTTTACCGAATTCGAAATTCCTATCCACGTGCAACGTTGGATTGTTGGAAAGAATTTGGCGGATGACGATTCGACGAAACTGGAGGATCTGCAAGCTGTTGACGGCTCACCAGTTTTTCTGTATCTCGTGGCACCCGGTAAATAAAAAAATCAATTTTTTTAATCTCAAATTTGAAAAAAGAACAAAAAACTTTTGAAACCGTTAATTAATTTTGATTTTTCACTGAAATGTAACAAAAAATATTAAAAAATGAGAATTTTGTAGTCTTCAGCAACTATATTTCGAAATAAATATTAAATTTTCAATATTCAATCATTTCATTGAACCATTGAAATTAAAATGTGAATAAAAATAAGTTAAAATTCTCCAGAATCATAAAAATCGTTAAAAACAAATATTATAACAACTGAAAAACATTTTTGACGACGATGTTCCATTTTCTGAATTTCTCAAATTGCAGAAACAAAAAATGATGAAATAGGAGTGCAGGACGATGCAGTATTACTGGCTGAAGAAAATACAACAAAAAATAACGAACTCTTACAAACGAATGAAGTTACAAAATTGGTGGAAATCGAGGAATCAGCAAAAGCTTTATCCGATTGTCAGGTATTTGAATCCGAGTCATTTTAAAGTCGCTTTAAAATTTTTTTAGAGGCTTTAATTTAAAAAAATGAATTTTTTCGGAAATTTGAAAAAATTAAAAATCATTTTTACAAAATTCATTTTAACTGATGATAATAAATTTTGTAAAAAATTTCTAAACAGACTATAAAAGAAGAGGAGGACGAGGAATGCATTTCCGAAGAAGTGAGAATGGAACGTTACGAGGCTTTGATATCTTTGGAAAATTGCGACGTCATACCAAATTCAGAACCGATCGAATGTCCAATTTGTTTCGTTACTTATGGGCCTCAGGAAGGAGTAATTCTTAGAGATTGTTTGCACATGTTTTGCAGGTTTGAAAATAGCCTCAGAATCCAGAAAAAAAACCACAATTTCCAATCGATTTATTAAATTTTCGAATTTCAATCAAATTCTATTTTTATTTTTATTTTCAAGGCCTTGCATCGCAAATACGATACGTTATTGCGAGGAAGCCGAAGTCAAGTGTCCATTCAGGGACACGGAATACACGTGCGAGTCGACGCTCCAAGAACGCGAAATTAAATCCGTGAGTCAAAATAATGAATTTTTTCAAAATTTTAACTCGAAATCCAATTTTCTATTTTTCAATTGTCATTTAAGTTCTTAAACTTTCGATTTTTGAAAAATAAAATCTCTTTCTCAATCTATTGAATCATTTTACCATTTTTTTTCAATTTTTACATGGATTTTTCTTTGTTCAATAAATTACGACGAATTTCTGAAATTTTCTGTCGAAATTCATTGGCTTCGTTCATCACAGTTGGTCGAACCGGAAGTGTATCAGCAACACCTGGCAAAATCGATGACCCAAGCAGAAAACAACGCGGGCAACAATGCATTTCATTGTAAAACACCCGATTGTCCTGGATGGTGTATCTACGACGACAACGTTAACAATTTTTTGTGTCCCGTGTGCGGAGTCAATAATTGTTTGACGTGTCAGGTGAAAAGATCGATTAAAACGAAAGAAAAAAATCATTCTAATGAAAATATCGAGAAATTCTAACAATCGCAATTTCTTTTTTTTTTTCAAGGTCGTTCACACTGGAAAAAATTGTCGTCAGTATCAAGAAGAATTGAGACTTTCAAAGGAAACGGATCACGAATCAAAAAGGACTGCAGCAATGTTGGAAGAAATGGTCGATCGAGGCGAAGCACTTCCTTGTCCAACTTGTGCAGTCGTTCTCATGAAAAAATGGGGTTGCGATTGGCTCCGTTGTTCAATGTGTAAAACAGAAATATGTTGGGTCACGAGAGGTCCTCGTTGGGGTCCAGGAGTGAGTTAAAAAACAAAAACCTTATAACAATTATTGAAAATCAACGTTAAAAAAATTCCAAAGTATGAATTTTTCAATTCAATTCATAAATTTTCATATTTAAATGCAATTTAACTTGTCACTACGAATTTGAGTGACAAATATTGTTGCAAATGATTTAAACGTTAATTTCAAACGAATCAAATGTTTTTTTGTTGCTTTTTTCTTTCTACAGGGAAAAGGAGACACGTCAGGAGGCTGCCGATGTGGTGAAAAGGGTGTCAAGTGTCATCCACGATGCAACTATTGTCACTAAATCGAAACAGACGTAGAGCCATCGAATTTTAAACGAAAGAATAAACGAATATAAAAATAATCGCACAAACGTTATATAAAAAGACAATAAAAGTGTCTTTTCGTGTTATTTTCTTTTTTTTTACCACAAAAAACCTCTTAAATTTGTAACTTGATATAAACGAAATAAATTATATCTACGAAAGGTCGAATCCGTTGTTTATTCAGTGGTATTTTCTTCGCTCTTCGTTTCCTCAATTTTTGGTGATTCACTGTTTTTACCAATTTGTTCCAACCTCGAAACCAATGTGCTTTGATGATGATTTAATTGACGATTCAGGTTCACACCACCTGCTGTTTGCAATGTGTGCACAAGGCCCGATCGAGCCTCCGTTATGTCCATTTTTCCATATTTTAAAAAATCCTTTATAGTCAACAGTCTTCCTTCGAGAATTCCAGCTGAAATTATAAAACTTTCATAAATAATTCAATTTTCATTGCAAACTTATTGTAAGAATTTATTTCAATGGAATAAAATAATTTTTCAATTAATCATAATAAAGATCGAAGATTTTTGATAAATATTTCTCACCGATAATAAAAACTTGTGGAGTTTTCTTAACGATTTTTTCAAGGGCAGCAACTTCCGGTTCATCCCCAAAGACCAAATAATTAGTGCAATGGAAAAGTGGTAAAATGGTTTCGAAACGAGATCCACCAATGGCGGCGTGCAGAAGCCCAAGACCGTAATATTTCAAGGTCATATTTTTTTTGTGAAGGGCAACAGCCAAGTCGAAAGCATCTTCAGCTTTAATGGAATTTCTGTGAAGAATCGCAATCATTTTTGACTGGTCAAATCGTTCACGAATTTCACGAGCTAAGATTTGTTTATAAGGATGCAGCGTTGGTTTGGACTGATTTTTTTTCCCCAGAGTGCCACGGCAAACCTCCCAAATTGGTTTTATTGGCTCCTCACGCTGATAAAATGGCGTGACGAATTCCGTCACGAGGGCACGTTCGTAGAACAGTTTTTGGGGCCTCTGAATATTTATTTTGCCACGAAAACGCTTTTGTTGCGTTACAATTTGTCTCGGCACAATTAATCTGCTAATTGCTGTGAATAAAAAAAAAACATGTTCAGTTATTTATTATCACGGAACGAAAATCGGTTAAATTAATATTTTCAATGAAAAAAAAATAAGAGATGTAGAAATCTTCGAAATTAGGAAGTAATTACGAAAAAGATTTAAAAAAAAAAATTACAATTCTTACATCATCGAAATATGGCGTTCCAGGCGTCATTGCAACAGGAGGACGGTTTAAAAAAATTGAAATTTAAATATTTGTTGGTTTTCATAATTTTCGAAATACCAACATTTACTCTATCACAAAACTGGTAAATTGAAAAAAGTTGCAACTTTTCATAAATATCTTAAGTCGTAAATTTTCTTATAAACTTTTATTGGGCTAGTTAATTAAAATGGTTGTTTTTGCGTATGAATTTGAACTAAATTTGAGCAATGAATGTACGTGGGAAAATAATGATGAGCCAAAACAATAATTTCGTGCAAAAAAATTTATTCGATTAAATTTTTTTGTATTATAGATACATGATCTGGTATGTCTGATTAAGGACGCAAGTACAAAATTATATATATATACAAAATTTGTTCAACACACATAATTCGATTTATTCGTGAGGAAAATGTCACGATTGTTCTCATTTCAATGATTATATTCATAAAATTTATATATTTTAGTTTTTTTTTTTTGTTTTTATGTTTTCGTGTCTACTCAAACATTGTTTCTGCTTGATGCTGCAGATACAAGGCACTTTGGAATAAATCAATACGGTTATAGAATATCGTGTATTTATATAAATGGATTAAGGTGTAAGTGTTTGTGTAATTGATTTCGATCGCATTTTAAGTACTCAATGATTTGTAGTTTCATGTACGCGCGTTCACTATATCCTTTTCGTGTGTAAAAAAACAAAAATGATAAACTAATTTCCGAGCTGGACGAATCGGAATGATAACACATTTTTTTTGTTCCGCAACGATAGTTTTAAATCGTTTTACAAAATAAATACATTCGATTATGCAATGTAGTTGATGGTGCCACTGCAATAATTGCTAGACTCGTGTCTGTTGTCCGGATTATCACCAAAATTAAGGGATTTTCGATTTTTTCCGAGTCTGAGCATAGACCTGATGCCACCTTTCTTCCGGGATCGTTTGTATCTCTCATCAAGAGCAGAATTAAGAGAAGCCTGTTTGACATCACCACGAGCATTGGTAAAGCCATCTCGGTCGTCTTTGTGAGCGTGAGAAGCGGAGGTGACGTCGGTGGTAGTGGCGTCGTCATCAACGAGCCAATGTTTCCTGGGCGACAAAAGTTTGTTATTGCAACTGGAGGGAATGCCATAAAGATAATCCTTTTGTTGTCGATCTTCAATTTTTTTATCCTGGCGTTGTCTGTCGATTTCATAGCTGGAGCTTTCCCCGGAAGTGATGCCACGTCCACCGTTTTTGTCTGCAGATTCATCGGAGCGATTGGCGTTCCTCTTGTCCGCGTCCCCGTTCGAATTGTCGCCGGAATGTCCTTCGGAGCTTTTGTCTCTTCTTCCGTCGCGTAACTTCTTGTTCCTCTTGTAAGTATCGGTGTTTTTGGCATCAAGGGCAGCGTGTCGTTTCTCCGACATGCTTTGTCGTCCTAAGGCATCCCGGGAAAATTGATTGGTCGCTGAATTAACCTCCTCCAATGACAACTGACTGTCGTAGGTCGGATCACCCGAATACAAACTTTCACGTTCGTCCGGATTCTTCTTGGGGTCCACGTGCGGTTCTAAAGACTCTTCCAGAAGAAGATCCGAGTTGTCGCTTCCCCCCAACATAAGCTTCTTAACGTTGGTTACGGAATTGAGCCACGTTTTGTTGGTTGCGAGACAGTAGCTCTCGTTTCGCAAACTATTTTTATTGTACTGTTCGGTAAGACGATCTATCACTGGATTCCATGGAGAAGCTGTTGCCGACATGATCTTCATACTGTCCCTAACGTCGTTTTGAGCGTTTAAACTGTTTTTGTCACGGACGTTGTTGAAATTAGGCAAATCCGGCATATAAATACCATTGGGATTGTCAATTTTAGTCGATGGCGATGTTCCATCGTGGAAACTCTTATCACTGTCGTAGGTAGTCACTCTTCGTGCAATGGTTAGAGTTATAACGCCGGTAATGGAGCTGTTTGTGTTGAGCATTGCCCTTCGGAGGGTTTCCATCGCGTCCGAATTGGAGAGACCGAGAAGGGAGACACCGTTGACATTGAGCAATTGGTCGTTGGTACGTAAGCGTCCGTCACGCGATGCAGCTCCGCCGTTAAGTACACTTTTTATAAAAATTCCAAGATCCATGTTCGTGTTCTCGTCGGCATGGCTTGTTTTTCCTTTGACGCTTACGCCCAAGCCAGCTTTTTCGGAATCGCGAACGGGAATGTCGAGGGTAAGGATAACGCGGTTTTTACGCGGGGATAAAACGGGCTCGTCGTTGTTCGGTTCGTTAATTTTGCAGGGTAAAGTCTTTTCCCACGTTTTGTCAGCGCTCTGACAGGTCGAATTCTTGTCCCAACTTTTATCGGTACTGCTGTAAGGCGGCGGCGTGTTTTCACGGCGTTTGTCAACTTCCTCGAACGCGTTTTTCATCCCTCGGGGTGTCAGGGTCCGAGTCTCACTGCTCCAGGGCCTTGCGGCGTCTGGAGTGCTTTCCGCGATACCCGAAATACCCGACGACGTTTCGGCGTTACCGATTTCTTCCTGTCGCGAAACTATCATTCGAACCTTACCACCGGAAGGAATGCTTCTCAGCAATGACACTACTTCCGATTGACTTTTTCCAGTCATCTCGACTTTGTTGACTTCCAGCAAGCGATCACCGGGTCTCAATCTACCGTCTTCCACGGCTGCGCCTTTTGGCAGAATATTCTTTATGTATATGGGACAGTGTCCACCAGCTGGATTGTCACGAGTAGTGACGGAGAAGCCGAGGCCGTTTGTTCCTTTGGTAAGATCGATTTCAATCATTCGTCCGATTTTTCGGGTATTTGAGCTCTGGAGGATATTGTAACATTGAAGCTTTTTCACGCTTTCATCGTGTTCCGATTTTTCTATCGATCGATGGTTTGCCTCTTCTTTACCGTTGCTGTTATTGTTGTTATTATTTCTCGCATTTTTACCGACAGATTTTTCGTTCTTAAGAACGGAGATACGGAGGCAAGCTTCGCTCATGCAACTGGCAAATATGCTTTGAACTTTGGAGAAGGGTATCCGTAAAAGATTATGTCCGTTTATCTTGACGATCCTGTCGTGCAGATCGATCTGACCGTCTTTGGCGATTCTGCCGTTCGGCTCAATGCCTTCAACTCGCAAGCCTTGATCGTTACCGGCGAGATCGTAACAAGGCACTACATGAAGACCCAGTGGACCAGCTTCGTTCTTTATCACGATTTCTCGCACTTCGGAACTTGCTAATTCCCCATAACCGGGACTGCTTCTGTGGGAAGCGAATTCGTGACTGATCTTAGAGTCTTGTCCCAAAGGCTCGCGCCTTCTTGACTCCCTGGGTAACGAAAGGGCCGAATATGCTGCGACGTGAGGATCTCTCGTCGATAAAGCGTGCATCGATAATCTCTTTACGCTCTCTCGCTTTATATTGCTACTGCTTATACGTCCCCTCACGTCGTATCGACGCTCTTTAGTCTCCGGATGGAAAAAATCTGGACTGTTTGTTCCCACAGAACTTGCTCCGTCTCCACCTGCGTGGTTGACATCGTTGTTCAAGTGCGCAACTATTTGTTCTCTATCATCCGCTACGTCGCACAGCCTGTCGTCAGGATCCAACAATCCTCCTCCCGTCAATGACGACAGACTGTTTATCGCTGGCGAATCTAATTTTCCTGTCGCTTTACGGTATCGCAGAATCGACTCGTGCATCAAATCTCTGACCAGTAGTGTACCGTCCCCGCAGGGTACCACCACCCGGACATTGTCAAAACACACCGTCACCTTCATTCTTGCCTCAAGGTCATCATTCGCTAAATATTCTTTTTCTATCTTTCTTTCTTTTCTTCTTTGTCGATCGTCTCGCTGTTGCCTCTGCGACAAATTCTTACCGATTTGTCATTTTCAAGTTTTCCACTTTGCTCAGCGTACAGAGTTATCGCTGTGGTTTTTTATTTCTTCCGTATGGCGTATTATTCAGTTATTGCAATTGAATTTCCTTCAACTTCAAATTGAAATCCAACTTTGAAATTGAATACTGTGGAATGACCAAAAATGTCGATACATGTTTAAAAATTTCATTTCATTTTCCGAAAAAAAAATGAATTTTTCAACTTTTTTGGCGAAATGAAATTATTCCTTCTGTTTCGTGCTGCGATATCGTATGTTTGCAACTTTTTTTCGTACTTGTCCTCGCACTTTTGTCGTGGTTTTGAAAAACTGAATTACTTTTGTTTTTTTTTTCTTTTGGATTTCAACGACAGAAATTCAATCGACGCGACAATTACGCTACGTGATTTCGTGATTATCGCGTTTCCGGTTTGTCCGTACACGGAAGATTGGTTTCGCGATGCTGCGTCACGTACGCTCTATTATCGAGAGGTATAATTTCTTTTTCTTTTTTTTTTCTTATTTTTTATCCTTTTTTATCGTTCCGTATGAATCGCGGAATGAATCACGGGCACGTTTAGACGAAACTTGTAAAGGCACGAGTTAAAAGTCACGCGAGAGCTCTTAACGCTCAAAACGACAAAATCACAGGAGAATCGAAATTATTTCGAAAAACACTACGAAGAACGAACTTAAAAAAAAACAACAAAAAAACACGTTTCTGCAACTTGTCAATTTTTCATTCCCACAACGAGTACCAACAGTGCGAGTTTTTAGCAAAGTTCACGAGAGCCAAACACAACACACGCGAGAAAATAATTTTTTTCAGTTCTTTGAACTTTTTCTTCTCCTGATTCCGAAGTTTTTCGGAAATGGAGATGGATCGGACGATCTACGCCCCCCGAACGATATAATTAAAAAAATCTTTGTTGTCGGTGCATCAAATATGCGAAAGATAGACGCACAACGCCATTACGACGTTAGAAATCGTTCACATGCGCGTATGTATATGTGCGCGAAAGAGTGTGCGTTTGTGCATGCCTGCCATTTGTTTTTCAGGTTCAAGCCGCATCTTTGTGAAAATATTGCATCATCCAATCGGAAGCGTTGCTTTCTTTCGGATGGAACTCGGACACTTTAGCATCACTTTAAATTGAATTTTATTGCATAATTTTGGGTGAGAAATTTCACGTGAAACGTCAAGGAATTAAACTCGTCGATTGAAATCCATTGAACAAAATATTCACGTATTTTTTATAAAAAATTAACTCAACGAACGCCGTAGACAGGGAACGCGGAATTGGACGCGATCTCGGAACCATCAACGGCAAAAACTCGAAGCTCTCGATACTTTCACCCTCAGTCGGTATTGTTTCATTGAATTTCCAAAAATTATGTATGTTTATGAATGAAAATTAAGAGCATTTTATCTATAGACCATTTTATAATAATGTAACAATGTTGAATATCAATTGCGGCTGATTATTTATCAAAGATCGTAGGACCGCGGCACTGTTTACAATTCCTCGCAATCCTAACCCCGAAAAGTGAATGCTACTTATTGTCGTAGAAGATGAAACGAATTAAAAACAGACACGACGGACGAAAGCAATAAAATGGTAGAGAAATATGCGTTTTACCTTTATCCAAGAACAGAGTCATCTTCGGTGCGTTTTTTGGTTGGGAAATGACAATTATTTATACACCGTTTATGCGGAAACGCACTCGAGTTTTTAACCTCAAAATAAATTTATCAACCAAGCAAGCCACACGATAGTTTCGTGTTCCACGGCGTTCCTTAGTTCAAAAAATAACGTTGAGGCTGGTTCTCATTGACCGTAAAAGAAAACAACACGAAAAAATCGCAAACTCATTTTTACCAATCAATGATTTAGATAATTAAAAAAAATACGGTTTTTACATGAAATAGAGATTTTGCACGAATTTTTCACGAGTATATCCTGCATGAGTGCGTTGCTCGATCGATAACGCGAACGCGATTGAACACACTTGGTAACACGAGTCCAACTGAAAATATGAGTTTCGCGGAAGCATCGCCCGCTCAGTAGCGACGCGGGCACTCGCGCCAAGCTCCAGTGCGTTTCGCTATAAGCCAGCAGTCGCCGCTCGCCTCTCGTGGCGCTTGCCACTCGGGTCGAGTCGATGAGTCGATCAGCTGATTGAGGAAAGCAAATTTCTGTTATACTATTTCGACAAAAAACAAACTTTTGACTGATGTATCGTACACACAGTCCTGCTTAAAAAACTCAGCTTCGTAGTATTATCGTCTAGAAACATTTTTAAAAGTTTCAATCATTTACTTATTTTTAACTAAAATTTGTTTTTTTTTTCGTTAGATTTTGCGAAAAATAACATTTTTCATTTGTGTAAAAAAAAAAGGTTTAAAACTTTCAACAAAGTACACAAACTTCGTACAAGGATTTTATTGTGAAATTATTATTTTGAAAAATGCATGTAATAAAATATATATACATATCAATTTCCACCCCTTAAAAATTGATAAATCACACTGAAATCTTTCTCGGCGTACCCAGATGCTAAAATAGTTTTATACAATTGATGGGCTAATGATCCCAATGGAATAGGTGCCCCAACAGTTCCAGCAGCTTCTTGAGCGATTCCAAGGTCTTTGGTCATAAGCGGGGCACCGAAACCTCCCTGCGAGATATAAAATCATTTTTACACATGAAACTGGCTTAACAATAAAAATTGAAAAAACTACGAAAATTAATAGAATTGATTGAATCATTAATCAAATGAGAGAATCATTTTTTTTTTATAAAACCTTGTAGCCGTTTGAACTGGGCACGTTTTCGAGTATACCCGGAACGGGATTGTACTGTTCTGAAGACCAACATCTTCCTGTACTCGAATTAATAATGCTGGCTAAGACTTTCGGATCGAGACCAAGTCTGTTAAATAAATAGTCATAACAATTAAATTAAATTGAAGCTTCAGCGAACAGTTAGCTTACGAAATTCTGAAAAGAAAAGTCCTCTGCAATTTTTCTCTCCGACCTACGGTTCAGGAATTATTAACGAAATAGGGAAGCAGCCAATCCGGTGTGACGTGGTGGGCGGAGCACGTTCCCCACTCATCGTCCGGCCATCTCGATGCTCGGGATTGGGTGTTTTCTAAATTGAGCAATATCTAACGAACGACAAATCTCAGCGAAAAATGATTAAGGACTTTTCTTTTCAAAATTGCATGATCTTTTAATTCCTTTCATTATAAACACTAATTTCGCAATATTTCAGAGGTGATTTCGTTATTTAAAAAATATATGTTAAAAAGTCGTATTTTAAAATGAAAATAACATCGACAATCGTTTTTATATTAATTGATAAACGTACTTGGAGCCCAAATTGAATGCTTCTGATGTGCCAATCATACTTATAGCCAGCAACATATTGTTACAAATTTTAGCAGCTTGGCCGGAGCCGATTTCACCGCAGTGAAAAATTCTCGAGCCCATACACTCAAGAATTGGTCTGGCGCGATTTAAATTCGTTTCCGTACCACCGACCATAAAGGTCAAAGTGCCATCAGCGGCGGCGTTGACTCCTGAATAATTTTTCAAAAAAAAATTTTTTTTTTATTAAATATAACGCCTACGTTAAAACTGCCGAATGAAAAAATACTTTCGGGGCTTTGACTTTACTGATCAAATCGAAATTTAAAAAATACCTCCTGAAACTGGGCCATCGACAAAATTCACTTGTTTTTTTGTCGCCTCAGCTGCAACTTGTTGCGAAACTGAGGGATTTATCGTGCTACTATCTATCAATAAAACATTTTTTTTCACTCCACTACTTCGAAGATTGCACATGAAAAACAAAATAATTAAATCATGAAAAAATGATGAAAAATTATAAAAATAATAATAAATTACTTTTTTTTTTTAATTTTAACGTTCTAATTCATTGTTTTTATGTCACCTGAGAATTCCATTTTCACCGACGTAACAATCAAAAACATGTTGATTAGATGGCAACATAGTAACAATAACATCAGAATCGTTAGAGACAGCATGGAGATTTGGGGCACCATCAGCTCCAGCCTCAACCAAACTCGAAACAGCATTTTTGTTCACATCGTAAACTGTCACTTTGTAGCCCTGAATTTTGAATTAATTAATTCCCTAATAATAATTGCTCAATAATAATGAATTATTACCTTTTTTAAAATATTTCTCGCCATTCTACTGCCCATATTGCCAAGTCCAACGAATCCAACTTTTGAAAAGTATCTTTTCCCTTAATTTGATAAATTAATCCATAATTATTTTTATAATTAATTTCAACTCGTTTAAAAAATAGTTTGTCTTGTTTTGTTACCCGTTAAATTATTGTATTTAATCGTAATAATATAATTAATTGATTAATTAAATATATAATTATTAAATATTAATAATATAATTAATTAATTACTTATATTAACATAATTATACGTAAAATTTGAAAAATTTGTAGCTTACCCTCCGATCCAATAATAACACGTGTCAAAATACGAACGTTCATCATTTTTTAGGTGCTCTGTGTTCTGAATGTAAAGACTGACTGAATAAAACGAGGCTCTCTTATCATTCGTCACTGAAGCCTTGTGAAATGTATTTATAAATGCTAAGTAAATCGTTCGATATGAAAATAAGTAAAAGCTGTTTTTATCAACCAATTCGAGATCGATTTCGTTAAGTACTTCATTCAAATCCTAAACATACTTTTAATTCATATTCATGGCTTGAATTTCGAATATGTTATTCGAATTAACCAGCAACGAAAATAATAATTGTGCGAATAAATATATATTCATGTTTTTCGATATTTTTAAATTTATTTTCGTCTTGCATCAAAATGCAAATTTTTTTATGTTCACGTAATTAAAAAAGTGCTATTTCATAATAAATTTGATTAAAAAAATCTTTTTCAACATCAATTCTCAAAAATAAAGATAAAAATTGTTATCTAATTTCAGTATTTGTTGTCATTTCGTAGCTTCGGAAAAGCAATGACTGTAATATCGGTGCTCAGAGGAATACAAGTTTTTTTTTATCTCTTCGAATGATACGAATGACTGACACAGTGTTAAAGGAGTGGGGCTGGTCTTGTGTCGAAAAAAAAAAAAAAAATCAAATGACGAGGTTTTGATAAAAATAATACGTCATAATGATGTCAAATTGTGTGTGATTGACTAATAAAATATTTAACTTGAAACCAAATGTTTTCTACAACAATGAAAATGATTTAATTAACAATATGGATTTTTGAAAGCTTTCCTAAGTTTATAAATAATAACAATAATAATAATGACTCGTCAATTTAAAAATATTCGAAATCTTTCTTCATTTCTTATGTTTTAATAATAAACATTTTGTACAAATAATAAAATAACAATAAAGTATTTTTAGATTCGCCTCGATAAACGGATTAAAGTTATTTTAGGATTTAATGATTTTTTTTTTTTTTCATTCCATTCAATATTTCGAAAAATAATAATTCGTCTGATATTTATAGAGAAAAAAACAATAGGTAACAGATAGCATGTACAACCCTGACCTCTCTTTGCACAACGGCATTTACATGTGTCAATGGGGTGGACGTGTAAAACGCGATAAAATCTTATCAGGAATCGAGTTTTATGAAAGGATCCGTATATTAGTTCTGGATATGTGATCGTGTCTACTACTGCATCGATTTTCTCGTTTGCATTCGCTAAAGTCTTGTCTTCCCGGTAACACGTGCAAACAAGCCATTGTACCAACAATTTTATCACAAAAACTCAATAATGCAGTTAATAATAAATGTCATTATGCATTCATAGTATTTAAAGTATTTCACAATAATGTGCTAGTCGTAGCAGTCAACGTGATGAAAGAGTATCATAAATTACGTGCGTGAGTGCTCTAACTTTTTGATACGTGATTATATATAATTATTTATTCATTGTTTCTTGATGAATAGTTTCATTTGACGAGTGAAGTTTATAGATTTTTCAATTCTAAAGAAAAAACTCATTGGTCATTTTTTTCTACGGTTTATCGTTCTCGAGATATTGACGAATTAGTACCAGCCAATCCGATTCGTGGTGTGAACAAGTTGGAGTGGAAGGAACCGCCCTTTTGTTTTCGTCGGCGCACCGGATTGGTTTTCTACTAAAATTGTAAATATCTTGTCGATCGTGCATCAGAGACGAAAATGGATAAGGACTTTTTCATTTGGAATTGTCTCCTCCAACTAATTGTTGCAGTAAAATCGTAAATTTCAGCTAAAATCCATTAATCGATGGAGTGTTGTATTAATTTTAAAATCCTGAAGAAAAAAGTCTTTTGAAATTTCTCTCTACGACGTACCGTTCGGCCGATAACGAGGATTTACTGAGCGCCAATCCAGTGCGCGGTACCGTGCGCAGTTGCGGAGTGGGGGATTCGAGTCGGCGCGCCCAATTGGCTGAATATTGGATTTGTAAATATCTCGGAAACGGTGGGTCGGAGAGAAAAATGATTGAGGACTTTTCGCTTCAGAATTGCATCGCGTGACGAGTTTTATTAGTTTGCGTGCAAATCTCGGCAATAAATAAATATCTTAATCTAACGGTCATTATGGAACGTAGTTTATTTAATGCTTCACATTGTATAGTAGATCGTGAGCTTGCAATACCTTCGAGTTTAACAATATACTTTTTTTTTAAGCATTCGTGTTTCCTTCAAAATGGACGACGGTTGAGTAAATATGAAAAATACATAAAAATGGCCGTACTTACGCATAGATCTATCATAATGTTTGCGATCTCTACACTCGATCGAGCCTCCCCCAGGACTTAGGACACATTTCTTCGAATAATTCATGAGCAAAATGTACTTCAACGACACATAGATAGCAAAAAAATCGATTCTTATAACAACAGACGAATGTGCGCAAACTTTTAATGTCTTCGATTCCTACTGGGACTTCAAAACTGCAAGGTTGAGAATATATATTTTTTTCTTCTTTCACTCGAACAAGGAATGGTCAACAAGTTCATTCGTTATTCCTCCTTCAACGAGGACACTTCTAAATTCGTATTTAATTAAACAAACAATAATCATGTGTCGACCGAGAATTAGTTTTTCTTTCTCCCTCATCTTATTCGTCGTTGTATCGGCCGATAAAAATTATATTCTGGTCAACGACACGAGAGGTCCTTGGATTTTTTCTGGACGTTTTGCAAACGTCATTGAAATTTCTTTGAATTTTTCTAAATGCACCAACGTTTATCTTGCAGGTAAATATAATTTTTGTTCATCATTTCTATTTGTTATAAATTATTAATAATTTTTTTCACACTTCAAAAATGAAGTTTTTAAAATTCCGTCACACTAAACATGAGATATATACTTTCTTTTATTATTTATTCATTAAACAATTTAAAAATTACGAAGAAATTTGATAAAAAATTGAAATTATCGTGAATTTTTTTTTTTTCTGTTATTTCGCTGTCAGATGATTCTGAGACTAACCTGAACATTTTTAACGAGTTTGCGAAAGTTTATCCTTACGAGTATACGGTAAATCATAAGACATTTTGGTGCGGAGGATATTTGATGATCTGCGCGCAAGGTAATGGACTTTTACACCATCTAGAAAGGTCTGTATGAACTATTTTTATTCTTTCCAATATTTTTCCATAAAATCAATTTGACAAAAAAAAATGAAAAATATTTCAAAAATAACTATATTTGAATTTAGGGTTCCTACGAAAATTTCAACAACAGAAATGTTAATCGTTGTTGATGATCGAGTCGAAGAATCTTCTCCACTTTTCAACGTTTCAATTTACGAGAATGCAAACGTAAATATTGTTACTCGCAATGGGCTTTGGAGTTTGTCAGAAAATTATTTGGATCCAAGAATCTTCAAAAAGATAACGCGGTACGACTATTCAAAATTATTCAAAACCATTAATCTTAAAAATTTCGAAATTTAGGTACAAATTTATTTCTAAAAATAATTCGTACCTGTAAAAAAATAAAAAATAAAAATTGCCATCCATTTTTTTTGCAGATACGAAGAAATGAGACGAAAACGAGGAATAGTAAATTTAAAAGGTCGCACATTACAAGCAGCAGCATTTTACCATCCACCATTAAGTTATCTCTCATCGACAATTAACAAAACCGTCAACGGTGTTGAGGGAGAATTTTTTTTAGCGACGAACAGTAACGAAAAACTATTGAAAGATTGAATTATTTCTAAAAATGCAAAATTTAATTAAAAAATGTCGTAATCTTTAGAGCGGTGGATTAATCCAGAAAAATAATATTTTAAATGCCTGCAAAAATATATATATATATATATTTTTTTTTTTCAGAGTCTGAACTGGACGGAGTTGAAGTTAAAATATTTTTGCTGATGGCTGAGAAATTGAATTTCACATGGGCCATAAGAAAACCCAACCATTTTTATCGGTAAAAAAATGGATTAAAAAAAAGATTTATTAATTTTATTGAAAAATATAGCTAATTTGAGATGTTTTCAAAGTTATGGCCGAAGAAACGGAAGTGATTGGAACGGTGGAATGATTGGTCAAATGTTTCGAAAAGAAATTGATATCGCCTTCACAGAAATATGGCTTGTACACGATCATTATTTATTCACAAATTTATCAACGCCATGGACCAAACTTGCCATCAATTTTTTGGTGCCACGACCAAAACGTTACTCAAGAAGTTTTTGGGCACTTACAAGACCACTTTCACCCGAAGTTTGGTGGGCTGTAATTGCGATGATTATTTTTCAAAGTATTTACGTTTACACGAGAGCTTGGATAAATCCAATGCTTCCTACGAGTAAGAATCGAATTATTCACCATTTTTATGATAAAATTTTGTAATTGATTTTTAAATGAGTTGGAAAAAGAAAAAAAAAGTTGAAAAAAAAATTCAGCTAACTTTTTGACAGTAGAAATATCAATTTTCAATAATAATAATAATAATAAAGCAAAAAAGTAATCAACGAACTGTTGAAACGAAGAATTAGTCAACAAATAATTAAAAAAAAAAATAATTGAATTATAATTCTGTAAATAATTAATTATTTAATTATTTGACAATAAGTTTGTCTCAACAGGATTTAGAAGTGTTGTCAATACTTGGACAGAATTGACAGCACGTTTAGTGGGTGTAGCGTTAACGAAAAAAATTCGAGGTCTTAAAATACAATTTCAACTTTGGCATTTAATTGGCGTCCTCATCGTGACTGCGTATTCGAGCAGTTTGGCTGCCAGTCTAGCAAATTCAGGTTTCGAAGCCAGGTGACAGAAAAAAAAACGATTTTATTAAGTACTGAAGTTAATTTTGCTAAAATTTTATTCATTAGTTAATCATTTTTTATATTCTTGATCAATCTTCACAGAATCGACACTACCAAACAATTTGTCTTAAAGAATTTGACTTGGGGAAGAGAAGGTCCAACACCAAAGTTTGATAACTACTTTAGTATCCTGGTATGTAAAAAAAAAGAAAGTACGCTTGAAAAAACAGACGCGGTCTCGAAAATAATGGAATTTTGATTTTTCGTAACTTATAATCGAAAATTATTTGGAATTTTGGTTCGAGAGTAAATGAGCTAATAGATCATTCAATTTTGTTTATCAAAATAATGTGTTCTCTGTGACAACCTATTGACTTTCAAAGGACCCTTGGGCAATGAAATTCCCACGTCGATTTAAAGGCGAACACAATGAGACCGAAAGACACAAAAAAATTCTAAATGGAAATTATGCAATCGTTGGACGAGTCGTCGGTGGAGTGTTTTTCCCTGAAAATTACGTCAGAGATAACGACTTGAAAGTGAATATTTGCTCCTATTCATTTCTCAATTATAGACTTTCTCAGTGTTACAGGCATGAAAATTTCTGGTTTTTATTATTTTTTATTCCCAATGTATTGACTTCGGCTAAGTAGTGCGATTTTTTAGTTACATTAAGAATTCTTTTTGGCAAAAAATTGTTTAAAATAAAAACATTGAAAACTCTTTGTCTGTTTGTTCGATAAAAATTTTCAAAATGGAGTCGATTTCAAAAATATGATAATATTTTGAAAGTAGAAAAAAAAGTAGAACAAAATTTGAGAAGATACTCTGAGAAAGTCCTTTAAAAGAATTAACAAAAAATTCGTTAAAATTTACTCGTTTTTCACTGAAATTAAGGGTTACAGGCTTATGAGAGACAACGTCGGTTGTTTTTATTCTTCATTCGCATTACAACCTTGGCTAATACATTCAGTGGATCAGGTGCAATATTCATTTATATTATTAAAAAATGAAAAAAAGGCAAAATATTGAGAAATTGAATTTTTAAAAAACAGGTATTGCTAAGGCTAGCTGAGGCTGGATTAACGGTTTATCATCTTCGCGACGTGCTTCACAGACGTGCGTCATCGACGCTTCAAGACGTTCTATTAGAACACGATGGTCCAGAGGAGGGTCCTCGAGTATTAGAAATTCGACCATTAGGTGCTGGATTTGCGATGCTTGCTATTGGTTTATTTATATCAACAATTATATTTTATTTTGAGCTGAAATCTATGAGTCGAAATAGGCCAATTATCGAAGTACTTCGTAAAATTGAGAAAAATCGAAAACGTCGATAGAATAATTAATTGTACGAAAAAAGATTGCGAAAAAAAAAACATTTCTGAATAAAAAATAATAAATAACAATTAAGAACGTAATTAATTGCTGGCAATTTTCTGGTTTTGTATCAATAACGATGATTATTTTTTTAAATGATAATGTGAGATGATTGAAGCGATAAATATATATTAATGGATTGGTCATGAATATTAATGACAATAATTAGCCGAAAAGACTAGACTGTTTTTCGTGACTCTTAATTATTCATGCCAAAATTTCTAGCACCATAGTAAATCGTGAAAGAGGAAAAAAAAACAATTTGTAAGAAACCGGAAATGAGGGTGAAGAATGAGAGTGACTTATCTACTTTGCTCATCGATAATCCCTAAGGGTCAAAAACAATTTTGACTCCAGGAAAATGCACGCCTTAATAAGAAGCAACAGGACAATGAAATATCGATCGGCATGCCTGCCACGAAATGATTGTTTCGTTTGATTCATTCCAAGTGATACGTCGAGGCCGTGCAGTGAACCAGTCGTTTTTGTTGATCTCGAAAAAAAATTAAAGCTACACCAAGGTTCTATGGAAAATTACGAATTTTAGCAAAAACCATTTAAACGTAAATAACAATAATGTACAAAATTTTGGCATGTATGGTTTTAATGTTTGTTTTAAACTCTGCCGATAAAAATCTCATGTTAATTAAAGACACTGAAGTCACGTGGATGTCAAAAGATAATTTTATCACGTTGACAAAAATATCTTTCAAATCGTTTGCTCCAATCTGCACCAACATTTATATTGCAGGTAAGTGGAATTAAATGTAGAAAAGAGTTTTCGGAGAAAGAAAAACACTTCTATTGAATTTGCCAAGAAAATAATAATAACTTTTTAGCTGCAATGGAATTAAGATTCAAAGGATGTTAATTTGTTAAAATATTTGACAATTATAAATTATTCATCGACAGGTACTTCAGCGGCAGTTGAAAATTTGTTGGATATATTTTTACGAAATTACCCTTTCGAGTACTTGATGAACGCAAGGGAATATGCTTGTACCGGTTACTTAATGATTTTCAGTACATTGGACAACTTAACAAAAACTATGGAAAAGTAAATAAATTATATCATTATTAAGGGCTACTACACTCAATTATTTCATTGCACTATTGAAAATTGTTTAAAAAATATTTTTTCTATCGTATATCATATAGCGTTCCAACCCAAAACTCGGATACTCAATTACTGTTCGTCATCGATACCGAAATCGAAGATTCGTCAAAAATTTTCAACATATCGATGTACGAGCACGCCAACGTGAATATCGTTGCAAAAAATGGGCTGTGGACCCTTTCGGAAAATCATTTGGTCCCAAGAAAATTCAAGAAGATTAAGAAGTAATAAATTATTAATTATAAATAAACACATTTTATTAGAGTTGAATTTTTTAAAATTGTAAATGCATTTTTATCGCAGATACGAGCAACTAATAGGTAGACAAAGAATTTTAAATTTTCAACAACGTGTGTTGCAAGTCACGACAGATTACAACAGACCATTAAGTTATCTGAATACAACGGTTGTTCGCGTTGAAAATGGAGTAGAAAAGGAGTTTTTCGTAGCTACAAAAGGCAAAATGATTTTTTTTAGTACTATTTTATTTTTTTATTTGTCTAAATTGATAATAATAAATAAGTTCGTTTTTTCTAACCAGGTCATCCAGAATTCGATGGAATAGAAGTCAATTTATTATCGATGATAGCAGAACGTTTAAATTTTACGTACGTCATAAGGAATCGTAACGGTCCTTATCGGTACGTTGTAAAACTTATCACGACACATTTCCGTACATTTTTGCATCGAAGAAAAAATTTTAAAAATAAAATAAAAAACATATTTAAATTTAAGATACGGAAGACTAAATGCAACTGGATGGTACGGTGGTATACTGGGCCAAATAATTCAAAAGGAAGTGGACATTGCGTTCGGTGGCATTTGGCTCGAGCTGCCACAATACGCCATGACAAATCTTACGACACCATGGACCCAACTCGACGTTCGATTTTTAGTTCCAAGACCCAAACCTTACATAAGTTTCTGGGCTCTCACAAGACCACTTTCACTCGAAGTTTGGTTCGGTGTTTTCGTCATGATAATGACCAACAGTTTATACGTTTACTCAAGATCCTGGCTCAATCCACGAGTCCAAAAAAGTAATAAAAATATTTTGGCATTATAATAACCAAAAATATAATTGATTTTTCAAAATAACGATTCGAGGAGTAGAGAAATGAATAGTCCATTTAATTCTGAAAAGAAAAGTACTGTAGCGTTTTTCTCTCCTGCCCACCGTTATCGAGATACCGAGTAATTAGTGAGAACCAATCCGCTCCGCGTGAAAACAAAGTCTGGAGGGGGGGATCGCCCTCGTCGTCGACAGCGCAGCTGATTGGCCGGTTCTTTAATTCACGAATATCTCTACAACGGTACGTCAGAATGAAAAACCGTCAAGGACTTTTCTCTTCAGAATTTGTTAACTGATCTATTGGCAACAGGTAAAATATGGTTGTCAAGGTAGTTATTCGATAAATTTTAAAAAACTCTAAAATCTCAACAGGATATCGCAGTTTTACTCTCACATGGTCATTATTAATGGCACAATTGTTGGGTCTATCTGTAACTCCAAAATGGCGGGGTTTTAAGCTACAATTTCAACTTTGGAACATGATTGGGGTGCACATAGTGACAGCGTACTCGAGCAGCTTAGCGGCAAGGCTGGCGAGTTCAGATTACGAAAAACGGTGAGGATTATTTCGTTTGGACCAAAGCTTTTTTTTGTACGTAATTTTATAACTAACTTGAATAATTATAATTGTTTATCAATAAACAGCATAGACACTGCTCAACAGTTTATCGAATCAAATTTGACGTGGGGCAGAGAAGGTCTTCCTCCAAATTATAGCGGTTTTAAAAATCATTTGGTGAGTTGGCGAAACCTCTTTTCATACAAAACTAATAATCGTTATAATATATTAAATATAATAACGTTTTCATTTGAAGGATCCATGGAAAAGTCAATTTCTTAAATACTTTGAATCTGAAGCCAATGAGGAAGAGAGACATAGGAAAATTTTGAAAGGAAATTATGCGATCTTTGGACGTGTCGTGGGCTCGATTTTTTTTCCGGAAAATGAAATAAGAGATGAAGATTTAAAGGTAAACAAACTGTTAGAGATACACGTTTTTTTTTTTTTTAGAGCCAGTAGCGGTCACGTGTCTCCCTTCACGCGTTTCTTTTTCGAGCGGATTGGCCAACGCTAATCGATCAATATCTAACAAACGGTGCATCATAGAAAAAAAATTCTAATTCCAACCTCTACATATTTCCTTAATCTTGTAAAACAAAATGAAAAAAATGTGTTTGTATTTATGGACTCTCCAAGGGTTACCGAGTAATGAAGGAACACGTGGGCAAATATTATGTTTCTTTGGCTGTTCAGCCCTGGTTATTAAACCCATGCAACGAGGTAAATATCACAAAGTTTCATGATTCAAAAATAAAACAATGAAAAACAGATTAAAAATGTATTAACACATAATAGGTTTTAACCTGGCTTCGGGAAACGGGTTTCGTTGATTACCATCTTCGTGACGTTATTGGTAGACGTACTACAGCTGCACATCGCGAAGTTTTAATAGAATATGATGTTTTAGCAACCGAACCCAGAGTACTCGGGCTCAGACCACTCGCTGCTGCGTTCAGTATTCTCGCAATTGGTCTTCTTATCTCTATGATTGTCTTTTATTACGAGATAACATCATTCAATAAAGGAAAATTGAAAAAAAATCATTTAATCAAAACTCAAAAGAGAAAGGAATGTTGCTATCGAAAAACTACATTTTTAATATTGAGATTATTAGATTTTTTGAAATTCAAATAATTAAGGGGTCTTGAGCAGGTTAGATATCAAGAAAAATTCATTTTTTTCTTTATTCACACTTATTAGAAATGTAAACAACAGGAGAATATCGTCTGACTCTTAAAAACGTTTTTTTTTATGAAAATAAAAAAAAAAAATTTCTTCAGGTAAGAAGTTTTGTTTTTTTAGTCAATTTTTTCCAGACCCCAAGCACTATCATGTGAAAACAAAATAGAATTCTTCTGGTTGCCTACGAATTAACATCAAAGCAAATTTTTTTTTTCGTCTATACGAGCCATACTCACGATTATAAATTCTACAAAAATGTTTCTTGATATAAACAAATGCAATGATTATCTCGATTAATAAAAACTATAATTTGCGTGTGAGACATAAATATTCTTCTTCTTGAATTCTCCTCTCTTTTTTCCTTACTTTATTTTTCTTTTTTCTTTGAATTTCTGCATTGCAATTAAGCAACAAAAGGAGTTATTACTGAAGGCTGCCTTACGATAAAAAATTTCACAACCTCCAATATCTACGCACTAAGACAGCAGTTTCTACGTGTAATTTAAAAATATTTCTTCTGGTTGTTTTTCATCGAACTCCGCAGTAGTTAATAAAAGAAATAAAATGTTTTCTTTTTTTTTTTTTTTTGTAATATAGCTGCTTCAAACTAAGCAGATTAAAAAAAAAAAAAACGTCAACAAGTCGAACAAACGTTAACAAATAGTATAATTTTAAGTATGAAATTATTATTATTATTAGAATTGGAATTAGAATTGGAATTGGAATTGTCGTGATGATTTTGATGACAAAACAAAAAATCATATATCGTTCCACTGTGTAACTAATTTGTTGCCGGTACTCGGCAATCTTGCTCTTATGATGTAGTCCTCTATTGACCTTCGCTTGTGTAATTATTCGGAAGCGAGGTTCCACCAACGATCAGGCTGAAATTTTGTTTCATCAGTCGCCTTTCGAATGTCGATGCGTGTAGTTCGCAGCTTTCGGAGTGGTGTCTCTGATTCGAAAATTTAGTGGAGTGGATGTTTGTTTTTTCAATAATAAATCCATTAATTATTTTGTATTATTCACTATGAATAGTACGTCAGATGGTAAGAAAAGTATGGTTTTAATTCAGCAACAAAAAATAACGAATAATCAAAAATACACGAATTTACTTTAAATTAAATAAATAACAAAAAATTACTTTTCATTCATTCATTGGCCCATTTACAGTCGAGTATAGAAACCGTACTACAGATAACAAAAGATAAATCAGTGCGATCCGCGCAACAGTTAGATTAGTGCTAATATATAACATGTGTCATTTCTCTGCGTCAGAAGGAGAACGCAATATTACATTTTATTTTAATGCACGCAATATTACGTTAGTTTCAAGATTTTATAAAAATTCACCGGTGCATAACAGACGGCGGAGCAAAAAAAAAAAAATTCGCCGTAACAGCGAAGTGAATATGTGATTATTTTCAGTAATTGAGTCCCATCCGAAGAGGAAGAACGGGAAACATATAGATGAAGGTAAGGTCCAGCTCGAAGTAATTATATTAAGTGTGCGTTATCATTATTCGTGGTTATCATGATGTATTCAAAATTAATTATTTATGTGTTTGAGTCGTAATTGTTTTTTGTGTTGAATTCTCTTGAATGTTGTAATCGCGATATCGTACAAAAATTAATATTATAATTTTTTTTTTTTGTTATCGAAAACTATTGACTAGAAATTTTGAAAACATTCTGTACGAAAAACTAGTAGAATAATAAAAATAAAAATAAATTGCAATTTTTTTTAGACGAAAAATTCGAAAAAAATGCATTATTTGTTATTTTATTTCAAGTTCAAACAAAAACGGTCGATGAGCATTTTAAAGTTTTGCTCGAGGATGAAGGGGTCATTGATTCCGAACATTCTGACATGAAGCCTGAAGATTTGCCGGATTGGTACGACGCCGATTTATTTCGACAGTAAGTGGACAATAAACAATTGAAAAATTTCAATGCTTTATTGAAAAAATTTATGATCAATTGAAGAGAAATAATAATTTCTTTTCAGGGGACAAAATTACTATAAAAGAAATAAGCTGTCCATGACCCTCGTAGGCTTGACAGGAGTTTTGTCAGTTCTTGCAATACCAAGCATTTTGAAAGTAATTTTAAATTTGGTCGTAATTTTTAATATTTGAACAATTCATTGAGAATTCTCTGACTTGTTGGGTAGGTATTGGTCTGGACGAAACAAAGCAGCACAACTTGTACAGCATTTAAAAGATATTTGGAAACGATTATCCACATCAAAACTCTTTATACGAGTGACATCAACGACAGAAATTCTAAGTGAGTATTGATTTAAACCATTTAAAAGTCCAAAGTCTCAAAATAAGTCATCGGTATGTTCCTTGTTGAGTTTGTTATAAAATTCTGATGAAAAAACTTGTTGAGCATTTTTCGATACGATCATTTCTTCAAGAGTTATGAATCGTTAAAGTTAGACCAATGGGGAGCGCGCGAAAAGATAGCGTCAGTAGGTGGCGCTTGTGCGCATCTTGGAGTTGCTCTTGTGATTGGTCCGGACTTTCAACAGTGAATAACTCAGTTCAGAATTCTCGTACGCAAAAACACCCAAGTACTTTTCATCTTGGAATTTCACGCCGCATCTAGTTTAGTACTTTTTGTATTCATATTTATATATATATATATATTACCGGCGAAATGGCAATACAACAGAGTGGAATTTTTTGTTGTTGTACGGAAACTTATCGCCGATAGTGTATTTTAGTTTTTCGTGTTTTTTAACGTATTTTTTGTTTGTTTTTTCTTGTATTTAAATATCAAGTTGGTGGAAATCCATAAATGTTATCCGATGGAAACATTCAACGAACAGCCGGCGTTCCAGCGTAGCGCTAAACAGTGGGATTACACAACGTGACATGGTACTGACACAATTCGGTTTTATCGGTTATGCACTGCTCGCCGCTGACAAATTATCTCTAACGAACGAACCCGAGGGACGTGAAGGTCTCAATCATTTTTGGCGTGTTGTTGGGCATCAACTTGGAATATCAGACAAACTGAATATTTGTCGTAAAAATGAGAAAGAAACGACGGAATTGTGTCGATTAATTTTAAACAAGGTTTACTTAAAAGAAATGCAAGCAAACCATCCAAATGTTGAGCACATGACTTCGGTACTTATCGAGGGATTATGGAGCGTTGATGTAACTCTCGACTATGCAGCGATGATGTATTTGTGCTACGAGTTGTCTGGCATAAAATGTACGTACACCATCACTTTTTATTTTCGATTACAATATTTATAGAAAAATTAAATATAAAAAAAATTTTATTTCCTTTTAAAATTGACATGTGTTGATTTTTCAGATGAACAAACCTTAAGCACGTACAGCTGGCTGAACATGCAATATCGCTCTTTCATACTTTACTTGCAAGGTGAGATATTTTACAATAAACTTACAAATCTGTAATAAAAAAAAGTGCAACATTCAGAATTGTTTGTATTAATCGACCATTTCAATTCATATGAAAATTAGTAAGTTTTTGGAACTATTATTTCTCAGGACTTCCCTACATCGGATTTTTCGTGAGAAACGCATTCGGTTATTATCTTCAACTGAATCAGTGGATTGTGGAAAGATATCCGATTATTGCGTATTTGAGATTCGGCAAGGCCAATGCGACGATAAACGTTTATCCAAAATTAAGTAAAGAATGGGAGAAGTGACTTATGAGTTGTGTCAAAGTTAGCAAGTGGTTTGAAAAAAAAAAAATTCCCATTATTTATCAACCAACAAATATTTCTACACTTTCAGACTCGGTGATCATTTGCCAACTGATGGTAAAACAGCTTGGAAAAAACGATAAGAACAGTTATTAACGTTCGTAATCTTTATTTGAGTAAAGTGAATAAGTGAATAATAATTAAAAACTGTTCACGTTACTTCAAATATTGAGTGAAATAATGTCACATCGTCGGTAAAGAAGAAATTCCATATTTTTATATCTACGAACGAAAAAATCTGTTTCTTTATCATAAGGGAATAAAAAATTAGGGCCAGCAGATGGCGCCAAGAAAAACTAAACCTCGTATTGCAATTTGTAAACAACATGGACGAAATAAGTAAAATCCTAACTGTAGTTTTAGAAGAAGATCGAACCTAGGAAATTATTAATAACCAAATTTTTTTTTCTTGCAAACAAATGATAAATATACAATTTATGTGCAATTGAACACAATATTAGACATTCTTTGATATTAAATAATTCGTAATAAAATATATATTTATAAAAATTCTCCCCTATTCATTTACAATTAATGTCAATAATCAATTTATTATCTTCGATTTTTTAATACATCGAAATATTCAATCGCAAGATCTTTCGATTTTTATTGACCCAACATAAAACTATTGAACACATAATATGTACATATGGATATTTTGATATAAATTCATTGATATATACATATAAATATATGCGAATAAAGGAGGGCTCAGAGAATCGTACCTACGAGGAGCATTCACGCGTGTACTCTACGACCTACGACGATCGATAGAATCCCTTTCCCCCCTTAATCTCGCACCCGAATGAGAACCGCACGTTCGAGTCGAGTATATGTTAATTTATATACATATATCTATACATATAGCGTTTATATATGTATATAAAGGGGATCGCGTGCAAGGTCTGCGATTTTAGCCGTTCGTTCCTCTTTACCAGTCGCAATAACTATAGACATTCAATTTTTTTTCACAACTGTATAGATATACATATGTGTATATGCAGGTGCGAGAAGCCCACGTTTGTCATATAACGAATTATGATGACGCTATGACGAACAAAGCCTATGCCGTAAATGAGACAAGTACATAGCACATTGTGTATATTTATAGAGTGTTTTTTCAAGTACCATAAGCTTTGCACGTAATTAAACTCGATTTACAGTACAATTAAGGGGGTAAGTAAGTACATTTTTTTTTTAAGTTTTAGTCAATTTTGCAAATCCAACTGTTTCCGAGGTTTGTAGCGAATATGGTAAACGGTTTTGTTGTCAAAACAATGTAACAGCAATTTTCTCCTTATTTATGGCTCTCGTATTATATATGTTTATATATGGGGAGAGAGGATTTTTCATCGCTAAGAGTGGATCGAACGAAGGAGCTTGCTTGTGCGAGGTAAAGACAAAGAAAAAATGTTGAAGAGAAGAGAGAGAGATATGACACTCGTAGTTGTCGCGATCTCCTCGATATTCTTTGGTGGACGTCGCTGCGCGACTCTTTTCTCTCTTTTTCTCTTGGTTCGTCGTCGTACGATCCGGGACGACGACCAGGCCACGCAAGCTCAAGCAAAAGAATCACCGGATCGAACATACGGATATATATATATAAAAGTATTGAAAAGAGACGGTAAAGAAGGATGGACGAAGATGAGAAACGAGAACTCTAACACAAAATCATCCCTCCCTACTTGAGACGTTTTTCTCTACAGGGTGTCTGGGAAATCGTATTTGGAAATTGTTCCTCCGAATAGATCGTGAAATTCCAAAGAGAAAAGTTCTTGGGCATTTATCTGTACGACACACCGTTCCGATGCAACGCAGAGTACAATGCATGTAATGTGCGCTGTAGCCGAAGCGCGGAGTGGGGGAAGCGCCACCGCGGCGCAGCGCTCGCTACGCCCCTTTTCTCTGATCAGCGCGCGGGATTGGCTGTGACTTTAATTTTTGAATATCTCAGCAACGGTGCTACGTAGAGAAAAATGCTTAAGGACTTTTCCCTTCAGAATTGCGCGATAAAGCGATATAGCATAGTCCGAAAGAGGGTTTTTGGGCGAACCTGTATTCAACGAGGACGGAAGATGGGCCATGCGCGTCGCGTAGCGCGCGCAACGAGTAAAATTTTACCCGTGTGACGATGCTCTCTTTCTTTGCCTTCCTCTCGCTCTCTCTCTCTCGACGGGTTCTTCTCGCAATACTGCATCCACGCAGAGAGAACTCTCTATCACCGCGCCTTTGGCGACTTTTGTCTCTTTTCATCTTTTGCACGAAAGCCCAACGGAGCGAACACGAACGAGAGAGCGAGATAGCAATAAACGAAGAGAGATGCTCGCTCTGATACGAGTGGCAAAGAAGAAAGACCCGACTGAGGGAACAGAGGGGCCGGGCAGGAGAAAGATGAGGATGACGAAGAAAACAAGACTAAAGAGGGACGACGAGAGGCGGAGGGGAAGACGCGGGTGCGTCCGAGAGAAGCACCAGCGGGAAAGGAAACGAGACGAGCTCTTTGGGAGGACGAGAACTCATCGATATACATACAAACATACATTAATACGTATATACGTCTTTATATATACGTAAAATCGTCCAACTGTCGCTACATATATATATATATACCTATTACCTTTCATATCGCTATACTGCGATCAATCTACTTCGAATCTCATCAGTGTCGAACAATTTCACCTTAATAAAGAGACTTTACTATAAAAATCCTTTTTCTAGTCATTTTATACGACAACAAATATAACAAATTTATCTTAAATCGAAGATTATCTCGTGAGCAATAATCCCAAGGGGAAAGTACATTTTTATTAAGTTTAAGACCTAAAGAGCTCATTAACACTTATGCTAATTGATTGTCAATTAATCAACATTATTATTATCATCAATTCTATTATTTCATTATCTCTCTTTCTCTCTCTCTCTCTCTCTCTTACACACGCATACCATGACGGATTTTCTACACCATCAGTCTTTCGCAGATACCAACGTATAGCTATCTTTTTTTTATGTTCGTCTTTCTTTCTTTTTATTCTTTTTCATTCGCGACTGTGCGCGCATCTTTTGCAAGCAATGCGCTCCATCGAGAATTCTTCTCTTTCTCTCTTTCTTTTCTCCTCGACCTTTTTACTTTTCGCCACCGGTTACACGGCCTCTCTCTCTCCCTCTCCCTCTCTGTCTTACGTCTCCTCTGTCTCTCTCTCGTTGTTTCTCGCATCGAATGAGAGAATTCTACGCCAACGCGTTCACGAGAGAAACGAGAGCCGTGAGTCTCACGAACTAACGCGTGTATTACTTCATGAGCAAGCGCACGAAAGAAGCCACCAAGATATATAATACGAGAAAACTGATAATTCCTTCATTATTCCGATATATATCAACGATTTTAAAACCCGTTGATCGAGAGCGAGAAAAAAAATGTTGAAAGTTTTACAAAGCCAAATACCAATCTCAATCATTTTTCTTCATTGAATTCGTTCGAAACTGTACAAAAAAAAATTGACGAATTTGAATAAAATGAAAATATATAATAATTAATTAAATTTTTCCTTCTATTTTTATTCACATTTCATTGTTTGTTTGAAAACACATAACAATGAAAAATATGTATATATATATTCAAAAATGTTATCTCATATGTCGACCAGAATTCCGAACGTTTTTTGCATCCGGAAAAAATAAATGGAAAATATTCTTAATCGTAATCAGTCGTGTGAGAAATGCTACCAGAATCATAGAATAAAATCGTTTTTGTTGTTTTCACAAAATGCCAACATCATAAATTATTCGACAGCAATTTGTAAAAGTCGTTTCCCAAAAATGATGCAACAGTATAATGACAATAATGATAATGATAATGATAATACTAAGAGGAAAAAAGTGTGAAAAGTTAAAATAGAAAAAAGTGAACGATGAGACACATAGAGGGCATAGAGTCCATTTCTCGGTACAGGTACGCTCGACGTTTCCATTCCCATAATCTGTACGTTCTGCGCACTTCGCCCGTCCCTCCAACCGCCCCGTTCCCCTTCACCGCTGCTCCTAGCGCGCGTCCTATCTATAGCTTTCTTCGTCTTGCACCCTCTGTCTCTCTCTCGCGACGTTGAGCGAACGAAAACAACGCTTCTCTTTCTTTCTTTTTTCTTTCTCTCTTTCTCTCTCTCTCTCACATTCTTTTTCTCTTTTGCGTTTGGTAAACATTATACATATAGCTTGAAATTCGCGTCGTCCGTAGCATTACGGGCATCGCTCTTTTTCTCTCTCTCTCTCTCTCTCTCTCTCTCTTTTAGTTTTGGTCGCTCATGGCGCACACGCAACGCCAACGACAAGAGGGAACGCGGCATCCATAGTAAATCGTCGTCGTCGTCGCGAACCTCGTCTCTCGGAGAGAAAGAAAGAAAGAGAGAGAGAGAGAGAAAGAGAGATCCGACGAAAGTCACAACCGTGTTTATATGCGCACACTTTTCCCCATCGCCATATCATCGATATTACGCTGTTTGTACATCAAGTTGTGTGTACAATTTGTCGAAAGGGTAATGCGAGAAATGACGGTGAAAAATGAAGGGGACTGAAAAAACTTTGCGAAAGTACATAATTCGTGCACTTTCATAGGAAAAGCGAAGAATTTCATGTAACTCCAACCCTTTTTTATCGATTTTCGACCAAACTCGAAATTTATCTTCGTACAAATCGATTGTTTTTCTTCGTCTACGAAAAACTAGAAAATCTATGGAATCTTGACCGTCTGTGCGAGTTTTAGCCCGATCTCAAAATTTCACCTTGAAAAAACAACAAAATTCGCACGCTTCATTCCCAGATACAACAAATTTCAGCAAAACCCATCGCTGTAACTGATATCGAACCAAACTCAAAATTTAACCTTAAAATCTTTATTTTTAGTGGTTACGTTAATAAAAAATTTGTAGGTGTTTGTACAGAAAATGTAAAATTTCGTAAAGTTTTCAGCCCTTGTATCTAAATGATACGAAAACAGTCGCCATTTTCACGACACGTTGCCTCGACAAACCCGAAAACGATATAAAAAATCCGAAAATCAATTAAAAGTAAGAATTAAAACTCACCGAATCCCTGTTACAAGCAGAAAGTGATCAGCTCTGACGTTAAAAATACATTTGCACACGTGAGGGCCCTTAAGAATATATTTAACACATCGATAATAAAAAATAACGGACGGCCATAAATTTCAATATGGCGTCCCGGAGAGACAGCGCGGAAGCGTTAGTTAAAAAAATGCATTCCGCCAAAGTACCACATACGAAATACTACCACGAAACCAAACATGTACAATCTCTCGTTCGTGTAAATACCGATAAAGAGATCGTAGATATTATTGTAACACGATAATACATGTAATTTGCAAATATATATAATTATATCCATGTATAATTGCAATCGTAATAATTGATTTTAAAAAATGCGATAAACGATAAGAGGGAGGAAGTCCAGTGACCCACTGCCTCGAAGAATGAAGCGAGTTGCTACTCACCATACGGCATCGATCTTCTCTTCTCCTCGACGCTGCTTTTATGATACAAACTTCCCCCAGGTTTAAAGCCACACATTCACAGATATTTATATACACACACATTTATAAATATATACACATTTTACATATAAATACGTAAATAAATTTAAGCATCCAACTAGTGCTGCATGATGATTCTTCGTGCCCTGACAAAACTGACCATTAAAAAAATTAAATCACTAGAGTGAGGGAGGACGAAAACATTTAGTTTTCGTATTTGCATACATCGAAATTGCAGCGCCAGTGGCGCGCTGCGGTGATTCGAGAAAGTTTTATGCGTTTTTTTTTTTTTAATTCTTGCGACTACATGTAATAATGGAGGGTTGATTTTATCGATATTATTCTTTATTTCTCGTCGTTGTTATTTTTATTAGGTTTGAGTCGAGAGTGTTTGGGTAAATATTGTTATCATCTCCGATTACATAAACTAGGATCGTTAGTTGAGGAATGAATTTTTAATGGTCGAATAAATAACGGTATTTATCTACTTCACATTGTTTTTTCTCTTGACAGTTTTTTTTTAATGTCCTTCGTAATGTTCAACTCGACAATACAGCTGATAATTTTCATTGTTTTTTTTTCCCCAATTCGTTGATGACTGGAGAAGGTAAGGGTCAATGATCCAGGTTTCTACTTGGAACGTTACAGAAATATTTTTTCAATAATTGTAATTGATTCTCTGCCATAAATTTGCTGTCGTCACGCGTAGAGTTCGCGATTTATTTGTTATGGAAAAAAAACGTTAATAAAATATGGAGACACATGACAGTCGTGAGTATAATTTTCGAGTGCAAGGTCGAGGAAACGAAATTGTTCGGACACCCGTTAGGTAAGGCGATTGAACAAAAGTCAGGAGAAAAAAAAGAGAGGAGAGGAGGAAGCGCGAGAAGAGTAGAAAGAAATTAGTGTGAGAGGGAGAGAGAGAGAGGAATGCGTGCAACTGTTGGATGAGCAAGAGAGAAGGAGAGGGGGAAAAAGAAAAAGAATCAAGAAACATCTCGGTTGAGGAGCGGCGTGGGGCGAGAGGAAGCAACGAGAAATAGTGAAGAAGAGCGAGCGAGGGAGAAAGAACGAAGAGAATAAAATGCAGAGCAAGAGAGAGCCGCGAAAGGAGTCAAAGAAACGTGAAAGAAAGGGAGAGAGAGAAATATCTCTGAGGTTGTGTGTGAGAAAAAAGAGAGGGGGTTGCTGGAAAAGTGAGCGAGAAAAAGCTATCGAGAGCGTGAGTGCACGGCGAAACGGTAAGTTGTGGTGGGGGGATAAGGGGGCGGAGCTCTGCGCGAGCTCTCCCCAAGCCAGGTGGTCCGTCGGTGTAAATATCCATTATATACACGTTTCTCGTGTATATACACGCTGTGGGTGCTCGCACCGACACGACTAACGTACGAACACACTAAATCCATACCCGGCGACGTACCAATACTCTTTAAATTTCAATAATATCGGTGAGTTTGCCGGTCGAAAAGAGTGAGAAAGATAGGAAACGGTCAAGAGAGGGGGCGAGAACGCTGCACGGGGTGTAAAAGGGGAAAACTCAAGTTTCCCTGTATAAATGTATATTTCCATACATACAAACATATAAATATAGATATACTGTATCACTATTTCTCGTTTTACCTTCTCCGCCTCGCGCCCCGCAGCGTTTTGCGTTTGTAACCGAGTGAGACACATACGAACACGAGTGAGATGAACGCTCTAGTGTATGTTAGATCGCGCGGCGGCGCCACTGTCGGGTTACCTCGGGCTCGGGGCGCCACTGGTTCATTCCGCCATCGGCAGTCGCCGCGTACGGACGTTTATGCGACGCGCGGTTACCGTTCTCTACACTCTCTCTCCCTCACATACTCACGGTCGCATAAGTTGTTTTTTTCTTTTTCACTCGTTTTCCGGCATCGTTACAAACAATACAATAACAAAAACACAACGTTTTTTGCTCGCGTCTTAAAACGTTTATAAACAGCATTCAACGTGTACGTACGAGTTTTTTTGTTTTTAATTTTTTATTTTAATGAGTGAAGAATGAAACTGCAATTAATGAAGATAAACACGAAAACAAACGAATATTTGGTGGATTTACGAGATCGCGACAACGTGCTACGACACAGTGAGTTTTCGAGCTATTGAAATTTTGTGCGTGTCCCCCTCCCCCCCCTCTGGAGGGGCTATATCTTTCGTTTTATAAATCTTTCCTTCAGTTATTTCTCTCTGTCTCTTTCTTTTCTCTCGTACGAGGAATTGAAGCTTGTGACCGAAGCTTCGAGCGTCCCTCACGAAAACGAGACATCGTTTTTCGTCCGCGAGGGGCTCTTTTTATTGTCGCGTGTGTTTTTTGTTTTTTATCCGACTTTCGATCAATCTATTATTGGTTTTTTGTTCTCTCTCGACACGAAAGTTCATTTTTCATTTGCCTTCGGACTCATCGAGACGTCAAAGTGTGTGAACAGTGGCTGTTACCTCGGAACAACGAGCGTAAAATCATTAAAACGTGTCGAAAAAAAAGTAAGTTGAGTGGCCAAGAGAAAAAAATATGAAAAGTTAAACAGTGTGTCTTTGCGCTCCTCGTGTTCCCTCGTATCGCACTTCTCTCATTGTTTTTCAACGCGAAAAAATCCACGCCAGTGACGCATCCAAATAAAAAGAAACAAAATTACGAGAAAGAAAAAAAGAAAACTATGAAATATCGTCAAATCTCATTTAGGCCGCGATTCTTGCCCGATAGCGGTGAGCGTCGATTTGCCCCCCTCTACTTTACCGCCCCCCCTCCCTCCACCTTCGGACTTTTCGTCATTCCGGCACTCGCGTTTCAATTGATTTGAGGCTTTTTATGACTCAACAGTTTTTTTACACTAAATCGAACGTCCTCCCTCAATTTTCAACGGTTTTAAGCTTTTTATACATTTTATTTTCTCCCTTGAATGTTTAACTTTTGCCTCCACCAGCTGGGCCGTAAATTCGTAGCACCGGGCACTTGGAACCCTCGCGTCCGTCCCTGTTCCTTCATCTTTATATATGACGCGTCCACCGGTGTTTCCCCCTGTGTGCGTTATTTCTATGTGCATGTTTATTTGTGTGCGTGTGTGTGTGCGTGCGAGTGAGTAAGTGAGCGAGATGGAGATAGAGGAAGCGCAGAGACACTGAAAGGGAAATAACGCTCGAGTGAGAATCTTTCTTCGAGATTATGCACTTAAATCTATATATATATATGCGATTAGATTTCTACGGAAAATAATTTTTTTTACGAATTTTTCGAGAATTATTCGTTATCGCTTTAAAAAATTATTTTCATTGAAAATATGAAAATTTATCGGATTAGGTTTTTTCGAAAAAATGTTGAAGAAAAATTACAAAATTACAAACCTTTTTAACCCTTAAACCCCGAACCAAGCGTCGTTTACGTCCAGCCCAAAACGTTTTTTTCGCACATTGCTCGATATTTTATTGAAAATAAAATTATTAAAAAGGAGAAAAAAAGAATCTCTGTTCTCGCTTCAAAAGTACAGTCTGAAGATTGACCATGAATTGTTACAGATCTTTTAATTTATTTTTGTTGTGTGATTGTGCGAAGATGAACACGGTTGAAGCTTAATAAACAGAACTACAAAAAGTTGTAGAATTTTTACGATACTATGATTAGAAATTTTTTTTGAGGTGCCAAACAGTTGAAATTTTCTTGTGGATTTGGGAAAAAAATTTCTGTACATCCAGTTTTCAATTTTATCTTCAGTGACCATCTGTCATTTTATTTCTGAAATTACACAGTTCTTTTTTTTTTTTTTTTAATCGATTGCTGACTGAATTTTCAAAATTTAACGGAAAAAAAAGTTGTGGCGAATCTTGGGTCATTTAGTTCAAATTTTCCCTACATATCGAAATCGAAATTGGGTGACGTCTATCTAATTTTTTTGAGACAAGTCTTTCATTTATCAATATCTCCGTTTCGTAAAAATAAAATCGCAGAGAAATTCAAATTCAAAAAGTCATGTATCAATGTTTTAAGATTTTCGAAGAAATTTTTTTGACAAAAATACGAGATTACATGTCAACTTTCGAATACATAAGATCAAATCGTCAATATTATTCAATTGCATGCAATTTATTAATGCATGAAATATTTGAGCCTCAATGCAGTTTTCTCAACACATTTATTAATTTTTCATTGAATTTCGATTTGAACAGTCAAATTTAACGAACCTTAACGTTTAATTCACACGAATGCTTCATTACGAAAGATTAAAAAGAAACTAAAAAGAGGATTGTTGAATTTAATGTGTACAAAAATATGAACGATAGGAAAAGAAGTTTATTTGCAAACGTATAAAGTCAGAAAGTGCGTGATTTTTTTCAAAATAACTCCCATTTTGTACACTTGGATTCGAAGCGATTGTACGGAGTGTTATTAGTGGGTTTGCGTACGTGGATTCTGATGTAAATGTGTACGTGAATATGTACGTGTATACGCATGCACGAGTTGGCAAAGCGTATATATAAAACGTCGGACGTTTACCGTTAACGACCTGAATCGATTCGTCTTCTCATTCCCCGAGTAATCTTCATTATACCTCTTGTACTTCATTGTTCGTAGGATAAATGGATTCGGTGATTTTCCAAAAATCAAGAAGAAAAAACAAACATTGGAAAAATACTGGGTTTTGCTAAAACCGACCCCTCGGTTTTCGTTGATTCCAATTCAATTACGGGGATGAAGAGACGAAATAATGAAGAAGAATAATTCTCACGTGGATTTAGGAATCGAATGTTTCATCAGTGCAAATTTGATTACAAGCATTTTTATTAGAAGACAAAAGTAATCCTGGCCGAAAATGCCATTCTCGGGGAAAAAAACCTGGACAAGTACATTTATTTAATCCCTGTTTCCATTTGCTGTCACAATAAATTCGGACGAAGCGTTGAACGTGAAACATCTTCATTGGATTCCAACGATGCAAATTTCGACACTTCAAATACAACGTGGCCGTGCACATAAACTTGCCAACGCTGCATTATCAACTTATTATGAAAATAAGTGCAGTACTTGAAGCTTAATGACAATGGTATGAGAATTGACCTTAAAAAATAAATTGACACGAACGAGATATGGTGTAGCACGAAAGTTTAAGTCCAAATGGTAAAATGACCGACTATTCGTCTGGACGTTTCTCTCTTCTGACGAACGTATTTACGAGAGCCTTGTTCGGCATCGCTCGTGTATGACCGGCTAACAAGAAAGAGAAAGAACAACTCGAGAAAAGAGATGGATAAAGAAAAAGACGGAGAAGGAAAAAGGGAGACAGAGAGACAAAAAGACGCCTTGAACGCGAACCAACGGTTCCTTTGTCGGAGATATTCCACAGCGATTCGCACAAGCATACATTTTTATACGAATGTGACCTAATACAAGCGAAATATACGTTTACAAAGTAGATAAAAAGAAACAAAAATGATCGCAACGTTCGAATATATCGAAAAATATTTCAAAAGAGTTATCCGATGAACCTCTGGGTCCGGAGTCCATCGGAGGCCCTAAAAGACCCATGTCCAAGTTCCAGAAGTCTTTTTGTTCTTCACATGTGATTTGGGTCCGATTGTGGGATCTCCGGTTGGATTCTAACGAGGCCCGTGTCAAACTTCTGAAGTTATCATCAATGGATTTCAACTTTTGTAGTCGATATTCGATCTTCGACGATGAGAGCGAACGTTTTAAGCGTGTGGCATTCTTTCACAGCTCGAAGTGAAGTTGCCGCGAGAAGAAAAACGTAAAACGAACGTTTTTTGTTGTGCATAAAAGATTTTTTTGTCTCGAGTACGAATTAGTCGGTGAGTAATGAATTACAGCCTTCAATTCTACCGTTGAAGGTAACTAGAACTGTTTTAATTGTTCCGATAGTGATTGCCTCGGCGGTATTAACGTTGACTTGGTAATTGGGCGATTTACAAGCAACTGCCATTCGTGTCAAGTCGACATATGCTCGGACGGGGCTCCTTGCGTATATCATCAGTCGAGATGAGAAACATAAACGAACGTAACTGAAGAGAATACTCATTAATGTTGGAAATGAAAGGTTTTACTTGTATCGAAGAAGACGTTACAAATGCTGAGCAAACTCTTATGGTCGGAAATAAGAAAAGAAAAATATACAATTCATTGAAGCTCTTGTCAGCGAGAAAATGAAGAAAAAATATAGATGAAAGGATGGAAGAGTCGACGGAAATTCAGTCGTACATAGAGATGCAACGAGAGCGTCGTTATGAAGCGCTCGAACGCTCGATATCCACGTTGCAAAATCATAACGAGACTCAGGAATATCGCGATGTTGTCTCGCACAACGATATTCCTACCTCTGTCGGCTTGGCTTATGCAGTAGTAGAGTATATACGCTTAATATACATATATATCTATACACGTGTGACTAATCGCGAAGACGACAGACATGGCGGACGTTCGGAGAGAGCGCAGTTGAGGCCAAGCAACTATAGGCACACACCGGGACTGTGCACTGCCCCGTTTTGCCCGGTGCTGCTGCGGCGAAGAGAAGGACGGAAAGCATCGGAACTCCGCGATTTTCCATCCTCCTTCATTCTCGCCTGAACGTGTAACGCGCGCTTGCTTCTCTCTCTCGACTCACTCTTTCGGTTGGTTGTGTCTCGGGAATGGCCGGGGAAACCAACTCGACGAGCGAGAATCGTGGCGAGGTTCCCCCCTTTCCTGCTCCGACAGACGACTCTCCGCACACAGCATTGTACTACGGCCTCGGTTTGGATTATACGTTTCTAGAGAGCCACAGCAAGAGAGAGAGAGAGAGAGAGAGTGAGAACCTCGGCCATCCACAATTGTCGTCGAATCGCCATTATTACTGTGCTAATGGAACGAGAACGAAGAAAAAACGAACACTATGCTATATCGCTTCTCGTCAACAATTCCCGACCAGTGACTAACGATCATCCAAGAGAAATCCAGATGAAAGTGAATTTTAGCCAACATCTACCAATCTTACTTTTTTCACACGCTGTTTCTATAAGGACAACGTTTTGTCGATTGATCATTGATGAATGCGGGCAATTGAATCATTTAGATAATCCTCGAGCGAACTTACGCTCGTAAACCTTGTGATTCTAGATTTTAAGATAAATCGGTCGATGCCCATGTACATGCATCGATTAGTCATTTAAGTTTTCCGTCACTTACGGTTTTTTGCCACGTGGTTTTATTTCTGCTTATCGGAAAAGAAGCCTCGCTGCAGCCTAAATACTTTTTCGGGGCTCATAATAGAATACCCAATGCGTAACATTTTACGAGGGCAACATAATGTAATAATGTTTTGAGTATCTGCGAAGTTGAAGAATAAATTGATTCAAGGGAGACAATGGGCTTAGGGGCTTCGAGGGCTTTTTGTTTAAATTATTCAATCAGCATTGCGTCTTTTCACCCTGATCAATCTTGTGTAACTTTTCGAGTGAATGAAAAACTACGGAATCTTTAAGTGTCGACAATTTCTCAAGATCGAACAACACACATCTACTGTTTACTCATACAAACGAGCGCATGCGTTTACATAAGGCATGACAACGTTGTCACGTGTATCGTGACTAATACATGAAACTGACGGTTCGTTGGTTACCACGATCCAACAGCCAAACAGACAAGAGAACCATAATTGAGTGTAAACTTCGAGTTAGTAATTAGGAGCTTGGTTATGACTATTCGAAGATTATTCTATAAGCAAGATTGGAAATTACAATGCTGGTTGTGAAGCTCCATTGGCACTGCACTGAGATGGAAATCGAAGCTTTGCGGAAAGGTTCGACCAACTCAAAGTGTAGAAAGGCTCATCAACCCGGAAGGAGCATTGAGTACTCATGAACTTGGAATTAATTGATTGAACTGTCTACAATATTTATAGCAGGAGCTCAAACGCACCTGACTCTCATGATAGAAGTTTCGGCATTAATTGACCACAATTCGACTCGAATGAAGTTGAAGGCCATCAAAATAGGATTAACTTTTTGTCTTGGGTACAGCTTGAGATTCTTATAAAGTGTACACCTTGCACTGGTTTGAAAAGTGCATTGGACCCTGTAGTTGTCACAGTGGGTCATTTTAAACAAAACTTATTATTCGCCGATATTTATCCCGACTTCTTATGCCTCTTTTTGTTTCTTTTTTTTTTCTTTTTTTCCACTCTTTTTTCCATATTACCACCTGGACCTACATTTTTACGGGGGTTCCGAACCACGGAAAGTATTTCTTATATAAATGAAGACAAAAATAGGATGGATATTTAGTTTTGGATCAAGTTGGGCAACTCTGCAGAAGTGTCGAACCTAAAATGAACTAATTAATCATACAATTAGTGATGAACGTTAATGGGATCGAAAAAGGGTCGATCCAAAGGTTCAACAACGTTCGATCAACCGAACGAGGAGACTTGAAGAATCATCTAACGTATAACGCACGCATGCATTGTCTATTACTCCTGCAGCATACATGTAGGCGTAAGAAATTTTTGTCGTGATCTCGTGCCCGAGAACAGAGAGGCTCGCAGCAGGGTGTCTTCTTTTCAAGCAGTTTTATTTTCTCTCTTATTTGTCTTTCTCTCTCCCTCCTTTCTTTTCGGTTTCTCTCTCATCGCGTTCCCTCTAGTTCGTAAAACTCGTTTGGTACGATGGAGTTTCGAGGACAGGGCCGAGGCATCGTCGACGTTCTCGCTCTTCGTCGTGGTTTTCAACTCTCTTTCTCTCCCTTTTTTTCTCTCTCTTTCTTTCTCTCTGTAGTGGTGTGCCAATGATGGTGTAGTGGTATTGGAGCTGCTGCTGCCACTGGCTCGCTTCTACCTCGATAGATATCGATCCTCAACTGTTGTAGTAGTGATGTGTACACCAAACCGAGGCCGATGTATATACGCATCGAAAAACTATATACGGACACTTCTTGGCTCCGTTTCTCGCTTTTCTATCTCCCTTTTTCTGCCTTCTTTCTCTCTTTCTCTCTCTGGACGTTGTGCCTTCCCCCGCTCCGGTTGGCTCACCGATTTCGATAGCGGAGAAACTAAAGAGAGAGAGCAAATTACTGCTGCTGACGCCGCCGCAAGAGGGATGTTCGAGGCGTCGTGTGGTTCCTCGCAACTCTTCCCCCTTTTTCATTTTCTCCATTTCATCTTTGTTTCCCGCATTTTTTTTCTCTCCCTCTAGCAAGTAATTTAAAAAACCTTCCAGTTGATACAGTTTTATAAGAATCGTATTAAACTTTCTTGGCCACTCAACCTTTTTGAAGCATCCTGCAGATTAACTCCACACTAGTCCAGGAGGACTCGGATGTTTACAAAATTTGGAATAAACCTTCGAGATGGCGTAACAACAGTTTCAAATCCTGCCTCCATGTATTATTATAGTTTATTTTTTTTTTTTTTTCATTCCAAGTTTCTATGAATTCCACTCCTCCCCTTAATACAAGCTCGTGTGCATTAAGTGTGTTTGACGGTAAGAGCGCTTTTCTCTCTCGCTCTTTCGCTTCGTAGCCCACATGCACATATTTTTCTATATATATATGTATATATAAATCGAGGGACGTACAGTGGCGTGCTCCCGAAATAATCGTCGACGTGCGTATCGATCCTACGGGGCGAGTAGCACAGTGTGGAGGGCGAGAGATATATATTCTATACATACACCCCATGTATATAACATAACCCGTAGAATGAAAGAGAGAGAGACAGACGAGTATAAATTCACGCGGACGACCACGATGGCAACGCCGACGACGACGCTTATTGCTGGGTTCTCCGCTACGCTGTACTGCCGGTAGGCAGACAGAAAGCATCACGAATGCCCACTTAAAATCCCGGCTTCGTAGAGCATTCGAGTCAGTTATAACGTTGCTGAGAAACGAGAACGTTCCGCGAGCCTCAACTCTCTCAAACAGACATATACAGATATATACACGAATATCTATTGCCCTGGAGAATAGAACGTCATACAAGAGCTTCTGATAAGAGGTGCATGTCAAAAGAAAGAATAAAAACGGAGTTAGAACGAGAAATCGTGCTAAAAGACGTACCTATCAAGATCAACCAATTTGGAGCTTCATTTTCGGTACAAGAAAATTCTGTAAGCAGTAGAAACCGAGGATTTGAAAGGCTGGAGAAACCGCAAGCTCTAGGGCACGATTTCCTAGGAAGTAGAGAGGGGTGGGCGTGAATAATCCGCAGATGATTTATCTGATTTGTTTAATTTCGGTCTTCTTAGTATTTACTGTTTTCTGCATTACAGAATTTTGATAAGTCTGATAGGGGAAAAAAAACAATTTCATCTGTTTTATTTATTTGACAAAAATAACCGGATTCAAAACAACAAGGGGCATTCCCTCAATTTTAACACTTCCGTGCAGTGATTTAAAACACATAAAACCTACAAACGTTTCGTTCCAATATTACTATTTTTATTTTTATCTTTTTTATGTTGTTTCGAACAGGTGTCCGCAACGTGCAAATACTAGAGGATTATCCATCACAAGTGCGGGAATATTCTACGAGAGGTTCGGAATTCAATGATAAATCGATGATTGTGGTGCTTGAAATGTGTGATTGTTGAAAAAAAAAAAAAAAAAAAACGGTTCGAATAAAGAAATAAGTCGTGTTTGTTTCGATCTATTTAAAGTCAAATACATATATATATATATGTATATATATATGTTTACATATTTCAATGTTTTTAAACGTAATAATCGAGGTGCAAAGGGTGAATAAACTGAGTGTCAAGTTCGAAGGAGAACGGAATTAATAATAGTTAAACATAACTTCGGAAAAATACATCACGAACTGTGAAAGTGATTCGAACACGCCACTTCCTGGTTGCGGGAACGATAAACTCGTGGTAAGTTTTATTAAAATTCATTTATTCCTATTATTAATTGATACATATTAAATATTGAATTTTGTAGCGACGGAATTTTTACGATAACATTGTAATAATATCGATATTAGTCAATGGGCTTCGATATTCGTTACATTTACGAGCTTTCTCATTCCACGTACTTTCACGAGCACAAGAAAAAATATAAAAATAGATATACCATTGAATTTCATGGTTCAAGTTAACGAGATATACTGGAACGTGGGAAAAAGTAGTTATATTAATTTTTTTTTTTATGATTGAGCTTTTTTTAATTGGAGACACATAGAAATTAATGCAGAATACTATTTTTCAAATCTTAAGTCTGAATCCAAATGACAGTGCCCAGTAAAAATATATAAATTAAAATCATCATTAAATATACAATATTTTTGTTTGTATTTTTGTCGCAATTATAAAATGACGACACGTTCTTTCTACGCATTCAATCATCTTCATTTTGGGTTTAATCGAAAAACAATCGATTAAATACCTCAAAAATACTCTACATCCAGCTCAAATCGTAGCTGCATATATGCAGCCCGCCAAAACGTCACCAAATTATTACTCTCACCACCGCCAATCGTTTTATTCAGAAATAATATACTCAGCGAGTACTCGCAACATAATTGCATATGTCCTCGCTCCGGAGTCTCTTTAAATCGGACTGCATTGTCGATTTTTAGTTTATTGCTCGTTCTTAAATTTATTTTAAAGATCTTTTTGTTTTTTTTTTTTTTTTTACATTAATTTGTTTATTGAATAAAAACGAGCAATGCCTAATTACAATCACGTACAAAATCCCATACGACCAGAAAAAAATGTAAATTAATTTACTGAAAAAGTGATTTTGTTGGAAAGCTCGAAATGTGGTTCCCATGGTCGAATTGTTGTGGTGAATTTTGTCGAGATGGTTCAATGACTATTATATCCAAGTTTTCCAATCAAATATTTCATCTATAGCATTCGAACAAATGATTTCACGAACAGAAATGAATGTTTTGTAATGAGCCACAATATATCAAAAAGTGATCTAAACGATGCCCATATTATTACCCAAATCTTTTGTTCAAATAAAATCAACAAAATGCAGCAGAGTAAAAAGATTTTATTTATTTCTCCATTACAACGTTAATTTCGTGTATACATTTTTGGTTCTTTCCGTTTTTCTTTATCGTTGACCCACCTTTCATTTTATTTATAGGACAAAGGTCCATATTCGCAAACGCAACTTAATCAACGTATATAATTTTATACACGTATGTTAATTTGTACGACATGTATAGCACCGATAAACAGGAGGAATTTCCGTTGGTTTAGACTCATGTGAGGATGCGGTTACTTTTGCCTCTTTTTCTTTTCTCTCAGTTTTTCTTTTTTTTTCTCTCTCCTGTATCAAACTGTTCTACGAGCTTATCCCCCGGCTGCGAGTCTCCTCGCATAAAACTCTTCATTATGCTAATGGGCCCAAGCTCACGTTCTCCTCGTCATCGTTGGCAACGATCGTGCATTGAGCGGGGATACTAATTAGCGGAAAAAGTTTCACGAGTCGAGCCGCTTTTCTATTGCGGTGACAAAAGATAAAACAAAACAAACAAAAATATCAACTCGAAGGGGGCCAAACTGAACTCGATCCTTTTCCAGATTTGTCCTTTTTTTTCATTTTGTTGATAAATGTAAATAATTTTATATTTCACCAGCTGGTAAAGATCATATTGGTGATTATTGAATAAAATTATTTTTAAATCACAAACATATAAGGCGTAAATTTACTTTCAATGCCTTCTCACCAGGAAATCCATGTTTTTTTATTTTTATTTTTATTTTTATTTTTTTATCGGTAATAAGAAAGGATACAATAGAAGCTAAAGCAATTAAAGTCAATGGAAAAAAAATAGGTCCCATAACTCAGGGCCCATGAAATGGAATAACCAAACCATTAAGCCGAGCCCAAAGTGGCAAAACATGCAGGAACTCGAAAACTGAAGCCCTATGGCAAAATACAGTGTTGAGTATAAATAATGGAAGAGGTATGCTCGCAAAATGAAAAGAATGGAATAAGAAAAAAGGGAGAGAGAGAGAGAGAGAGAGGGAGAGATAGAAAGAGAGTGAGAGAGGGACCGGAAGCTCTTCGCGTTCGCATTGATCGGCCGCGCCGGTCCGGGCAAAACGCAACGATATACAACGTCGCGTTGCGCCTCTCTTTCTCTATCCATGTTACGTTCTCTCTCTCCCTTGGTTACCCCCGCAGCGTGGCAAAAGCCCGACCCGGAATATATATCTACGTATCGGTTCTGTATACCTATTTCCTCTCTTGCCCTCCGTTCCTGTCTCTCTCGCCGCCTCCCACTCGCTCAATTCAAAGAGTGCACACGTGTACTACGTCAAGCTGCTATAAGATATACCTTGGCTCCGTTCTCACTTACGTAGTTCGATGCAAACGAAAAACCTCGAGTGCTTGTGAGACTCGAACCTATCGCAGCTGCATTAATTGCCAAGTATTTTAATGACTGAGGAAGCTGCAGTTGTTCAGTGTCGCTGAAAAATGCAATTTTGCAGTAAAATTTAATAATCGTCGATTTAACCTACTGTCGGAAGTAGCATTACTAGTTACGTTAAGATACATCGACCTTTAGGTTCCTCTTAACCCCTCAGGTCGGGGGTTTAGATGATTTTGACAATCATCCGAAACTGGTACAATTTGTTAGTTATGCGTTTGATTTAGAGTTAGTTCTAAATATGGCAGAAGTTCAGGGTCCAATTTGGAAGTCATGTTGATCGTACGTGCAGCTCGATTGGTTCAATGCTAACGTAATCGGTACTTGATTACGATCCGATGTGTCAGGTTTCATATTGAAGTCCATGTGTCATACGCTGGTCTCACTTCCGTCTCTTCTAAATTTTGATATCGGACCCGCCCCAAAACGTGGTTACTCCTTTGCCATAGTTGCGGCAAGGTCAGCAAAGAGCAGATTCAACAACATGGAGAAACGAGAGACGGCAGATCAGCGGCTTCGAGTCTCTTTGAAAGATGATGAAGCAGGCGACTAAGAGAGAAGACGTTGGGTGGAGGAGCAGAAAAAGAGAGTCAAACTTATAGAAAGACAGAGAACGAGGAAAGAGAAGAAGAACGTGTTTAAAACGACGTTGTTGGATGAAGCGAGAATTTTCCATCCCCCTTCTTCTCTTGTCCCTTTTACCTCATCGGTCTCCTTCTTGCTTGCCATCTCGCGTGCGCACATAGTTTTTATCTCTGTCTCGCTCTTTATGCCGGGTCTTCGCTCGTTCTGTAATCTGTACGGCACAACGGTTCGCGATTGGACCGCGGGGTGGAGTGCGGGAGGAGAACGAGGTAGACCAGAGAGAGACGGAGATACTGAGTTTGAGAGAAAAAGAGGAGTATATATGAACGTAGATGTCGGGGAATAGAGAGCGAAGAGACGAGATCGGGTGGCACAGCGAGGAGGGGAAGAAGAGAGACGAGAGAGAGAGAGAGAGAGAAGAAGGAGGAGGTAGAGGCGCAGAACGGACTGGCACTCGTGAAAACGACGAGAGCGCACGAGGACCGACGGTGGTCGGGCACGGCGCGGGAAGGAAGAGGTGAAGAAGAAGCATCGAGTAGAGTGAGACACACTAAACTGTGGGGAAAGAGAAAGATACAGGCTGTACAAGCGTGAGAGAAGGGCGTGCAGCGAGAGACAGACTCGGAGAGAGAAAGAGTAAGGAGAGTGGAGTGAGAGCAAAACCGGGAGGAACGCGCAAGGAGGAGCGAGGAGAGATGCCGGTGAAAAGAGAACGAGAATTAACCGAGGGAGATAAAGAGACTGAGAGAAAGAGAGAACGAGGTTGTACATGCCAGAAGCAGCAACGAGAGAACCGACGCCGAACGAAGTAGCGAACGAACGATCGTAGAGCCCTCAAGAGCACAGAGAAAAGCACCAGAAGGATATGAGAAAGAGAGAAACCCCCAGAGTGGGAGAGAAAAAAAAAGAAACTCGTAGCATTTCAGCGAGAGGACTTTAGCGCTATATGAGAGAGCTGTTGGACTCTAGTCGAGGTATATGAATATGAGAGGGGTAAAGAGTTGAAGAACAACGTATGTGTAGGACGTTAGCCCGGTAAATAGTAATTCCTGTATGTTTCACACGTCCAAATACCAACTTTGCTCATCACTTGGACCATTATCAATGATCCAACACCTAGGAACATACTACTCTGGACTTAAAGACAGGAAATGGCAAAAAATTACGAACCCAAAGACACCGATGATTACTTGCTCCATGGAGGGGATTCCTATCAGTCCATTCATGGTCTTGGAACCATTAAAGCAACACTTACCGTAGTAAACATAAGTATACGTTGTAGTTTGAAAAATCTTATTGCATCCAACATGTGCCCTTCACCAAATGGTGGCGGAGGTCCGTAACTTACGTTAATGTTCACTCTAAGCTTAATGATTAATACGAATTAAAGTAGTTGCAACGAGATGTTCTACTGGAGCCTCCATCGACGATAACGACCCAGAATGTAGGTCTAGCTTTTGCATTCGTCATGCCCCGTTCCATAATCATTCATTCATTCGTTCAAATAGGGTATCTTTGTGGAGGAAAAATAACTTCTACGCGCTACGAAAAATCTGCCTACAAGCCTCAGGTTAGTTTCCGCAAGAGAATCTCGGGTCATGTTTCTGTTGTTCGTCAGTGCCTGCGTTTATAGCACTCGCGTGAATCCTTGGACCGTTCTCATTCTCCGTGGTTACGAGACAAGGAACGCGCTGAGCTCCTGGCCCCTCCGAGTTGCCGTGCGAGTTTCGGACGAGATACGAACTGTGTGGTTAATACACGTGAGGCCAAGAGAGACGCAGTGATGTAGGGGTCGATTGGATGCTCCAGGGAAAGGGAACGAATACATGTAGAGAGATGATATATATATGGATGGATTTACACAAATGCAAAGCCCACATTGATTCACTCATACATCCATATGCTCTTTGCTTATGTATAGACGAACATAGTTACAACGAACTACACCAGCGTTTCTGGTCCCCGGGCTCGTGCCGGCGTTCACGTTGCAGTATAAGAGCAAAAGAGAAAGAGAGCGAGAGAGACAAATAGACGGAGAAAGATCGTAGCAAGCGGCTGAACCAACGGACGGTTAGGGGGAAACGAAACATCGAAGCAAAATGAACTAGAGTCATAGGAGCTCTTAGGGACCCAGTCATTTTTGTAAACCAAGTTAATCAAATTTGTTCCAGTGACACTTTGCTTATTAATTAGAAGCACCACACTTGATTCACTCCTAAGGCCCGTCAATTTTGAGAATCCGATTGTTATGATGCTCTTACAGATCATTACAGGAATGAATAACCAAACATTTTGTCACTTTGACGATTGCTCAGTAATTAGTTGGTCCAATCGTCAACAAACGGTTCTAGAAGTTCCGATCCCTTTATCCTCACTTACTAAGGCAATTACCAAGTCCCTAATTATCCACTTGACGATTGTTATCTTAGTTGTGAGTCCCTCGACGTAACCTTTATCGTTGCAAGGTTGCATCCTATGATATTTTGAGGCTTTAAACTGATTCACTACTTCGAAAGGTTTCGGCTCGTTGCTCCCGATATTATTTTCTCACTCAAGCATCAACATTCAGCTATGAAGAAACTCTCGCAAGGAACTCTATAGCGGATCGTTTCTGGGTTTCGTTCTTTTATTATAGTGCCGAGATCCAGAAACTCTTTTGGGAAAGATGCGAAAGGACATGGTGGTTAGTGAAGGCGAATGAAGGGGGCGCCTCGAGACAAGAAACACCGTGTGGAATACGCGGAGGCTTCTCTTTTGCTCGCTCTCTTTCTACACAAGAATATACGAGAGCTCTTTGAGGGAGCGAGAAAGAGAGACGAAACTCCCGGCGAGATTTGCCCTCGAACATCGTGTACCAGCGAAACTCACAGTCGTACCTAGATCGCGTTATGAACATGTGCTACAGTAGAAACTCTTGTAATCGAACGCATGAATTTGTAATCATACAAAAAATTGATATATCGTAACAGCATGTTGTGGAAATCGGACCATCCTGTAAAAAAAGAACAATTTTATCGATTTATACTTTTAATTCGATATGTTATTGAAATACTTACGGAACAGTTGACTGTAGAGTGCGTTATAGGATACTTAACCGTGTGTCTCGTATTATATGGAAGGCTAGCAAAACTCGGCATAGCTCTGCCAGTTCCTGTATACTTCGCCTCCGCCTACTCCGCGTTTTCTGGACGCTGAAACTGCAGAATCAAGAGAGAGAGATAGATATAAAGAGAGAAAGAATGAGAGACAGCAAAAGGGGAGAGGCAAGGGGAAATAATGTATAGCCCGACACGTCGCTTGCTCTTGGTTGTGTGTTGAGCTGTACATGTGCAACCGATGGCTCGACTACCCTGCTGTGTCTGTAGCGGCTGCCTTCGCGTAGCTGTCGTCTTTCTCTTATCTCACTCAGACACTTGTACTCTTGGATGCTGTGAGCGTTTCGTTCCCTTTCGCCCAGGAGGTTTTGCCATGTAGGTTATTCTTATATGCAGTGTCTCGAAAGTCCTTCCCAAAGTCCTTAATGTTCCAGAGAGAAAACTGATTGGTGATTTTGCTCGTTGATTGATCATCAAGAAGATTCTTATTAATGATAGTCATTCCTGATCCGGTCGATCTTCCAAATGTTAATGTTTCAGGTCATCGTCTTGCAAGTTTTTCTCATTGCAATTTGCATATAGCACCACATTGTAATTTCTTCACATCTACAAATCTCTGTATTCTTTTTGTTTTCTGCATTCGTTCCATTTCTCCCTTTCTCGAATTTCTCTCGATGCTCTCTTTCTCTCTTTTCCTCTGCTGTTGCGAACGTCCATGTTGGAGTGGGGAAAGAACCAGCACGAATCTGCCATCCCTGTATTCTTGTATTAACGTGCATGTGTGTCTGCTGTACGTGCGGGTATATCGCTCTGTCTCTCACGGATACTGGGCTTCGTCGTTGTCGTCGTCGTCGTCGTAGTCGTAGTCGTCGTTTGCTCGTTCGTTCGTTCAATACTCCGAGAGGAGAGGAGAGGAGAGCGGGAAACGAAGCTTCGTAACCAGGCACCAACCGTCCATGGGCACAGACACACTCGTATCCACAAGCCGAGAAACTGAATGCAAGGCAACTCAGTGAATCTTTTCAATGATCGATATCATGCTTTTAAATGTTCCACCAATTATTATGGTGAACATAAAGAGTTTACGACATCAAATAATCATTTGGCCACTCCTGTTTAGGAATTTCATTTGATTCGCTAACATTTTTTTTTTTTCAAGATGATTCGTTTTATGTTAATGTTATCGCCCCAAGTTTTTCCTCACCATTAAATGATACTTCTTGGCAGCCAATACACGAAAAAATCAAGTATTCCGAACTTTTTGCTAATACACAAACTTACAAATGAAAGTCCATATGCTGTTACGCATACGTATACGTTGGTCATCATATATAGAAACTACTCGTTCACGTAGCTAAGCCACGTGAGATTCGTGACTGATGGCAATTATATCGATCGTACGAATCGCTCATTGTACCAGATCGTATCGTGTATATCTCGATGTTCCACGCGTGACTCGCCAGACTCGAATGTGTACACGACGAGGCCCAATAACATATACATCGAGTGTCCTCAATGTCGTGCCCAAAACTTCTCAGGTAAACAGACCGCTCTGAACCCTTTGGAGAAAAGTTCTTTATTGCTTTTTTCCTTTATCTAATCCACAGCTCATGTAACATTACTCAATTATGGATATTTGATGCGATGTGTCATTGAAAAAACTCAGATAGCGAAGGCGTCATGCTTCACGCTTGACACTCCCATTTCAAACACTCATTTTCACGTAGTGGTAAAATCTTTTTAATTTTTAATCAAAAGAGTTATCGGGGTAAATTTAAAATCATTTTTTCAGTCATTTATTTTTCTCGTGTTCCATTCTTCTCGAAAAGATCTCCGCAACAGTCCATCGGAGAGTAACTCCTCAGGACTTTTTCTTCTTTTTATGATCCTCTCGTTCATCAATTCTCCATGATTTTCGATAGAGTTTTAGGGACAGCCTGTATTTGTATGGGCCGTACGAGTTGCCACAATCTTTGGCTCTACCAAAAAATTCATCCAACGATGACGCACTTATATATATACACATGTACCTCGCGTGATGGTTATAACGACTCTCCCTTGCCCCTTTCATCGTAATACGGTACCGCCTGTGTGTGTGTGTGTGCGCGCCGCGTCGTATACTCGATTCGCTCGAGTCGTTAAAAGCCCCGGTATACCTGCCGAGGAACGAGGTGCTCGGGACGAGAGAAAAACAGACGAAGAAGAAGAAGAAGAGAATGAAAAAAGAAGCGCGGGCCTACCCGAACAGCTAAGCTGAAGAGAGCTGCGTGCCTTTGCCGTTCTTTCTCGTTCTTGTCCCACACTATCTTACAATACTGACTAACCAAAAAAGCCTTAGTTTGCACTTGAGCCAGTCCTTCGCCCAACACTCGGACCTAACTTTTAGGTCATTATAGTCTGGTTTATGGAAATGTTCCGTCGATTATATCGCTGAGGCATTTCTGAAGCATCTCTCGCTCGGTTTTCTTCTTATGAGTAAATAAGATTTGTAAATTGCACCCAAGGAAGCCTAACCGTATGACTCATTGTTGAAACGACAAAAGTTCTTTTTTCCATGCTGCGGTAGAAACAAATATAAAACATTTAAGATTAATCTGTCGGTTACTGGAGGCTTGTTATGCTTTCATAAGTTTATGGGAAGAGATTTGATGGGAGGGTCGATGTGAAACACCCCGTGTGTGTAGTTGGGGCGCGAGGGGTCGTTGGTCCGACCGAACAAGGAAACGAAGGAACGTGAAATGGGGGAATGGAAAGGACGGGGGCTATCGTTTATCGAACGAGGTTTCTCTCTCACTCTTTACTTCGTAAGTCTCCAGGCTTTATGATCGTCTTACTTAGCTGTATTTATACTTGGTAACTCGTTTGAAAAGATATATTACGTCGGGTAATGGTGAAAAATAAAAGTTTTTTACAATCAGGATTAATGATATAACTGTTGAGCGGAAAAAACAACCAATTTGAACGACGCAAGTTGTTTGTAGAAATCTGTATTGTTAAAATTTGTTTTATCTCATATGCAAAAGAGAGGGTTGCTTTGTAGAATGATCGTTTACTGATCATACCACTCGACCTCGCGGTGGGTCATGCGGTTATTTACGGCTCGCATTTATAGACACTCGCACACACACACACACACTCACACACCAAGTCGAAACGTGAGAGACGGGTGAGTTTTGTTAGAGCATACCTCTCTCGGTTCGTCGATGTTGCTGCGGCCATTGGGGTGGTGGTTGCTTTTCGTCACGAGTTTCATACGTAATGGGGTGGTGGCCTAGGGTCGGAGGGCAGAAGGAGGAAGAGGTGGATCGGTGATGAGTGTGGATGCACGTGGAGGGAATTGGTAGAAACTGGAGAGGGTGGAGAGGAGAAGGGGAGGGGTAGTTGGTGACGGGGACGATGGTCAGGGACTGACGAGCCAGAGGAACGGAAACGAACGCAATGTTGAAGCGATACGTGTTTATGTATCGTATACCGGGAGTTAGTATAATAGACGAGGATGGCAAGATTCAAGAGAGAATGAGAAAGAGTGAGTCCGGGGGGTTGCTAAAGGGGGTTGCTTGGGCCAAGCTCGTACAGGCGCGTGTATAGCCGCGAGTCCACCAAGGAGTGCTTTATTGATCTCAGTTTGAACGCCCATGAGGATACCGACGTAGCTTTACGTATATACGCGATATGTACGTAGCTGTACGAATGTATACTTCCATTCGCTGGTTTCTTACGGGTCTATGGATGCGGTATTTTCCTTCGATACCTTGAAAGAGTTAGTTGGGGACTATTTTCCTGCTAAAGGTAGACATCCTTGTGGCGGAAACTTGGAATAAGTTGAAGCATGATAAAGGGCAAGTTACGTGTACGCTTTAACTTGCATATACGATTGAAGCTCCTTCTAAAATGATGATTAGCGGTCCCTCTCAAGAGAGTTCGTTCATCATCGAGCTGACGATTCCTTTAATCGTGTAATCTTTACTGAACAGCGTAACATAGTTGCGAAATAATATACATATATAATATTAGTATTAGATCGAGGCTGCTGCACGTGTCCCTCACGAGGACGCACATAAATATACGTGACGCCCGACGAGGAATCCTATCTTTCTCGCACTCCATGTGCAGCTCCCTGAACTCTTTGTTCGGTGGATGTGGGACAATACACCAGAAAGAGACGGCAAACGAGAAGGACTGAATTCTCGGTGGCTCAGCGATCGTTGTCGCCATGGATACTATTGGCTCGAACCAGATAGAGAGAAAGAGAGAGATGGAGATAGATTGAGAGAGTGAGGGAGTAGCACCGATGTTGGATTATATTACCGAACGCGATATCAACGAATTTACGCTATATTCACCATCTCTCTTCTGTTCAATCCGAAAATACGTCGCGCTGTATTACCTGATGGACAGAACGCTGCAGTACGCAAGGGACGAAGCGGGTGGAGGCTTCGTTTTTGTACAAGGTTGTAATCAGTGTTTGCTTCGTAAACAACTAGCCCATAATCCATCAAAATCTTTCTAGTTGTAACCAACAGTCTAGAGTTTCAGCTTCCAACCCGAAGGTGAACATTAAATCTGAATCCAGTAAGCATAACATAGTTTGCTTGACAAGTTACCCCCCTCCCGATCAATTATTTTACCTGAAGGCTTCATGATCCAGAGACACCCACCAATTGTAGGTCTTTTTTTTCTCAACGACCAGCACTTGGTCGAAAATTCCAATAAACTTAAACCCATTGTTTTTGAGGCAATACACAAAATTTACTGGTAGATCTTTTCTGACACACGTTTTATCTTAGCTCGTCGGGTTGGTCGAGTAATCACCTCTTTTCTGTCGTGAACGATGACATCATTGGTCGTCCACGCATTCTCAACAATAGGTGCGCACTCGGTGCTGCCGCGGGCAACCCGCTATCTCAGATCTCTCGGACTCGGCATCGTCTCAAGCGAGTACTACCAAGAGCTCTGTAACTCGTTTTTACGCAGGTTTACGCGTACATTTATACTTGGCTGTGACTCTCGCTTGCTCTTATTTGTCCCTCCCTGGCGGCACTCCTCTCTCGCTCCCCATGAGTTCTTACGGCGTTACTTCGAGACTGAACGTTCGTGGGATCTGTCGAAAGAAGAGAGGGAGAGCGAGAGATTAGAATAGCAAAGAGACTCTACTCGGCTGCCTCGGCCGATGAAATGAAGCGACCGAGACGCGTCGTGAACTAACGCGTTGGCGTTTCTCGCAACGAAACCGCTTCTGTTATTCCTCTTTTTCTTCATCGTTCTTCCTTCCACTCGCCAAATTCGCGACGCTATTTGCCCTTCTTAGAAACTCTCATTCCGATCTCTCTGGTTTCGTCTCTCTAACTCCTGTCCTAAAATTATATACGCGTAAGCAAAATATGTAAAGAAGATGTATAACAAATAGCTGAGAAAGCAAATAAACATCAATCAATCAATCTCACATACACCGCAAAGGGAAAATTATTCCTCGCAAGTGAATGAATAACGCAAAGACGATTATTGATTTCGCTGGTTTTCGTCAACCGTTTCTGCAATGGCCGTTAATGCACGATTATTTTATCCCCTGACATGGAGTTAGCGAATCGATAAGCGCTTGCCCTGCTACTGCTAATTTAGAACAGTGGCGGTTCAGTCCCCTCATGGTCCATCGCGAATAGTTTCGATCTTGAACCAGCCACCAGAGAGCATCAGCAACGTTCTATCCTGTACTCTCGCTCTCCGGTAGGCAACTCGAAAGAATTTATTTTTCGTCGGTCTTTCCTCCGCGAGAACGGACGCCTTCATGCCTGCGTTCTGGCTCGTTGGCGCATCACGTACCATCAAGAGAGGCTTCTCTTCCTCTTTACTCTTTATTTCTCTCCTTCTCTTTCGCTCTGTCTTTCTTTTCAGCAACGTTACACGAGATTTTTACCCTTCTGCTGCTGCTGCTGCTGCTGCAGCTCATGTATACGCCTAACACATACGCTTATACAAGAGAAGATGGAATAGAGGGACGTGAAGTAGGGAGCGAGAAAAAAGAAGACGAGAAGGAAGCAACGTGTGCGACGTACGCGACCTTGCTGGAATGTCTCCTCCGGGCCACGGCAGAACCAGAGTAGCTGGTACCTTCTTTCTTTCTCATTCCCTTTCTTCTCTCTCTCTTTATCTCCCTCTCTCTCGCTCTTATTGCGCTCTTTGCCTCGCCCCCCGATGGAACATTCCGCACTGGTCTGCGAGGAAACCAAGCCGATCTCGCTCTCGTATCACGACCAAGACTTTTGCGGCATCATGTTCGAGACGATCCTCCAGGTTTCGTTCCTTTGGCTCTTTGCGACAAGAACGCGGTTTCAAACAACACCAAATCTCACGGATACCAACAGCCTTAACATCCAGGATCATTTCCTTCCTGTAAGTGTTAGCTTTGGGGATCCAAAAACACTACTGACTCGTTGTCGAATGAGACATCCCCTAAAGTCCAACCGGGTTGAACTTTGTTTAGGGCTGCTTATGTTTGTTTGTTCGATCCTTCATCAGCAGCGGTGAATCCATCCTGAGGCATGAATACCAATACGCCGAGAAAACACCTGGAGCCAATTGGGTGCCAACTGGATTCCTTTAATGCCATCTGGAACCAACTGGCTCTTCCTAAACATGGCGCAGCTCTTTTATTCTTATTCAGGGTTGCTTCCAAGTTTACTTGTTTTTATTATTACCTTCTCTAACAACTTCCTGCATGCAGGATTTTCTACCGAAATTTCTTAAAAACATCTAGTGGACTCTTTGCCACTCAGTCATTTAGTCATAAACTTGATTCTCCTCGTTAAAGATCGTTTTCGTTGCAACCATGTACGTGAGTCCACGTGGGTAACGTCATCGGTTACCATTTTTAACTGACAGCAATGACGATTCAGTGACTATGAAGAATCATAAGTCTCCCTGGTTAATTGCAATTTGCAGGCTTACTTATAAGCACAAACGATGTATGGATTGCAATTGCAGCTGCTGGTAAGAGAGAACGAGGTGAGAAAGAATACGGCGACGAAACTCGATCGCACGCAACCAGGTTGACCCAGATATATCTCAGAACACATGCACTCAACGATTTATATACGTATGTTGAATGAATGTATGTACGTGTAAAAAAAAAAATACGTATACACATAAATATCGTTTGTCCAAAGGCCTTGTACGCTTGTTCGAAACTGTAAAATCGCTCGAGAGAGCTCGTGTGAAAAAAATTGTCCCAGCCTTTCTCCCTTCGTCTTCGGGAGAAAACGCGCAATGTTTTTTTTTATGAATAAAACACGTGAGATCCATTGGACGCCACTTGAAACTTGCTATTCTGAAAGATTTGTAAAAAAAAAAGTCAATAAATTGTTCAGTTACTACGATCGTATTGACTTTAAAGACCTCTCCAACTTTTATTATCAATAAAAATCTCACAAAGTTATCGTTCAACGGTCACACCAAGTACAGTTCGGTGCGAGGTGAAAAAATTTCAAGTAAAAAGTACAACGAGTAGATTGTAACGCTCTTTTTTTAGCACTAGATGTTAACGAAAGTTCCATTTTCTTTGTTGTTGCAGGTGTGATGGGGTTACGTGGTGTCAGGATGCACTATGAGCTAAGGCTACGTAACTAACTGTGAGTATAATTCTTTATAAACATTTAACATTGTTTAAAATTGCAGGTTAGTATGTTGTAATTACTGAGAATTAACGCCAAGTGAATTATATGGGTTTGTTGGCATTACATTTATTGGGGAATTGTGCAGAAAGTTTAATTTGTAGCAGTTTGAACTATTGTTTCAGCTGCTGGTTGAACTATTATTTCAAAGTACACTTCTCAACGGTGTTCACGAATGTAGCATGTTGTTAGAGAAACTGATTCTGTACGAGGGTTTTTTTTTTTACGAGATTCCAATAGTTTTACTATTTCATTGGTTCTCAAACTGTTTCTGTCTCTTTCATTTCTTTGTATACTTGACTTCGAATAAGATTCACAGTCGGTTTACTAGATCTCGCGATAGCTCACTATTAACTTTAGCTTTCATTTGTGAATAAATATACAGGGTATGTCAAAAGTAATGCACTAAATTGAGAGAATCGTTGGATCGCGATATTTTGAAGAGAAAAGTTTTTAGGCATTTTTCTCTACGATGCAACGTTGCCGAGATATTAATTAGTAAACAAAAGAGCCAATGCGCGGCGTCAAGAAAAACAAGTAGGCGGAGCGCGTTTCCCCCCACTACGTTCTTCTTCGGCGACGCACCTGATTGGCTGTCACTAATCGTTTGATATCTCAGTAACGGTGCATCGTAGAGAAGAATTCCAAAGGACTTTTCTCTTCAGAATTTTGTGATCCATTTAATTTAGGATTCTTGGCTGCAACTCTAAGGTCCCTCGGTACAATGAGCAAAAATAGGAAAAGGAGAGAGAGAGAGAAAAAGCACCAAAGAGAAGAGTCGTGTTCGTGCCGGTTAGAGAGAAGCGGAGGATGGTTTTGCTCTGCTGGTTCTGTATTGATTGCTTCCCCTCCTCCCCTCTCGTCTTTCCTTTTGCCTCCGGTCAAATCCTCCTCCTCCTCCTCCTCCTGCTCCCTTCCACCTACGATCACGTGTATCTCACTATTCTCTGTTCCCTATTTCTCTCGTCTACAACGTCTCCACTAACACATACTCCTTTATATATTTCTCTCTCTCTCTCTCTTTATTTTTTCTCTCTTACTGCACTTCCGCACCCCTCAATCGTGCTTTTTCCCCGCGACCGTTCCCCACCTTTTTCTCCTCGTGAAAACTCGAGGATTGCCAGAGAGTTCCTATTTCCAGGTATCCAGCCTCCTCCTCCTCCTCCTCCTCCTCTTCCATATTTGTCCTTTGCCTATTCTCTTTCTCTTCTATTTCAACTTTTTATTATTCTCTCCCCTTCTGCACCTTCTTCTCATATTCCCTGCCCACATTGTTTCATTTTTTAAAACTTTCAATTCATTCTCTTTCACCTTGTCTTTACTCTTCTTTCTCAACCTCCTCGTATTGCCATTCTGCACTTTTCCCTCTCAGCTTATTCTGCTCGTCTCCCATTTCTTCATTGTCCTCCAACGTGTTTTTCATTTTCCTCTGTATTACTATTGACTATTGTTCGAATTGGCAAATGAAAAATAAGGTCTCTTTGTGCACTAGTGTCGAACTGCAATCCTACAGGATCTAAAGTCACTTCCGTATTTAATAGAAATTATAAATAAAGAAGATGAAGAAAAAAAAACAACGAAACCATAAAAAAACCATCGCAACTCTTTGGGAACGATGGATGTGAGGGAAGGAACGTTCGAAATATCGAACTAGTCTGACCTTACGAAGCCATATCAATAAATTTTTCAGTCACCGAAGAAGAACGGATGAGAAAAAATAAATAAAACGTAGAATTAATATTGTCAATGACTTTTTTTTATCATGAATGAATCTTTAGAAATTCTATATCGATAAACATAACAACAAAAGTAAATATAAATTTGATGGTCTCGAGACTCTTTTTTCACCTCTGACACGCTCTCTCTCTTTCCCTTGTACTCGGTCGTCGTACATAATGGCGGATGAGAAATCGATGGCCTCACAGCACTCAAGATTGCATGTTTATATCTATCTTCATCCCCGCACCCCCTCTTCTTTCCTCTCTTTCTCTCGATTCGGTATTTTCTCTCTCATTCTGTCACTCCAGTTCGTTTTCCTGCTCTTCTGGTTTGCCTCCATGCTTGCGCTTGCCTCTCTTTCACCTTCTCCTTTCCTCCCTCGTCCACGTTCTATTTTCTCCCTTCTATCCAAGTGTGAGCTCTAGCTCTTTCTCTCTTTTTCTCTTTCTCTTTTCAACGGAGAGCTTTTCTCGCGAATTCACTAAGAGGCGTAAACTTCGCTCCCTCGGTTCAACTGAAAGCCATGAAAACCCAACGTTGGATCGAATCATGAAAAAACGAGACGGAGCTTGAAATAGAAAGACGATAATGCATCCGTTCTTACATTACATTTTTTATAATGCATTCTTTTTATAATCTACGAATCTTCGATCTTTTATCTTTAATTTAAAATAATATTGATTTAAGTTATGGCAGTTAAGATTGCGTCGTTGTTCTACAATGAACGAGATTTTATCTTTGAGTTTCCAAGAGACCGCGTTAATTGAAGCAAAATATTGGCAAATATTTAACGAATTAATAAGATCCTCTGCACATGCCCTTAACGCTAACTTCTACTTCATCGTGAGCTACATTTTTGATGAAGTTTTTTTGTTACGCATTCGTAAAGTGTGAATTTGTTTATTTTGTTGCAGGAGACTGGCATGGAGAAGGAGAACTCCGCGTCGAGCGGAGGTGGCGGTGGCGAAAATACGGCAACGGTGACGGGAGGAGGAGCCACCTCCGCCTCCGAAAAACTCCAAGCCGACCAGGCGAACCCTCTTCTCGACCCTAGCGCCCTTTTTGGTGGTAAGAATCTTTATCCCTATTTAAAACAGTTTCGCTGTCATTCTTATTGATGCAAATTAATATGTGCCAAGTCCATCCTTATGGAAAACGTGTGATCATATTCGTTAATCTTTTATTTAACTCAATTTTCCTCTTCCTCTCTGATGAAAAAGCAAAAGTCGCCGAGTTGTTTCGCATTTTTAGAACTTTTCCCTTCAGTAGCTTTCCGTGTCATGTCCCTTCCAATTTCGGTGAGCTTCCCTCCGTATGTGGTGGCTTCGTAACTATTTTATATACCCTACGGTTATACAGCGTTCGAAAGAGGACACGCAGCCACTGCTGCTGCTGCAGGGGGTCTTTTCGACACATCTGTTATTTCTGCAGCGAATCAATAGTGACAGTAATAAAATTTACCGCTCGGTTGATACCATGCAGCAAGTATAGTCGAGCGGTAGCCCATCCTAGTAATGGACCTAAAAGTCGATCCTGGACTTAGCAAAGATTACGAAATCGCGTGAGCTTCCTACAAACTTTCTCAAGGTGCTCTATAGTGCACTACCACAGTGCCCAACTTGGAGCGGAACTTGATTAATCTTCTTGATCTTTGGTCCAACTTGATTGGATTCATTGCAAGGCTGGCTAATTTGGAGTTGATAGCGATTTGGTATCAGCCAATATTCCAGTTTGATAAAACATCAGACTACGTAATTCTCCATCAGAAATCATCGATTCGAGCCTGGCCTCATATTTAATTGATCAGCCAGGACTTCGGGAATCCTTTGAAATTCACAGGTGGTCCAAAAACTTGTTGTCAGCTTCGGCTCTTGAAGTCCAGTTAGCTTATCTCTTTACAAATTCAAAACTATCAATCCTGCGTAAATAAGTTTCATATTAAATATGTTGGGAACTCTGAGCTCTTGAAATTTGATCAAAACGTTGATGAGATCATTTTGAATAAACATTTTGAACGAAACTTCAACACTATGTAACTCCCAAGATACTCATCCTATAGAAAAAAACCTTTGTCGTTCGTGAGATATTTGACTAAAACCGAGTTCCAAGCTAGGCAGGCAGCATAAACCAGTCAAACCAATTACAATGAATGCTCAGACGACACCCCCAAACGATGTTTGGGAGAAAAATCAATAGCGCAGGTTCGTAAAACTGTCCTCATCCTTATTTCCTGCTGGTGCTTATTCTTCCTCGACTGTTCCTTCAGCTTCCGTTGCCTGAAAAGACCTGGTACTGACGCTAGTCTCATGCCATCCATGCTCAACCGTCGTCCATCATTACACTCGCAAAACTTTGTTGCAAACTTGCAACAATGAGGGTCACCGCGAGTGGTGTGTAAACCAGGCACAAGCCCCTGTATGTTTATGTGACTGTTTATCCACGAAACCTCTATCCATCTTTACTCGGATGGTAACAATCTCGAATACGCTTTAGCATCGCGACATCCATTTGGCGATGAAGCGCTGCAGGAATCGCCATTGCTCATGCCTCCCAACCCAACGTGAACACAGCAGCACGTATAGGAATACGCGAATGTTGTAAATCCGAGGGTGCGGTAGAGAAACGTGAATGTGTTCAGGAAACATTTACAACGGTGCAGAATTGCCATAGTACAGAGGAGGCATCGCTTGAAACCCAATGTGGCCTCTGCAATTGCTCTCCCTCCAAGTCTTTGCTTCTATCTTTCTCACATCCCCAGAGAAATTTACCTCGTTGCTGCCATCCATCCCACTCACTCTCTCTCTTGCTTCAAGGGTTCAGCTTTCTGTACCCAGTCATCACATACACCTTCGTTCGGAGATGCACATCCCATCCAGCATGTTTCGCAACCCTTCCTTCTATTCCCTCATCCAGAAACAACCCTCTTACACTCTATCCCTAGTTTTCTAGTTTTATCCTTTCCCCTCTTTCTCTTCTAACCGGCTCTCCGGGTCAACTCTACCTACAGGATGTCGCAGCTTTGATGATCAATAGTGTAGACTTGAAGATTCCTAATGAGTTGATGAATCCGCGCACTATAACGCAAATGCCTTCAATACCGTTGGAGATAGAGCAAAAATGTATGAGACCAATTTTGTAGAGCATCAAATTCCCTACAAAAAAAGCTCCCGACATTATTTTTGTATATTCAATTGTCTAGTTCTGAGAGCCGATTGAATTTATCAAGTTTACATAAATGACAATTCAGTCTGGTGCATGCTGTACATTTATTCAAATCCCGGTTACTTTTAAATCGCGAATGAATTTGAGAGAAGCCTGCGCTCAAGAGGATTCACCCAACATAGAGAAACTCCAGGATTCTAGGGATGGACGGAAATCGGACCAGGCAAAGGGAGACCTATGGAAACAGAGAGAAAGCTCACTCTCCCACGCTTCTACCTGGTTCTGGATATTTATTGATTACCCCTTGAATCCAACATGACTCCCCACCACTATTCTGACCTGTTTGACGAGGTATCATCGTTGCCTAATCTGCCTGCAGTAGTTTCCATATCTGGTACCACATTTGGCACACATTGGTGATCTTTTTGTGGCTGCAATATGATTAACTAACTAGATGTGAACTTCAAGCCTCTTCTTTACGCAGACACGGTCAATAAAATGATCAATTACGAATGAATAATTAATGTTTCAACGTCCTCCAACTTTTGTCATCTCACACACGTATTTCCGCGATTTGCCTTCTAGTTGGAAGCCACCAACTGCCACTAGCACTTCACAAGAGAAACGCACGACGACACTTCCTAGTGTAAACGAAATTAAACCGATTTGGAGTAGTGCCAGAATCGTGGCTTCATAGTGGACCTTTTTCTCTCTGTCTCTCTACGCCACTCGCACCGAACTTTACTCGTAATAAACGAACGCGATGGAAAGGAGACTCGGATCGACGTTCCGATCTCCGGGTTCGTTAATCCGAGTTCCATATTTTCACCGATACCAATTACGTTTGTACTTGTTTATTTATTTATTTTAAGCTCCGAGAAAACGAAAAGAATATCCAAGTTCTTCGCTATTCCCTCAAAGAGCTGGGTAAATTTTTTTAATGAGGTCTCGCTCAAAGAAAAAAACGCTTGTCCCTTGTTCTCGTTAAACCTCTCGTTTCCTGGAGCCCGAGAAATATTTTCGGCTTTGCGATGTTCTTTTTTGCTCTCGACTCTCGCGAACACGTGTGTGCCTTGGACTCGCAGTTGGTCTTACACACATTTACTGAGCTATTTTCCTCTCATACGTCTCCGAAGAAAACAGAGCTATACTCGTTATAACGAATGCGAAACGAATTGAACCAAATCTAAAACTATCTTCAAATTCGATTTTTTTATAGCACAATCAGAATCGCAATGCAATTCCGAATAAAAAACTATCTGGGTGTTTCTTGATTGGACGATTTGTTCAGGAGTTATTGAGAGTTGAAAGTTGGACCAATCATACGAGGCTCCGCCTACCGGCGCTATCTTATCGTAAGCTTCTTATTGGTCAATCTTTCAACCTTTCATAACTTTTGAGCAATTGGTCGTACGATAAAGTGCCCAAAGGCTTTTCGACCCAGAATTTTCTCCCGAATCGAACAGAACAATAATGACATCCAAATCTTGAACAGCCTGTATATTAAGGCACGAGATGAAAGTGAACGTTTGTATATTTTCATGTAGAAAATCGGGCAGGGTCAGTGTACGGATGACCGTTTTTTTACCCATATATTCCGCACCCGAGTTCATCCTATACTCGTCGTCATCGACAATCCCCCTTTTGCACAGTACAAACTTATACATATAGCGTAGTGCAGTTTCTCCCCTGGTCAAAACGTGCACGTAACCTATATACACAGTTTCAACACGTTGTGAGCATTTTGCCGTAAATAGGGCACCGTTAACATCAGGGGTAACTCAAGTCGTTAGTAGCCCACTAAGAAATAAGTAAAAACGAATTAATCACTCGGTCCAATTAATTAAGGGGGTAAAATAAATAAATAAAAATCGTTTTAAATTCAAAATTTGCATACACCTCATGAATCTTCATTTTTTAAAAATTTAATTCATTTTTACAGCTTATTGGCCAAGAGGTGACAGTGCAGCGTCCTCTATTTTCGGTGGTATGCCAGGAGGTTATGGCCTCAGTGCGCATCACTTGCCCTCAGCTTATGCAATATTGGGTCGGGGTGGTACGGCGCCGGGTTTTGGTGGTCACACACCAACTTCGGCACCCCCACCACCGCCACCATATACCCATGGGAGCCTTGGTACTCTCAGCGTTGCTGCCAGTCAAGCTGCTAGTCTAGGTAATTATAATTCATACAATAAATATCCGTAACAATTATACAAATTACAATACAATCAATTATTAATCAAGCCTGCCATAAATTATTAAAAATAAAATATAAACGAAGCTAATTTTTTTTTTTTTTTTAATTAACAAATCTTTTCAATTACTGTAATTAATATTTAATGACTAAATGGGTTTTTCAAATGTTATTAAAATTTGCCATTTTCAAACCCACCTTAACATTTTTATTTTGATATTAAATTTAAAAAAAAATCCTACCATTCTACGATGCAAAATTCAATGTTCGTTTTATATAAAAATTCAACATTTTTTTTTTTTTTTTTTTTCGTAGGAATAAATCCGGCTAGTGCAGCATGGTGGACGATGGCCTCGCACCTAGCCGCACAGGACTATCTCGCGAGGATACAGGGGGCTGCGGGACTACCGGGCTTTCCACCCGGTGCCGAGAGCCTTTTACCACCCTATCCCGCCTCGTTACTTAATCCACCGTCCCACTCGTCCCACAAGTCCAGTAAGTGTAAGTGTTCCGAGCTTAATTGACTCGTCGTTTATTCATTTCACTTGTTTTATTTATTATTATTATTATTTTTTTTTTTTTTATTGTATAATGGTGGAAATTTACACGGTCGACTTTTATTTTTATTTTGTACAACACACACAATTTTCATTTTTCCACCCGAATTTAGTTTCTAGTTTGTTGTTGTTATTTTTATGATCCTCGATTATTCGGAAATATTTTGAGATTTAAAAATTTGGATTTTTGGCATTTGAAATGAAAAATCAGAATTTTCAAAATTAGTTGTTCCTTGATTTATTTTTTATTGTTTTAAACGAAAACCACTTTATGACAAATTTGGAAATAAATGTGTTTTTTTTTTTGCTTATTTTTATCATTGAAATTTTTCATTCAACAGCTAAGTCAAGCAAAAGTCATAAGACCTCAGCGAGCAGTAGTAATTCGGGACCCCCGAGTAGTCACACAGGGAGTTTGGCTGTCAGTCAAGCTCCCATCACATCGTCAACTCATCATAGTACCTCGGCGAGTAGCAGTTGCAACACGCCAACCTCACAGTCGCAAAATGTCGTCAGGTAAATATTGTTCTTTGTTTTTTTTTCATTTATTTTTCAATTATTTTTAATATTAATTCCTTCGAATAATGTACAAAGAAATATAGTAACTTGGAATTTCGCTGAAATTCAAATTTTTTACATGCTCTCGGTGCAGCACTAGTCCTCCCAAGGAAGGAAGGTGATTAATTAATAAATTAAGTCACTCATTCAAATTCTTTAATTTTGTTTATTTCATTCGAATAATCCTGTGTTTTGTATGTGATTGGAAAACGATTGTTCATTCAAAACAAACAGATTTTATCCAAAAATGTTTTATTCCAAAAATTCAAAAAAAAAAAAAATATATTTGGAATTGAAAAATTGCAGTGATCCGAGCAGTATATTGGGAGGCGTACGTTTGCCACCGGACACGGAAATAATTAAGTACACGTCGAGTATAGTAGGACCGAAAATTCCTGGAACAACAAATCGTGGACGTAAAAAAACAATATCGTTGGATTCACCGAACGTGAGTGTACATGCGCCGCCTATACAGACGATGAGCGCGCATCAGACAAACACAACGACAACCTCGATGATGATCGAGCCGAGAAAGTACAATCGTACTTCCGGTTTGCAGAACGAGCTCAACGATTATAGGGAATCTATCGATCGCGTTGAGGTCATCAAATTGCCTGCCCATTCAACTAATGGATCTGTACTTTCGGCACCCCCAATTTACACTACTTGCAACACTACCAATTCCAATCTCAATGCCAATGACTCTGATGCTCCACTCAATTTATCCCTGAAACCGGCATCGACCAGCAGCAATTCACCCATTCCTGGCAGTCAGCCTCTCAGTCAATTGAGTAATCTCAGCCACTCTTTACTCACTTCCGACAGAACTTGTAAGTTTTCATTCATATTTATCACATTATTTTTACTCAAATATTTTCATAAAACGGTGAAAATGCCATTTTTTTTTTTTTTTTTCATTTGTACAAAAAATTTTTGTAAAATTTTCTTCTATTTTTAGTTTGTTTAATGATATTTTTATTTTTTCATTTACTTTGTGACAATTTTAATGTTACTTTGTGACAAAATGTCTTGAAAAGTTGATGTTTTTTTATTGTTTGTTTTCTCAGCTCGAAGAAAACCTGGTCCGAAACCAAGAAGAGTGCCTCAAAATTCAGTTTCAGTGCCGGCGTCGCCGAGTCCATCGCTCGCACAACTTTTCGCTGCGGCTGATTCGCCCCAAAGGCCGAGCAGCGGAAGCGAAGAGAGCGAAAGCACAACGACCCATCACAAGGATGGAAGACCGAGAAATCTTGGTCGAGGAGTTTCAAAACCGAAAAAAAATACAGTCGCTTCGTTGCTCGCACAGAGCAGAGCTCTCGGAATAAAACCAACCCCGACTCTCGATCCTAACGCACCTTTGTCTCATCAAGTCTCATTATTGAGATCGAACATACTTGCTGCCCAATTGCACGCATCGGCGACCGGTCAAATCGATGAAAAAAATCAGGTAAACCATCAAAAATCTATTTTTCTATTTTTTTAAATCAAAAAAATCATTTTTCAAAACATTTTTGTCTTTTTTTCAAAATTTCAAAGTAATCGAACTGGAGAAAAGTTGAATTTTTGAATAAGTTTCATAAATTTTTCACCTGATTTTAAAAACTATGAAAAAAAAAAACATTCAATTTCAACTTCGATTAATCTTCGTGCTCGAACTTCGATCGATTCGTTGGTTACACGTTGAAAAATTTGATTTCATCGTCTTTTGTTTTTCTCAATTGTTTTTTTTTTCTTGTTTTTTTTCTCTCGCGTCTCCCCTTCGACATTTTCCCCTCGTTACAATTAATCTTCGTACGTCAGAGTCTCCGTTAATTCCCGCACGAATGTTGGCTTCCCAAAGAAGCCGGAAAAATTGTCCCCGCGCGGCCAATTCTTTGGTATTTCGTGTTTTATTTTTTGGCTTTCGTGCAACATTTTCTTTCTTCAACTTCAATTATCAGTTCAATTTTTAAAAAATCATTTTCTTGTTACGCGATTTATTTACAAAAAAAAAAATGACAAATCTGCCAATATTTATTTATTTATTTGTAATTTTTTCTATATTAATTTTATGCTTTTCCGATTTTTATAAAAATTTATGTATAAAAAAAAAAAAAATCACGCTTCCCCAAACGTAGCGTTCGTTGCAGGAGAAAATGAAAAACAAATTGTTGGAAGCTTCCGGAGAGGAAAGCAATATGGACGTTACCAGCGAAAGCGGAAGTAACACTGACGTCGTAACTGACACCGATGAAGACAATGCCGAGGGCACACCCAGCGCTAAAAGAAGAAAACTTAATCCTAGTGACAAAGATCTTCAGGTGCCCTTAGAACGGGGATGGAAAAGAGAGACTGTTATTAAGGGGCTTGGAAAAACAGGTGTCATTAAAGGTGACGTTTCCTATTATAGTCCTTGTGGCAAAACTTTCAGGAGCAGTCCCGATCTCCTAAAGGTAATTATTCATTTTTTTTTTTTTTTTTAAATTTAATTCAAAATTATTCAATTGTAATTAAGAGATTAGTAAATTAATTTAAATGATTGATTCATGTGCCAAAATTGCAAAGAATTCTCTTTTTTGTTTTTTTAATTATATTCAAAATTATTCAATTATAACTAAGAGTTTAACAAAATAAATAAATTTCTGGATATTGTTGCCAATAATTCGGAGAAATTTAATCATTTTTTTTTTCTAATTTTTTCATTCGTTACGATTTTTAATTGAATGTTTCAGGTCGAAAAGCAAATAAAAGAATTTTCTTCTCCAAATTGACAAACAAACGTCACTTGTTTCAATATTTTTGTGATTAAAAAAAAAAATTTTTTTACAGTTCCTCGAGCAACAAAATCCTGCTGAATTGACAACAGCGAATTTTTCGTTCTCTTCGAGATCGTTGGTCGGTGAATTTCTTCAGCCAACAATGGGCTTCGCTGAAGCTGAATTCGTAAGACTCGGATCTCAGGAAGTTGCCAGAAGACTCGAAGAACTCAGAGCAGCCGGTGGCTTCAGAGACGCCCGACCTAATAATCAGTACGAAAGAGACAAACTCGCTTATGCGAAAAAACTCGCCAAGGAAGAAGCTCAGAGACACAAGGAACAAGCAAGGTAAGAAAAATATAAGTTCAGTCACTTTTTTTCTTCGTTAATGATTTAAAAATACTAAACTTAATTGTTATTTTTCACAATTACAATAATTATCAATTTTATTTTTCATTGTAAACAATTTTTTCTTTCTTCTTTCAATTGATGAAAATCTAATTGTTTTTTCGATCGAAAACCGTTCGAAAAACCACTCGCCACTGAATTGACAAAAAAAAAAAGAAAAAGTAAAACCCAAAGGTTTTTATTCATTTTTTTTCGAAATTTCGTTTTCAACCGAATTTTTCTGATATCAACAGATTGATAAAGGAGCAAGAAAAGACGGAGCGTCAGGAAGCAGTGAGGAGAGAACGTGAGTTGAGAAATCAGCAGCTTCTCGAGGTGAGTGACGAAAAGAGTTTACAAAATAAAGAAAAAATAAAAAATAGGAAAAAAATAAAACAATTTGTAAAAAAACGAAGAAAAAAAAAAGATTCACGCGTGTGTGTGTGCCAAAGAAAAAAAAATGATAAATGATAATCACACTCTATTGGTTTTTCTCACAATTTTCGTATATATTCGTATATACGTGTTTATAATACTTCTCTTTTCTATTTTGGGATAATTGCCATTTTGTATTTTGTCCACTGCCGTGCGTGTCGCATGTTCTCTGTGTGTATCGTATTTTTTTTTATTTATTTTTTTTATTTTAAAATTTTTTATTAATTTTTCAACTTTTTTTATTCATTTTTTTTTCAAAATTTTATATATATATCTACATATATATATATATATATATATGTTTTTTCTCAAATTATTAATCACATTTGAAATTTTATGTATATATAATGTTATATTTTAACATATAAATTATATGTATGTAAAATATTTTATATTTAACTATCATCTCTTTTTTTTTTAACGTATATAAAACGTCATTTACGTCATTTGTATGTTTATATATATGTATATATATATGGCTCTCTTTCCGTGCCAAAAATCGACAGCTGTTTTATTTTGACATTTGTTGTTGTTGTTAATATTGCTGTTTCCTCTATTTCGGTGCTCATTGATAAAGTTTTGGTTTTTCATTCGATTTTTCTCCTTTAAGAATTCGGTGGAATTTTTTGAAAAAATGTTCGAGTCACCGATCGAATATAAATTTGCGTTTGGGAATAATTTTTTTTAGAACGCGGAGTAATTCGTTGGTGAACTTTTTAAATTGATATTATTATGACATATGTTGTTGTTGAACAAAAATTCAAACGCTTCAACAATAGTTTGAATGGAAATATTGATTTTCGAAATTTTGTGAATTTGACTAAAAATTATTGGAGAAATAAAGAAAAAATTTGAAGTAGAGGACAATATTGTTTTTTTTTTTTATTTTTTATTTATTTAATTATTAAAATAAAAAATAAGCACTTGAGAAGTGTGAAATTTCAGTAAATTAATGAAATGATGCAGAATAATGGCTGTCGATTTTGCACAAAATGTTTCATATATAAAATATACATTAATTTTTAACTCGCACATGAAATCACGAGCCATCACGTGTCCAAATTCCCATCCTTTGCCCCCCTCTCTTTTCTCTCTCTCTCTCTCTCTCGTTTTTTTTGTACCTTTTTTTCACACAATCCGCAAAAGAAGAAAAAAATTAAAAAAAATAAGAAAAAGAAATGATAAAATGGAGAAAAAAAAAGTCGCACCGCTCGAAAAATCCTCTGAGAGACGCTAGCGATAGTGACAGGAGAGCCCAGCATGTCCTCCCAATTATTTATTTATTATTTTTTACTCCACCCCGAACCGACACCCCCCTCTTTTTTCTTCTTTCTCCCCGCATTATTAATATTGCAAATAAATAATTTTGCATTTTTTTTTCTCTTCGCTCGAATTTATTTGATGGATTTTAATTTTTTTATTATTTTTTTTTTCTTTCCCCCCACGGATATATTCAGTAATTGCCTTTTTTTTCGTCCGCCCTGACCAAAACGACCCTTGGTCCATTCCAATCGTAATGCCCAAAAACCACTCTCTGTATATTCAAGATTTCCAACGTTGTCGTTTAACCGAAATGTGTGCTGATGCATCTCATTTTTTTATATATATACATGTCTATATGTCACTGGCCAAACACTATTCTAGCTTCAATTGGTTTTTTTTAATCAATTTTTACGATAAACTAGTTTTGACTGCTCGAATATCACGGGAAACTAGTTTTGACTGATGAATTTAGAAATTAAACTAGTTTTGACTACTAATTTTCAAGATAAAACCAGTTTAGACCACTTTACTTTTAGCCTAAACTAGTTTTACCCACTCCACCTTTAGAATAAACTAGTTTTTCCCTATTTAATTGTTAGAAAAAACTAGTTTCCCCGAATGAAATGTTAGATAAAATTACTTTCGTCTACTCAATTTTTAGAAAAAACTAGTTTAGCCTAATCGATTAATACCATCAATTAGTTCGTCCTGTCTTTTTAGAAAAAAAAACAAAAATAATTGAGCTTAGGAAAAACTAGAGTGTCCTGCAATCGGGTTTGGCCGGTAATATATAAATTTGTATTATTTTATATATTACATACGTTATGTATTTATTATGTTTATATATATATGTATATAAATGTATATACATTTGTATACACTTGTCAAAAAGTTTTGTGTATTTAAATAGAAAACCATATCGTTATCCAAAATCATTTTTCTTTCATTCACGAAATACGTGAATTAAGAAAATTGTTAAAACTGATAAATCGAAAAAAACAAACTTAAAAATCATTATCAATATCGAAAAATAATAAATTTGAGTTCTTCAACTATTCGTTTTTGTCGAATCCAATGTTTTTGAATTTTTTGGTGGAAAAAAAAACGTGGACTTGTGTTATTTATAAAAATTTGATTATTAACTTGTTTTTTTTCGATTATTCACAATAACAAGAAAAATTTGGGTAATTTTTGGTCAATATTTATACATTTATTACTTTTTTTTTAACATTTGGAATTGTTTTTTTTCTCTCCCTTTTAATTATATACATATAAGTATTGCTCGATTAAATCGAGAGCCATGTCATAACGAAAATCTCGTTGATTTACTTTCCACTCGAAGGCACAGTAGAAACTTCGAAAAAAAAAAAGAAAAATTATCCATTATTTTAGACAAATATCAATTTGTTTTCTTTTTCTTTCTGTGTGGGTGTGTGGGTGTTTGTGTGTGTATGTGTGCGCGCGCTCGCGACAATTTATCGAAAGAATGAAAACTACACGCGTCTCCATCCAACTCGTTTTTGTGACTCTTGATATTTGCGCCCCAAAGATCGAAACAATTATGACGTCACTAGTCTTTATTTTGATTTACGTCTCTTGTCTCTCTCTCTCACTCTCTCTTTCTCTCTTTTTCTTTTCCTTCCAAATGTCGATTTCTCAATTTAAAAAATTTTTTTGTAAATTCATTTTCGTTTCAAATAATTATAAATAACAAAATTTCAATTAAATTGCAGGTAAATTTATAAAAATTTCCAAAATACATTCAACCGTTAAAATATTGTTCAAACAAAAAAGTTTCCAAATTTTTTTCTTTGAAAAAGCCAAATTTCCTCATATGCAAAAACAATACAATTGAATCGAGACTTTAGATAAAAATATTAAAAACGAAAATATACGAACAATCGTAGAATTTAAGGAAAAGAGAGAGAGAGAGAGAGCCTGACGAGAAAACACATTAAAAAAAAAAAACACAAAGAGGGATACAAAGTAAAAGAAAAAAAAACGAGTTCCGCGAATTCAAGAAGGCACAAAAAACTTAGAAACCATAAATATTTGTTTACCCATGAAAAAAAAAAGACAAACAAATGAAACAACACAAACACAAGAAAACTCCCCTCCAAAATTGCAAAAAGACAGAAACAAAAAAAAAAACAAAAAAAAAACAAGAAAACCAAAGAGAAAACTGACGCAGGGACGTAAGAGACTGGCGTTCACGATCAAGCAGAAGATGAAGATAATACAGGAGATCGAAAGAGGCAAGAGCAAGAGCGACGTAGCGAGGGAATTGGGTCTTGCGAGCAGTACAGTTGCAACGATATGGAAAAATCGTGTTAGCATCGCGGAGAGTTGGAGAAATCGTGACATAATGCAAACGCCTGAAACAATTGGTGGCGAGATTGGTGAAATATCATCGATTCAAAATATGAAAAAAAATAATAATCTTACACCGTTAACGATCAATCAAACGGTTACGACTCTTGCCCCAAATCTCCTACCAAATATGGCGCCACTAGTCAATCCAACAATCGTTACGATTACTTTACCAACGCCACCATCGTCTTCGCCACCATCAACTATCGCCAATACCGTCACCAATATTTCAACTTCCATCATCAACGCAACCTCCAATCTTCCAATTGATATTTCCGGCTCTTCTAATACTTCGCCAATCGCCAATATCAACGCTATTTTATCACAAGAACATGAACAACTTCAACAACAACATGTGGAGAACAACATCCAGCAGGCTCAGACCCAAACGCAAAATCAGGAACTGCTGGAGGTAAGATGTCGTCACCACAAACCCCACGCCCCAAAAAATAAAACCCCTCTTTGCCCGCCCCAACATCCGGTTCTGGTCACAAGATTTTATCTCCAAAAAGCCACTTATTTCTGGCTCTTTTTTTTCCAAGTTTTATCTATTTTTTTTTATCGACCATCGATTCCTGATGATTTTTTCATCGATTTTTTACTAAAAACAATTTTTTAATCATTTTATCGTCCAAGCGGATTAAGAAACTTACGTTTTAATATTTGTTGCCTGGATTCGCAATTATTTTAATGAATTTTTAGTGTTTAAAAATTTTTTTAAATTATTTTTTATTAATTTGTACAAAGTTTACGAAAGTTTCTTGATTAATTAATTAATTAATTAATTAACGAATATTTCGATACAATTGTAATTTTGCGTATGAATTGTTAGACATTAATGTTGATTTATGATAAAATCGTTGGCATCAGGAATCGATCGAAAAACGAGTTAGTTTGTGTTTACATCGTAAAAACATCGATCGTAGTGTTAACGATCGATTTTATTATTATTTTCGATAAAATCTCCTTGTGCAAGAGAAATCTTCGTCCTCGATAGGAATAAAAAATCATCGAACGAGAACATCGTGCTTTAGAAACAAAACAAAACAAAAAAAAACAATAAATACCCTAAAATAAACCTCTTCCCCGTTCGTCATTAGAAATAGAAGAGAAAAATTAGTTGTAGCTGATAATGGAGGATAGAAAAAAAAAACTGCAACCCTTATTTCGTCAGCCTATTAGTGCAAAAAATTGCAAAAAAGCAAGCTGCACAATCTCGAGAGAGAAACTCGAAAGAAAAAAAAAAACCAAACAAAGACTTGGATTCGACGAAGGAAAGATTGCATTTTTGTTTAATTCACTTATTTATTATTTCTCATTATGAATAATTGAGTAAAAAGACGGTCGTGGTTGTAGTAAATTTTCTCCCAACCCTCCACAGTCTCAAAAATTGAAAAAAAAAATAAACCAAAAGTAAGAAAAAAAAAATCCAAAACCAAAATCTCGCAGACAAACAAAAAACAGGAGACAAAAAAAAACCGTGTGTACTCGTGACACGCGACATGCGATTTTTCGAAAGGACACGAAAAACAATAATAAAGATATTTTTTATTTTATTTTTTTGTTATCCAAAAAAATTTACATTTCCAAGAAATAAAAAGTGGATCGAAACAAAAAAGACTTCGTGCAGCTCTCGGATTAAAGAAAAAAAAAAAGAAAAAAAGGAACCAAACGTGCATGTAGAGGGAGAGAAAGTAAAGAGATGGAGAATTATTAAAAAAATTAAAAAATTAAAAAAAACCATGAAAAAGAAAAACAAACAAAAAACAACAACAACCAAAAACAATTAATTTTGTCCAAACGTTCGATGTCTGATTTTTAAAAATTATTTATTATTAAAACAATGAATAAATGATGAATAAACAAAAATTATGACCTCGCTACGTAGGTTTAGACGATTTGGTACGTGTTCGTGTGTGCTCGTGAGTGCAAAACGTGTGTTTTTGCGCGTGTGTGTGTCCCCGAGCTCACTCACACACACGTATGCACTTACACGTACGAAAATAATGAAAAAAAATATCACACACACGGGCACGATGACAAACACACACACACACACACACAAACACAAACACCACACATTAGAACACACAAAAAAAACTGCCGCAATACTATCCTGTGCCTTAGCTTCTCCTGTCACTATGTATAACAGCTGGCTAATTAATTAATTAGTATTAATTAATAATCATTATCCAGCATGCTTGTGTTTAAAAAAAAAAAATTCTCTTATTTATTCATTTCATTTATGACAAGTATATCAATCGTTTTTCATAACATGCATACGTATTTATTAATATAATAATTGTTCACTTTAACGTCGAAATTATATCCAGAATACTAGAAATAATTTTACTATTTGAAGCAATTATTCATATTTATAAAAATTTTTTTTTTAAACGATTATAAAATTATTATATTTCCAGATTTTTTTTTCTTCTATTTATAACTAAATTTAGTTGAAAATGCAACATCGAGTTTCAAATTTTGAAAAATATTACGAATAATGTAATTTTTATATTTTTTCTTTCAAATGTTTTAAGCCTGGATACAAATTTTTGACGTTAAATAAGTGGAGAAAATAATCGATATCTTGAGATTCATATGAACGTATATGTGTCTGTACTTTATGGCAAATATTACGATATACTTGTTCCCTAATTTTTTTTTTTTTTTTACATTATCATCTCTTGGATAAATATCTTATTAATTATCCAACTATATTTTTATCATGGTGTTGACGTATCGAATAATTAAGTAATGGTGTTTATTTGACTTTTATAAATTAAATGTAATTGTTATATACTCTTAATGATTGCTGCTTATATTTCATTCTCTCTTTCTCTCTTTCGACTTTTGTAAAAAAAAAAAAAATATTAACAAAAATTGAAAAAATTTTCATTTCTTGTACTTTTTAAGAAAACCTTTTAATACTGTTACAAAATCACGATTTTAAATGTGCATATTCATTATCTGACTATCATTGCTTGGTCCTTTGCATGTTGCTCTTTTATTATATTTAAACTATTATTTATTGTTATTATTATTATTGAAATTATTTTATGATTATCGTTATTAATAATATTTATTGTTTATTGTACTTTTATTCATCACTTTTGAATAATTAATCTTATTATTGTTATTATTCTTTTTTTTTTAATTATATTTCAGTGTTTTGTACATGATTCTTTAAAAAATGTTGAATTTTTCAAATTTCGACCTTTTTTTCCATTCTTCTGGTTGAACTTTTATCGTAATTTTCTTATCAATATTTTAATTCTATTTTTTTTTTTTTTTAATTATTGCTGTTTATTGGTATTCGTGATTGAAATACTCGTAATTTTTATACTCGTTTTCTCGTAATATTCATTTTGTTTTTCCGCCCATATTCTTAGCTGCCCTGTTTTTTCGCTATTTTTTTAACAGCCTCTTCGTAATTTGAGAAAATGCACGTTCGCAAAATTTGTATCAATTTTTGATTATTATTATTTTTTTTTTCTCTATTTTTATAGCATGCAGCGTTGTGATCAAGTTTCGATCTTCTTTTTTTCATTTTTTCGATACTATCTTTTTGTTTCGTTGCTTTATTTTTTCTCGTGTTTCTTTACTTTGAGGATTTTTTTTGTTTTTTTTTCGAGCCATGTCCGACGGAATTTTTTTGCACTTTTTTTCTGTTCCAAACGGTCACACGAATTTTTAGATTCAATTTTTTTGTTAGATTCGGTTTTTTTTATCATTTTTTCAAAAATTTATTTACATATATCGTTGAATAAATCATTTTTGTTTTTGGTGATTGAGAAAAAACGAAACGAAAGATAAACGTCGAGAAAAAGTATCAAATTTGTTGGTAGATTAGAATGTTTAAAATTTTTTTTTGTTTTTTTTGTTTTTTTTTGTTGTTTCTCAAAGCATTTTAGATTTTTCGCCTCTATTTCACTCGTCCAATAGTTGCTTTACCTATGTACCACACAAAGTGAAGTTGGCTAGGAAGGTGTGATGAAAAATTACCGGCAAAATAATATGAAAAATAGAAACAAATTTCGATGGAGTACGAAAAAAAAAAAAGAATTATCAAAAATTGTTCGTACTCGTTTAAAAAAATGTCGAGTTTACGCGATCGAACGCTGCACGAAAACTAAAATCTCGACCTCTCGTAGTTCGGAGCGAGCTTTTTTCAGCTTACAAAGCACTCAGCACAATTTTTAGTTTTTTGTATTTTTTTCAATATATATATATATATATTTTTTTTTTTCTTTTAACTTCATTACGAATTAATTCAATTGGCAAATATTAACCAAGTGAATTGAAATAAATGTACGTAGTCGAAATAACTTGGCAATTATTGAAAATTTCCTTAATTAATTTTTCTAGTTTTTTTCATTGAAATTTTAATATTTTTTTGATTTTTTATTTTTTCAACAAATTACTTTGATTGATATTTGCCATTGCTTTCTCCGCCTCTCACGTATGAAAATATATATTTAATAATAAAACTTTGATTGATTATTTACCACGATCGTCTAAAATCAATGTAATTTTTCAAATTTGCGTTTTGCTTATTTTTTTTTCTTTTTTTTTAGTTTTTTGTTTTCGAATCTTTGATTTTATGAAATTTTTTAAATTAATTTATTTCTTTGTCAATATTCTACTTTATTCATACATTCGAATGTACATTTTTAAATATTTATTCGTATTTAAAAAAGTATATGATTGATACTGAGTTTGGCATGTGCGCAGGCTCGAAAAAAACGACAAGAGGAGGTCGAGAAAATCCGGATGGAGGAACAACAACGAAAGCAACAGGTACTTGTTGCTTTTTATTTCATTAATTCAATTTTATTTAATTACAGAAAATAATGAAAAAATTGATTAGAATTTATTTTTAATCATTCATTTCTAATTTTTGTCAAATTTATTAAAAACCAATTAAAAACCAATATTTTCTTTTATTTTTTAAATTCTTTTAAATTATTATTTAATTATTATTATTCTTTCAGGAACGAGAGCTAAAGAGACAACAAGCAGTAATGTTGAAAGAACAGGTCAGTTTAAGCCAAATATTAATTTTTTTATTCCTCGATCTCTTTTTTTTTCTTTTATTTTCATTTTTTACTTTTTCTTAATGGGAGGTTTCGCAGTAGATTTTTTTTCAGAGTGTCGTAGATAGTTTTCTTTTTAACTATATTTTGGTAAAAGAATGAAATTCTTTTCTGAATTTTCCTTATTTTCGTTCATTCGTCGAAGCAAAAGAGAATTTAAAATTTTTTCATTATTTTTTTTTTGAATTTTGGCAAAATATTCAAATATATTGGATCTTTTCTCTTATTACTTTGTTTTCATATTTGAAATAAAAAATATAATGTAATAGAAATAATAAAAAAAACTCTAATTTGAAAAATTTCTTATTGAGTCAAAAAATAAATAAAAATATCAAATTTTTGTATAAAATCACAATAAAAATATTATTCTCAATTTTTTCTTTCTTCCCACACCTTCTTTCGTTTTGTCAAATTTATGTTATGCTTTTTCGTACGTTTTGCGTTCGTATGTAATAGAGAGAGAGAGAAAAAAGATAAACGAACAACAATTCTGTTCTCGTAAACGAGCTTTTTATGGTATTGGAGTATTTTTAAGGACATAAATTTACGGTTTTGCGGAAAAAGGATCATGCGTCAGTAATATTAGTTTGTTTTTATTTTTTAGTTTAGACATAAATGAGGTCGAGAAATCAAAAGAAAAGAGTGAATGTAATTTTTTTTTTTTTTTTCATTTTTTTCTCCTGTATTAATTTTTTGATGAAATTTCTTCCAGTTATTTTTTCTTCTCGTATATTGAAATGAATTTTTTTCTTCAATTTTTATTTAATTAATTTCTATATTATATTCGATTTTTGGGCAAATTTTATCGATTCAAAATATTAGTGGGTGCGAATGTTTGTGTGGAATTTAAAGAAAAAGAAAAAAAATACGTTTGAGGTTTGAGCACTGGCGGATTGGATGTGTTTTGTGCTGCAGATGTACATGCAGGAGCTCAGCAAGCAGCGCGAGATGCTCTACACCGTCGAGTTGGTATGTTTCATACCCAAAAATTTAGCACGAAAATAAAAAAAAATTAAAAAAGAAAAAATAATAATAATCAACAACAAAATCCTCACACTAACTCTGTGTCATTTTTTTTGACACTTTTTAACACATTTTTCATTTTGTTTCCATTAATCGTCAATTTTCCCAATAATTATTCACTCAGTTCAGTCGCTTTGCATTTTTATTTGTGTTTCGCTTTCAAAACTCCTCGTTAAATCTTACGAAATTAGAAAATAAAAAGTAAAAATCAGTTTCTTTTGTCGAATATAAAAAAAAAAAAAATTTAATAGTCGTCTACGAATTTTTGATGATTTAATTAATCGGTTTATCGAAAATTCAATTGATTTATCAATTTTTTGAATGATTAATTCATTAAAACTTTTATTAATTATTTAGTCACTTAATTAACTAATTAATAATGATGAATTTCTGATAAAATAATTGATAATTAATTCATGCAATTTTTCGAAAATTTGATAATTAATTAAATACAAATTGCTTCTCGTCGGTGGCACAGTCTGGGCGATGGTAATCTGGTTTTGTTTTTTTTATTTTTTTTTTACACTTTTGTGTTACGTAAAATGCACGGTGTTGATAATTAGTTAGTCGCGACGAAAAATAGTCTCGATAAGAAAAAAAAAACGTTTTTGAAAATGTTTTAATTTTGATAAAAATAAAGAGTATATAAAATAAAAACGAAACGATGTAGAAAAAAAAACGAACTTCATATCGAAATCGTAGAAATAAAATATTTTTTCAAGGACCGTAGGTTTGTTTTTTTTTTTATCTTTTGAAATTTTGATAAATAGGAATTTGGACTTGCCGAGGAGGAGGACAACCCTGGCTCGAAAGAAATTTTTCCATTTCCTTAAATTCCCTGGCAATTTGGTTTCTTTTTCTTGTGTCTATTAAATAATAATAATAAATTTCAAAAATTATAAAACTGTCATAATTTTTAGAAAACTAATAATTTTTATTTATCAAATTAATTCAGGAACGTGAGAGAAGGCGACAACACATGGCACTCGTACGAGCACTCGAAAATCGTCGAAAAATGGAAGAAAGAGAAAGAAAACGATTGGAAGCACGAGCTGAAAGAATAGCCAACAAGGAAAAACGAGCTGAGCAAAGAAAAATGGAATTGGAACTCGTCGAACAGATCAGAAAACCAGTCGAAGACATGGAACTCACTGGTAAATTTTCTTTCACGTCATTTTTCCATTTTTATTTAATTATTAACAAAGAAAATTTCTTCTTTAACGATTTTTTCAAACATTTTCTTATTTTCAAATATTTTTTCCTTTATTTTAATGGTATTTCGTATCGCAAAATTCATTTTTATCTGAAATTTCCTTAATTTTTGTGATTTATTTCGTTCTAAAAAATTGTAAATAAATTTTAACGTTAAATTAATCGTTTTTTTTTCTTTCTTTTTTTTTTCCTCACAGATCACAGAGTTCTACCAAAAATCAAACGTTTGCCAGGACTCAAGCTCTCCGGTCAAGCGTTTTCGGACATTGTTATGGTTTTCGAATTCTTACACAATTTTGGAGAAACTCTCGGCTTCGGTAAGTTTATCCATCAAATTTTCCCCTCTTTTTCCAATATTTTTAATAAACCACTAAAAACTCTACGACTCGATAAAAACGAAAAATCAATGAAAAGCCAAAAATTTACAAAATTTCGTAACAACAACAAAAGATCAAAATCGAAATAACAAGTCGCGTCAAAAAATAGAAACAACAACCACGCAAACCTACAAATTATGTTAAAAGAAAATAAAAACCAAAAGCAAATAAAATTAATTGAAAAAAATAAGGACGAAAAAAGTATAAAATTGGAAAATACAAAAAAAATTCATAAAATCGTAAAATAAGAATAAAAATATAAAAATTTGTTTAAAAAAATAAAAAAAATTGTAGATATGGAATCACTGCCAAGCCTGAAAAGTCTTCAGCTCGCGTTGTTGAACGACGAGGAAGCGGAGGAAGAAATGTTGTCAGTAATGACGCATCTTCTGGTGTGTGCGATCGAAGATCCAGGAATTCCTCAACCGGCTCGACACACGACAGGGCTTGGACAAAGTTTACGACAAGCTGACATAACTCATGCGAACATAAGCGAAGTATTGCGTATTTATTTGTACGCGAACGCAACCGGCGAAGTAAAAGCTCTTACGGGTGTTTGTCTCGAGCGTGAACGCGACAAAAGATTCGCTGATCATCATCAAAATGGTGGCGATTATCAAACCACCGGATCTGGCAAAAATGCACAATTTTATGAACATCTTCATAACAACGAGACTTGGAAAATGTCCGAAAGATTACGCGACAAACCGTTTCTCGCACTCAACCCAACACACAAATCACAAATGCTCGCTTTTCTATGCAACGAATTGTTACAAAACAAAGCTGTCATACGACAGATCGAAGGAAGCCTCGAAAATGTTGCACAATTGAAAAAGGAGCGATTTATACTCGACATGAAAATCAGAAAGTAAGTCAATTCTTTTTATTTCATTTCATTCATGAAAAAAAAGGAAAAAATTTTTAAATCTCGTTTATTCATCGCCTACAATGTTTTTTACTATTTTTTTTCAAATTTTATTGTGTTTTTTGCTCATTGAAATTTTCGTTTTCGTTCAAATTCGACTTTGGAATTTATTAATCAGGGCTTGGAAATGTTCCATGTTGATACAAAGTTTTGACTCAACAACAATTATCAATAATTAATAATAATCGAGATTTGAATATTAAAAAAAAAGAAAAAGAAACGAATATTCGATAATTAATTTTTACAAGTTAATTAATAATTAATTTACACGAAAATTAATTAATAATTAATTGTCATAAATTAATTGATTATTAATTTTTGAGGCTCCGCCAATTACACAGCCGAAAAGTGAGGATGGAAGCGGTCGGAGTGATTATTAACAAGACTGGGGACTCGATCACCATCGACAAGAAAGAAGGCGAAGAAGGAAGCGAAGGAAATAATACAGCGGCGACCACCGCCGTGGGCACGACCCCGACACCCGACGAATCCAATACTCACGACGAGACTCACGACGAAACGGAGGATATGTCTGAGAACGAGAGCGAGGGCACGCAACCGGAAGAAGTGAGTCGAGAAAAGTCTTTAATTTAAATAATGAAAAAATCAATATTTTCCTATTATTTCTATCGATTTTCTCAACGTGATATTTTTCACGACAACAAAAGAGATAAAATGAAAAAAGCGATACTAATGAAAAAAAATTTGTTAACAGGAGGAAGACAAAAATTTATCAGGCGAGGAATTGGGCAAAAAATTGGACAAATTATTGAAGCAGTCGGAGGAGCAATTGCAAAAGTTGAATCAATCGTCAAAGTCATTGAGAGCGCACGTATTTGGTCAAGATCGTTATTGGCGTCGTTATTGGGAGTTGCCATGTGCCGGTGGAATATTTATCGAAGCGATGGAAAGCGCAGAGCCAGAAATACTCGATTTGCAAGCGGAATTGGATGAGAAATGGAAAGATCGATTGATCGAAGAAGAAATGCAAAGTTTGGAATCGAAAAAATCAGAAGATAATCAAATGGAGAATAAAATCGACACAGAAAATCGTGAGAACGAAGCCCCCAACGAAGTTAAACAGTGCAACAAATTTAACGATAAAGAAAATAACGAGGAGGTTAAAATTGAAGATAAACAAAAGATCGATCACGAGGAAATAAACTGTAAAAAATCTTTACAAAATTCTTTGAACGAAGAAACAACAACAACGAAAACTCCTAAAATTGAAATTAAAAATGAAAATGATAACAATTCTATGAACGATGCCAAAACTAATGTCACATCCGATGAAATAAAACAAGAAACTGACGTCGTCGTTCCCATGGATGTTGATACCAAAATTGAAGAAAATGTCAAAAAAGAAAATGAACATTTGGACCATTCGGTCAAATGCGAAACTCCCAAAATTGTTGTCAAATTAATGGAGGACAAAATCATCGAAACTATGCCCAATGGCGATAAATTTAATAATCACATCAACAATTCTCACAATCCCAAAGAAGTTAATGGCACTTTTATGACCGGTGAGTTTTTATTTTTATATTTTTATCATTTTTTCACTCAGTTATCACAAGAATTTTGCGATTACCATGAAAACTTTTTAAATCAACGCAAACTAACGTGGAAATTGTGGTTTTTCCAAAAATATTGCTAACGAAAAATTAACATATAAACAATCGTCAAAATTGTATTTCTTCCAAAATTTATTCAAATTCCACGGTTTCTTAAGAATCGGTCCATTTTCGATGATTTTTTTCATTGTTTCACCGAATAAAAGATTGTTATTTTTTTATATTTAAAAAAAAAATGATTTTCAGCTGAGAATACAGAACCACATTGGTTCTCGATTCTTCCTCGCGAGACTTGCGACACTCCTGGACCGAGTACCAAACAAATATTTGGAATAGCCGAACCAACGGAATTAAGAATTCCAATATTTCCACCACCGGCAAGTCCGAATTACGATCGATGTGACAGTCCTGCGCCACTTATTTTGACACAAGAGGAAGCTGTACAGTTGGAATATTTGAAAATTCATGGATTGCCGCCTCCCGGCGAGGCGAAACCAGTGCCGAGAGGTAAATTATTGTCAAATTTTTTCACATCGAAACTTGAATGAAAGATTTTCTTTATGCAACGAAGAATAAATTTTCCTTACTTTTTCTTCTCCGGTCATTAAATTTTTCAATTTCTTGTTTTTTTTTTTTTTTTAGATTATCGTTACGGGTGGTGGAGAATAACGGACGTTGACACGTTCCAAGAATTATTGGAACATTTGCATTCTCGTGGCGTACGAGAAAAAGAATTGAAAAGAACGACATGGGCGACGATGGAATCGTTTTTGGCTGTGACAGGAAAAATTCATGTTGATCCTGGCAACGTTTCGGCAACCGAATTGGCCCCAATGACCAACAACGAGGATACCGAACCGAGCGCAATTCCGAGTCCAGATTTGCCCGAAGATTGGAGCGAAAACGTGGCTCTCAGAGTCGACGCTCAATTACTCGAGCAAGTCGAAGCCCTTGAAGATAAAGTTGCTAATGCGAGCATGCAAGTCAAAGGATGGAAATTACCTCCAAGAGCTGGTACCGAAGAAGCCGATGAAATTGAAAAACTCAATGAAATGGAACAAGTCAATGCTGTTGAACAAGCCAGACAGAGGTTACTCTCCCTGGAAGCTGCCATTGAGAGACGATATCTCAAACCTCCATTGGGCATTTGGTTAGTATGAAAAAAAAAACAAAAACTTCCAAATTTTTAACATTTCCAATAACTTTAGAAAAAATTGAGATATCGGGACGATTGAAAAACGAAATTGTTCAGTTTTTCATCGCCTTTTCAATGAATCGCCTGAAAAATTTGAATTTCCAGAAAAAGACACGAATAAGTGGGAAAAAGTGTCTCTAAGTAAAGAAAAAACGATTTTCAATTGTTAAACTTTATTTTTTTTTTTTTTTTTAGCACCGGCGATCCTAATCTCGCAGCCCTGAAAGCTGAACAGGCAGCAGCAGCAAACGCTAGTTTAAATTCATCGGATCAAGGCGGCCCCGCTCCACCACCACAAGAAGAAACGACGCCACGGGGTTTAAACAATTGGCGAGAGGCGACAGCTCGAGCTCACACATCTGCACAACTAGCGATGGCACTTTACATGCTCGAGGCTAGCATCGCATGGGACAAGAGCATCATGAAGGCTGTGAGTCTAACACCAGCTAGAAACTCGATCTGCGTCAAGCTACGAAACCGCTGCGTCTCACTCAAATCTACCAATCAGTACAATCAGCTTTTGACTACTAATCAGTCCTCTGTGGGTATTCGCACTAACTCTACTAATCGCAAAAAAAAAACAAAAAAAAGAACCAAATTTAACTTAAAAAGAAAAAAAAACAAAAATCAGAACCAACATTTCATTTCACATTTTCCTACTTTTTCCCAATGTTATGGAAAAAACAAATTCAATATTTCAATCTTCGATGAAAATCGATTTTATTTTTAACAAATTTTTTGAAGTTTTATCTAAATTAAAAGAAAAAAATTATTTGCTTTTTGACAACAAAAAAAAACACGATTGTCAAGTCGTTTATTAATAATTTTATTAACATTTTTAATTTGTTTTTTCAAAATGTCTGTTTTACTTCAATATCTTTTTTCAAACACTTTTAGAACTTTTATTAACTCTTTTGTTCTTTTCTTGTGTTTTTTTTCCTGTTTTTTCCCACTTTTTACAAATTTCAACAAATTTAAGAGAAACTTTATTGTGTTTTTGAACAACTCTTTGAAATTATTTCCTGTACCATTTCCCTACTTTTTCCTGATGAAATGAAAAAGAAAATTGAAATATAAATTTCAACGATCCTCCGGATCTTTTTATATTGAGATTGAAAAAAAAAAAAAGATTATTAATGGTAGTCAGAGTCTTACGAAACGGTATTGGCAGAAACAAAAATCTGAGCTCCGCTTATTATTCATTTAATTAATAAATGAATTAAATGTTGTAATCGTTATGAAAATAGTTTTGAAAAATTATCGAATGAATTATTCCTTGTTTAACGCTTTTGTTTATTTAAATTCTCTCTTTTTTCATGTGTCGCTAAATATTTTCGCTATTTGTCCCTGCTTGGCATCCCTTTTCTAAGCTTTTCGAATCAATTTACGACGCTGCATGAATAGCAAAACTAGCAAAAAAAAAAACCCATTTCGTTGAAGGCAAAAAATTGAGTTGCAAAAATTTCATTAAAAATTCTAATTTCAATCTTTTTTTTCTTCTCCTTTTAATAATACGCATGGGATTGGAAACTCGAGAGCACGACGAAAATTTTGAAAAATTCATAAAATACTAATTTTTTTCATATTTTTCGTTGCATTTTTAATTATTTGACAATGAGACCAGTGAACAGTTTGTACTTGAACGAAAAAAATGCATGTTTAATATTTAGCCGTCGATGTACGAATTTTTGAATTTTTTTTTTTTTTTTACTTTTATTGGCGAGAAAAGCTTGAGATGCAAAAAAATAAGAGTTTTTTTTTCGTTTCTTTGTTTGTTTAACAAATAGCAAGTTTTTTTTTCTTCGCTTGTTACAGAATTGTCAGTTTTGTCACAGTGGCGACAACGAAGATAAATTGTTGCTCTGCGACGGCTGTGATCGCGGATACCACACTTATTGCTTCCGTCCAAAAATGGAAAATATTCCCGATGGTGATTGGTGAGTGATAAAAAAATTAAAAAAACACGTCAAAATTCACAATTTTGAAAAAACAATTATTTAAGAATTACGAAACTTCAATATTTCATTAAAAATAAAAAACTGACAAATTATATAGAAAATTTAAATTTTCCAAAGTGCTCCGAAACCAAAAGACAATTCGTCGATAAAATAAATAAATAATCTTGAGTTTGATTTTTGAAGATATGAAAATTTCTATTGCAACAACGATCTAATGGAATTTGTAACGCATTAGGTACTGTCACGAGTGCATGAACAAGGCAACGGGTGAGAGAAACTGTTTAGTTTGCGGTAAAAGGGTCGGCAAAAATTTGGTCCTGTGCGAATTGTGTCCAAGAGCTTATCACACGGATTGTCATAATCCTGTGATGCCGAAGGTATGTAAAAACTTTTTCAATATCCAAAAATGTTCAATAATCATTGAAAAGAAAAAGAAGAACAATTTGAAACATTTTCTTGAGTATTCGTGGACAAAATGGATAAAAATAAATTTTTTGATATTTTATGTTGCTTCTTTTGACAGATTCCAAGAGGAAAATGGTACTGTTCGAATTGTCACAGTAAACAACCAAAGAAAAGAAACAGTACGAGGCGCAGTCACACAAAAGGCGGTGGAAATAGTGGCGGAGCAGCAGCAGCAGCCGCAGCAGCAACAGCAGCAGCGACAGGTGGTGGCACGACTAGTGGAGCTGGAGGAACAGGAGGAGGAGGAGGAGGAGGAGGAGGTGCAAGTGGTGGAGGAGGAAATAGCAGCAGTGGAAGCGGAAATGGGGGAGGAGGAGGAGGAGGAAGTGCAGGAAATGGAGGAGGAGGAGGAGCAGCAGGAGCAGGAGGAGGAGGAGGAGGAGGAAGTGGCGGTGGGTCGATCACCCGAGATAGTGAGAGTTCCGATCATCCGCCAGCTAGGTGATTACGTTAAAAATGCAAAAAAAAAAAACAAAAAAAAACGTGCCAGCTACTTGAGAATTGAGCTCTTTCTATTAATTGTATATTTTTTTAAACGATTTTTTTTCGTTTTACTTTATTTTTCTAACTTTCAATTCAAACTACAACGAGAACGAACCCAAAAATGACGAATCCGAACCGACACGAAAATCCAAACGAGTTCGAGAAGACTCCAGAATCTATCGACACTCAATTATTTCATAAACACCAAAAAATATTTTTAATTTACCTAAACACTGAAAATAAATTTTCAAAACACATTTTACAAACAAACCTAAACATCGAAATATTTTTTTAACAAATCCAAACTTAACCTTGGAATAAAAAATACTGAACGATAAGATTTTGATTTTAAAAAACGGCCCGAAAATAACGTGACTGTCGACACCACCGTGTAATATCGAAAAATTATCAAAGACAAAAAAACATTGAAAGAAAATAATAAAAAATAAAATGGAAATAACGAGAGACGCAGGCATGGAACGACAAGCGAATAAATATTAGACTAAACACACTTTTACTCACGACACAAAAACTTTAATTTAATTATTTATTTTAGTCAAAAAATAACAACAACAAAACAATTGAAATTAAAAGTAAAACATGAATTAAAGAAAAATAATAATAGGGAAAAAAATTTATAACAAAAAATAAGTTATTCCCAATTGAATAAATGATTTGAAAACAGAACGAACACATAATCCTATCTCTCTTAGTCGCAGTTTCTGCCCCGAACCCACCCTCCCATTTTGTCTCTTGTTTTCGGCAATTTCTACTCAAGAACAAAAAAAAACATCAAAGTTTGTAGTCAACGAAAAAATCGTTGAAATCGTATTTCTTCTGTCATCAATTTTTTCCTCAAAATTTCGTTAATCAATGAGTTAATTAAATATTAAAAAAAAAAAAAAAATTACATTGCCACAAAACGTCATTGAAATATTTGAACGAATTGGCGCAACAAAAAAAAACCAAATTTTCGTAACTAAAGTTACGAAAAATACACGGAAGTCTCATCCCGATTTAAACCTTTTTTCTTCTTTTGTTTTCTTTCTTTTCTTTCTTTTTTTGGTTCGTCTCAAAAGAAAATCCCGAAATGTTTTTCATGCAAGGTGTTCCACGAGAGGGTAGAGACGGTATGCGGTGTATGCTCTCACGTTTCAAGTGCCATCGGGTAGCGTTGCCACAAGTCATAAACACAATGGTACGTTTCGATCGGGGACGCACTCACAATTTTATTATTGTGCGCAAAAGAATAAAAATAAATAAAAATAAAGTATAATTGTAAAAAAAGTACGAGAAGAAATTTCTAAGTAAATAAACAAAATATCATGAAAAAAAATGATAAAATTATGGGAAATGTAAAATTTTACGAAACGATAAAAAAAAAATATTAAAAAAAAATAATAAGAATTGAAATTGATTCGAAACAATTGATTCATACCCTGTGGACCTGGTTCATCGCCGTCCGACGTTTTAATCGTGCAAAATCACAAATTTCATCAAATTTCACATGCAAAATAAAAATAATTGAAGATTTTTAAAATCTTGAAAAAATAAATGTTTTTTCCTCTGAAGAAAATCGTCATTTGTGGCAAATGTTCATATGCGTAATAAAAAGCAAAAAATTGAGCGAACAAAACGTACGTCCGTAGAAAGTGAGAGAGAGAGAGAGAGAGAATTTTCATTTTTTTCTTCTGTCCGTCATAAAAAAAAAAACACGAAAATAACGATTTTCAAAAATCGCACATACAGCACAACACCAAATAATTTTTTTTTGTCGTTCAAGTCATCTTAGAACACGATTAAATCGAGTTTAAACGAACACTTAATTTTACAACTTTGTATGCAACCACCAATTTCTGAATCACACAAAAAGGAAAAGCCTGCACCAAACGTGAAAAAGTCTGCACCGCTTTAAAAAACAAACAACTAAAAACTCTACAAAAGTTAATAAAAAAAAAAAAAAAAACTGATACGAAAAGCAAATTTCTAAATAATGATTTTTCCATCGTGGAGGCTTCCGTTTGAAAGGGTCGAAAAATCACGAATTTGGTTCGTTTCATTCGTTGTGTTGCTGTAATTTATCATTTGAAAAACAAAAAGCCAAAACCTGAAACTAAAATGCGAAAAGAAAAAAAAAATGTGTGTTTTGCGTCGCAGTCCAACGCCGTCAACGGCATCGAACACGCACGTAGAGGAAGTCAGTTCATCGGAGCCGCCAACACCGACGGCATCTCCGAGGAAAGAGCCAACAGGAGGGAGCGTAGTGGCTGGTAGCACTTCCGGCAGTAGTGCTAGTGGAGGAGGAGGAGGAGGAGCAGGAGGAGCTGGAAGTGGAAGCAGCAACGTCGGCGGAACCGCGGCGATTGGAACAACGACAACCGGAAGTAGTAACAACACTGGAAGTGGAAACGCTGCAAGTAGCGCTACAGGAAGTGGCAGCGCTAGTAAAACATTGACGAAGAAACAGCAGCGAGAACTTGCACCTTGCAAGCTTCTCTTGGAACAATTGGAACAACAGGACGAAGCATGGCCATTTTTACTGCCAGTCAATACCAAACAATTCCCAACATACAAGAAAATCATTAAAACTCCGATGGATCTCAGTACCATTAAGAAAAGACTCCAGGACAATGTGTATGTAACAATTATAACAATAATTATTGTTATTATTGTTATTAGAGATTTTTAGGCCCGTGGAATAGTTGAGTTGGATGATTCCGAGAAGAAAAGTTCTCGGAAGTTTTCTTCTGTGACTCGCCGTTCGCGAGATATCGTCTCAAGTGCCCCGGGACTTTTCTCTTCAGAATTTTCCCCTCTAACTATCCCCCGCAATCATAATTCTCTAACAACAATATTAACAATAATAACAACAATTATTTATAAAAAAAATGTTTTTCTCTTCAGATACAAGTCGCGGGACGAGTTTTGCGCTGACGTCCGACAAATGTTCATCAACTGCGAAGTCTTCAACGAAGATGACAGTCCGGTTGGCAAAGCCGGACATGGCATGAGGAGCTTTTTCGAAATGCGGTGGACCGAGATCACAGGATCGCCTCCACCACCTCCCCCGACGCATAGCTGAGGCTCGGGGAGGTCGCGCAATACTTGCAACAGTTTTGCGCACTTTTATTACTGAATAAAAGACTTTTGAACCTCGTCCCCCTTTTCCGCTTCGTGCCGGGGGACAGGACTTCCGGTTTCGCGAGCGAAAATAATTGCGAGTGTGAAATGAGAAATGAAAATAATTGAAAAAGAAACGAACACTTCCAGAATTGGCCGCGTTCTAGTGGCCCTCGTTATCGGTGAACGTTTTCGTTCCTTTTTTTTCTTTTCTCTCTATTTTTTTTGTTTTTTTTTTTCTACTTTCGTTTTTCCCTTTATCGTTCCGCGATTTATTCCAATCGAGACTGTTTTTCCTAATCGACACACAATTTTACGGTCGACGTACTTATACCGAAAATTTTGAGTTCCCCCCTCCCCCCTCTCCCTAACGATTTCGGAATTTTAAATCGCGGTTGTATTATAAAGTCCTTAAATATAACAACCTGTATAAATGGAAAAAAAGAGAAGGAAAAAAGAAAATTGTTTTCGAAAAACTGGCCAACGAAGACGAAACGAAATTCCGTAAAATCAGACAAAAAAGTTTCAATACATAAAGCAACTTCTGGAGAATTCGAAAAAACTTCGAAAGATGGAGAAAAAAACGTTGCTTGTCTGGTTTTTATTTTTTTTCGTCTTCGTGGCCAATAACCGACCTTTCGAACTTGCGATTCGCAATGGATGACGATTAAAATTTCCTTCCTTTCAAGGATCGAAAAAAACGCGAATCCAGCTTCGGAAAAAGGGACAAAAAAACATTTGTGCAAATGTCAGTATTTTATAGTTTCGCCCATTGGAGAGAAAAAAATGTGGAAAATGATATTTGAAGACTGGAGCGAAAATGCGGCGAGCTTGATGGCGTAGAAACAACGATGTAATTAAAAATCGCACACACTCACAACACACACACGAATAAACTTGTACACAGATTGAAAAAAAAAATCAGAAAAAAGAGATTTTTTAAAATTTCGTGATTTGCTGAAGAAAAATTGTCGAAAAAACAATTGATTCTCGAAAAATCTTCGTAAAAGAGAGAAAAATGCACGAAAATTTTATGAAACTGATGGGCATATAAATATGTAAATAATTGCTTAAATATAAATATAAATAACGAAGAAAAACAAATTTCCAAAACTAAAAAACTCAAAAAAACATTTTAAAATCCATTTTGTTTTTTCTAATTTGGAAATTTTCTTTTCTTCAATATCGAAATAGTCTTCTCGACGACAACAGAAAAAAAGGCATTAGAAATTTACTAGTGAAAAATACGAATTAAATAAACGAGGCCGGAGATTTGAATTTTTTCGCGCATTAAAATCATTTTTTCGATAAAAAAATGAAGTTTTTATCATAAACGACTAGATGATCGTTGGTATTTTAGCTTTTGCCGTACGTGTGTGAAGCAAATTCAAAAAAAAAAAAAAAATAGCGTCCAGCAGCCAAGCGCCGAAAGGTTGTTCGATTTTCGTTGTTTTTTTACACCAATTTTTTATTTTTTCCAATTCTAAAAACTTTTTTGACAAATTTGCAATATTAAAATCAAATTGAATGCTAAATTTCAAATTTCCTTTGAAAAAAAAAAGAAAAAATCCGCAAATTCATTTAAACCCAAAAGATGATTTTATCTTTACAAATAAAAAAAATATAATCGATGTAAATTATTCGCGATAAAAATAAAGACGATAAATAAATAAAAAAGAATTTAAATTTAAAAAACCCACACACACGTTAGAATCTAATCGGAGTAGCGAAGAAAAAAAATGAACAATCGAAGCGAGTTTCGTACGAGGATCTCAAAAAAAAAAAAAAAAAAATGTGGACGAGAAGAGCTTCAAGAAAAAGACAACAACAAGTGAACGAAAACCAGAGACGATTGAAACAAAGTGGTTCGCAGGGTGCTTATAAAAATAGTGAAACAAAAAAAAAACGCAGAAACTTAGGGAAGAGAAATGTGGAGAGTATTGAAAAAAACAAAAGTGGTGAATCGTAGTTGAAATGAAAAAATCTCGAAACACAAAAGAAAAAAATGAAAATTGAAGCTGAATTTAAAGCCCGTAAAGAAGAGAAAAAAATCTGAATTCGCTGATAAATGTAGATAACGAATGAATTGGTATTTGTGTGTATGTGCGTGTGTGTGTGATCGAGATTGATATTTTTAAATTATTTGTTCGTTTAGAGAAGAAAAACCACCAATTGTCGAAAAAAAAACCAAACAAAACACGAAAAACCCTCAAAATACAAAAATATTAAGCCCACTCGTTTGAGAACAATCGGAAAATGAATTTTCAGTCGTCGAATTATTTCATTACGTTTTCTTCACATAGAAAAGTTTTTGGAGAAAAAAATTTCTAATATTTCACACACACACAACACAACAAGAAACAGGGATAAAAAGAAAAACTCATTCACGAAAAAAAAAAAAAAAAAAAATAAAACGACACGTTACACGTAAAAAGTTTTTGTAAGGGTTTCAATATTATTTAAACAATAACAGTTACATTGTTAGTAAGAATAACGACGCTTTTTATACGAATTTTAGTTCTTAAACGTCGGTTTTACGATTATATATATATATAGAGAACGAAAAATAATGAATAATAAATAATTAAAAGAATGAATGAAATAACGATAATATTAATAATTATAATAATAGGAATATTACGATAATTATTAATAAACATTGATAAAGCTACGAAGGATTTAAACGACAACAAAAATTGAAAAGAAAAAAAAATACGAAAAAAAAAAAAAATCGAGAAAAGAATAAACATAAAATTAAATATTACGACACTCTCGACACACTCTCCCACAAAAATGCACGAAATATTGAACGTGGGACTTACGCGAATAAACAAACAACAACAAAAATAATAATAATTCAAACAAAATAGAGTGAAAGTGTGTGGATTCAGTTTAGTCGTAAATATTAATAATAATAATAATTATTATTATTATTATAAATGAATAAATAAATAAAAACATGATTGTCTATTGTAATAATCAGAGGGAATTGCGATAGGTGGAACCCTCGAAAAACAACAACAATGCTATTTAAACCAGACTTAATTAATGTATCGCAAATGAATCAATAAAGTGTAAGCGAAGCGTGTAAACAGAAAGTTATCAACAATACGATTGTCAGCTTTTTTGAAATTCGTTTTTATGTTTTTTACTCTGAATCTCCATTGAAAAAATGTTTATTACCGCGAAAATCACTGCACCATCAATCGAAATGAGATTTAGATTGTAAAATATTCCGATTGATTATTTATTACGAAAATAACGGTAAAAATTTGAAAATTTTCATCCAATTTTCAACTTTCAAGGTTCGTAAGTCCTTGAATAAATTTTTCGAAAAAAATTCCATTGCAAGCTTCCTGAACACCAGTGGATAGCAAAAATATTCAGCCAAACTTTTCTCGAATTCACGACAACAAAAGATTTTTCAATTACTCACCGTTTACCAAATGTTTCTTCTTCTTCTCGCTCTGGCTATCTTCGTCTTTACCGGGAACGTGCCACCTTACTAAATGTTTCGTACGAACAAGATACAAAAACGTGTTCCGAGAAATAACAGTCGAAAGCGCATGAGCTGTGTGCACGACAGAGAGATTGTTGTCTCTTTTGCACGCGACATTCCGTTCTCATTGCGCACCATGCGGCCGCAAACTGAAACTGCTAGATCTGCACCTAAGCGATCTTTCCCCCACTACTGGCGTTGCGTGGACAAATTTTATTTCTACGTTTACGATCTTTCCGACCGATGCGATGCTAGTGGAAGAACGGAGAACTAATTAAGGCCGGAATTTTGAAGACGCCGTTAAGACTTTTTCCCATGCGGTGTCTCCCTCCTTGCGAACAAAATTTTCATGTGGATCGGCCCGTGTCTATTCGTACGTGTTGGTTTTTCTCGTGAGTGCGCGCTCTGCGCGTTTATTCTTTTTTGAGGCGTAAATGAAGTTTGCCGATCGTCATTTTCGCGAACCGATATAATTCGGGGGTGTAAAAAACTGGAATAATAAGGAGCGTATTAAAAGTGCCAAAATTTGAATAATCCCATATGACTGTGACGTCGGAGAAAATCACACATTTTTTTCCGTCTTTCTACACCTCGTGAAAATAAAAAACACCTCGTTGAACGAACAGAAAAAAAAACGCGTCGCTTCTTGTTTATTCGTCGTCATTGCGTGTCGTCGCGCAACAAAACAGCGATCGTTGATCTTTGCACGTTTATTTTCATTTTTTCTTCCTCACCGTTCCTCCCTTTTCCCCCTTGCCCCCGCACCCGATTCATAAATAAAACATTGTTTACTGAGCGAATTTGAGCGATTCATCATTTTCGCCAAAAGAATAGTGCTTTTTTTTCTTTTTTTTTTCGGATTCGCGTGTTTTTGTTTTTCGTTTAACAAAATAAACATTCACCATTGATTCCACGGACGACGACGTCGGGGTCATGGGGGACGCAACCATGGGCGCCGTGGCGTCCGGCGCCAGTCAGCATGTCGTCAAAGAAGGCTGGCTCCAAAAACGCGGTATTTAACCAATACAGACGTTTCTTTAAATCTTTTTTTCTCCCTCTTTTTGCACAATAAAAACATTGTTTCTGTTTTTTTATTTTTTTATTTCTTTGCCATTTTACTGCACGAAATATCGTTTGTTTTTGTTTGGTAATCGGCACATGGTCTTTTTTAACGTAGAAAAACGCTTCGTATTTGTTTTTCGACGTAAGGTTCTTCATTATTTGTTAACTTCCGGTCGAAATATGAAAAATTTTGATTTTTTTTGCCGAAAATATGATTCAAACATAGAAATACTTTGACGGTGAGTTTATATTCGATTGCTTGTTGACTCTGAATAGATGATTCACTGTTCGTATTTTTTTGCGTGTTATTTTCCTCGAAATATTATCTACGTTGTGAAATATTTGTTTTTCACCAAAAATTTACTCTACATTGCGAAATATGTAAACATTCAATAGGAATACGAGTTTTTTGTTGGCAGTTACGTATGATTTAGTTTCTTTGATTGTTTACTTTCGGCTTCAATAATAAATGTAATTGTTATTGAAAACTTTCGTACTTTTAGTAGAAAAATTGGAAAAAAATTAAATAAATGAATAATAAAATTGCAAGAACCACGAAACAAAGTTTTCCAAATAAAATTGAAAAATGAAGATTTTTTACTTAATTTAAGTTATTTTAACTAGGAAAAATGTTGAAAAATCAACAAAAAATCCTAAAATACAAAATACAGTTAAAAATTTTCTCTTTCCCAAACATTTCATGTCTTTTTTTGAAAAAATTTATTAAAAAATGTTAAAATCAATTTATTTGATTTTCAATTGAAGAAAATAATGGATATATTTTTACAGGGGAGCACATAAAAAATTGGCGATCACGTTATTTTGTACTTCGAGACGATGGGACGCTGGTGGGTTTCAAAGCGAAGCCGGATCAACAAATGGCGGCTGCTGCGCAACCGCTTAACAATTTTACTGTTAGGGGTTGTCAAATAATGTCCGTCGACAGACCAAAACCTTTTACGTTTGTCATAAGAGGATTGCAATGGACTACCGTTATTGAAAGAACGTTTCACGTCGAAACGGAACAGGAACGAGAAGATTGGGTCACCGCCATAAGGTTTTAATCCATAAATTCTCAATTTTAATGAATTTTCATAAATTTACCATAATCTTTATGTTTTGTAATCTCAAATGTCTCAATTTTTATTTCAAATTTGTTAAAATCATAAAAAATATTCAAGAAAATAGTAATTCTGGCGGCAATGAAAAAATGTAAAAAAAAAAATTGATAAATCATGAATTTCCGGATTTAATGAGTTTTTTCTATTTTTTCTTTGTTTGTTTTTAATTAAGATTTGTTGCCGACCGTTTGGCAAGCGAAGAGCAACAGCATCAGCCACATATGCAAATGTCGTCGTCCCCGGAGGATATGGACATGGAATCAGCGTGTGGTGGTCGATCGGATTCGGGGAGTTCGCTCGGTATAATTTCGGGAGATATTGACGGAGACGGTAGTATAGATGAGCTTTCAGCAAAGTTCAGTGTCCAGGGAACCTCGAGTAGCAAAACGTCAGGAAAGAAGAAAGTGGTGGGTAAAAAAAAAAAGCGAAAAAGTTGATAATATTTGTTAGAAAAAAGAAGAAAAAAACAAACAATAACAAAAAATTGAAATAACGTTTTATAAATATTTTATTCTATTTTTCAGACCCTCGAAAATTTTGAATTCCTTAAAGTTCTAGGAAAAGGAACTTTTGGCAAAGTTATATTGTGCCGTGAAAAAGCCACTGGCCATTTGTACGCTATTAAAATATTGCGAAAAGAAGTTATAATAAGAAAAGACGAAGTAGCTCACACTCTCACGGAAAATCGGGTTCTCAGAACCACGAGACATCCCTTCCTAATTGTAAGTTTATCATTTTTTCATATATTTTCATATAAAATTCACAGTTTTTTCCTATTCAGCAAAAATTTTATTAAACATTATCCATTTTCTGTTCATTTTTTTTTAATTTTATTCAAAAAAATGCATTTTTTGCAGTGAAATTATGACATGTAATTAGTAATTACCGATTTGTTTTTTGTTTTTTTTTGCAGTCACTAAAGTATAGCTTTCAAACGGCTGACCGTTTGTGTTTTGTTATGGAATACGTCAACGGTGGTGAATTGTTCTTTCATCTCAGCCGTTCGAGGGTATTCGGTGAAGACAGAACAAGATTTTATGGTGCCGAAATAATATCGGCACTTGGTTATCTTCACTCACAGGGAATTATTTACCGTGATCTCAAACTCGAGAATCTTCTTCTCGACAAGGATGGTCACATCAAAATTGCAGACTTTGGTCTCTGTAAAGAAGACATTACTTATGGTTAGTAAATGAAAAATAAAAAAAAATCAATATTTCAAGTTGTTACAAATATTTCAATCAAATATTCATTTCAACTTTTTTTTGTTTTAAATTTGTTTTAGTTTTTGTTTTAAATTTGAAATTTCAAAAAAAAGTAGAGATTTAATGATTTTTTTTGCTTTTTTATAGGAAGCACGACAAAAACATTCTGTGGCACACCGGAATATCTTGCTCCTGAAGTTCTCGAGGACAACGATTACGGGCGTGCAGTGGATTGGTGGGGCGTAGGTGTTGTTATGTACGAAATGATGTGCGGTCGTCTTCCATTCTACAATCGTGATCACGAGAAATTATTTACCCTCATACTTCTCGAAGAAGTTAAATTTCCAAGAAATATTACGAACGAGGCGAAGGACATGTTAGGAGGCAAGTTTTTTCCTTAAAAACATTGATTATAAATGTCGATCACTAAATTTCTCATTTTTTCTTTTTTTTTTGTGAAATAATGACGAAAAATTCGCCTCAAGGATGAAAAACCTCGAAAATGGATAAAATAATAATGAAAATTGTGAATTTTTAGGTTTGTTGATAAAAGATCCAAACAGGAGATTAGGCGGTGGACCAAACGACGCGAAGGACATAATGAATCACGCATTTTTTTCATCAATCGATTGGTCAGATTTGATGCAAAAAAAAATTCCACCACCGTTCAAACCTCAAGTTACGTCGGATACGGACACGAGATATTTTGACACAGAATTTACTGGAGAAAGTGTAGAATTGACGCCACCGGATCAGGCCATTTTAGGCAGCGGTAGCGGATTAAATTCGATCGCTGAGGAACAAGAGCATTTTCCCCAATTTTCTTATCAAGAAAGTCATTCGGCAGCAACGTCATCGATAGTATCGATCAATCACTGACACTCGTTTAAGATTCGAGGTTGAAAAAATATTGAAAAGAGTCGTTAAAACATTGAAAAATCGAAAGAAACGAAGAAAAGAAAGAACAACAACAATAAAACTCATTATTACGACGTTATTTCTCGTTCGTGCGTGCCAATTTTTTTGGCGGGACGTTTCAGGGGCTAAAATGGAAAAAAAAGATTGCAGAAAAAAAACCCAAACACATGAAAATGATCAGAATAACAAAAACAAAAAAAAAACGATGTTTCTTGGAGAGGAATCAAGAGTCTCTTTGAAAACGACATTTTTTCACCGATTTTTATCGGTGCAAAAGGGAATTCAAATATTATTAATTAAACAAAATAATAATAAAAAAAAATTGATAAACGAGGATAAAAAAAATAAAGAAAAAGAACAACAATCTGAATAAACAAATTCATCGAAATATAAGTTTCGTACGAAAACAGTAATCGGCCTTCGAAACGAGCGTTTGGTGCATGTTTAGATTTTTTAACACATATCTCAAAGTGGCAGACTATTAAGGTCGTTTAACACATTTTTGTACAAACGAAATGTTTGTTATCTTTCCGAATTCGTTATTGAAAACTCGAAAAACCCGATCAAACAAAAATATTTCGTTTGTTAAAAAATGTGTGAAGAAAAAAAGAAATCTTTAAACTCATCGGGTTCAACCCCAAACAAAAAGCAAGTAAAAAGAGAAAAGAATACTACGAAAATAAAAACAAAAGAGAATTTTGTGAATGGCCTCACCGGAATTTTTCTAGACTGACATAAAAAAATAATAAATAAAACAAACAAAGAACTGAAGACGTTATAAGAACGTGAATTAATCGTCAATAATTATCATCGAATGCCTAGAAATAATTTTTATTGCCACAAAAATGAACAGTTAAAAATTTCACAATGATTAAACAAATAAAAAGAAGAAGAAGAAGAAGAAGAAAGAAAACGAAAAAATCAAAAGCAGCGACTAAGTTTTTTTTAATCGCTCATCAGATTTATCGTTTTTTCAATATAATTAAAAGAAGAAAAAAAAACAAAACCAACAAACAAACAAACAGAACAGACGTGGAGACAAAAGAAAAAGCAAGTCAAACCTCTGGACAAAGATGCCAGGTGATGGCTCAGCGTGCACTGAATAACAAAAAGGACAACAAATACAAAAAATTGAAAACAAAAAAAAACCGAATTGAACGAACGGAAACAAACCATTATACCGATAAGAAATTATATTATATATTATTATTATTATTATTATTATTATTATTCTATAATAATTATATTATTATACATATATTTATATTTTAACAATTAAACAATTATACGGTATTTATGCTCGGCAAGTTTTAATATTTTCGTTTCCCCAATTAAATTATGATTTTTTTTGTTTTTTCCTTCTAAATAATCTTTTTGTAGTTGTTGAGAATTTCAGTGAATAATTGAGTAGTTAAGAATGAGCATTTTTCCTTGGTTTTGTTCTTTTGAGTTTTTTTTTTTTTTTTCAGTGAAATTAAAAAAATAGTAATGAATGGACTGTGTTGAGAAAAAAAAGCTTGAAAATGTTAATAATCGTAATTTTATATTGTATCAAATGAATGAGCTGTTTTTTTAAATTATGAAATAATAATAAATAAAAAAAAAAGAAAAAGGGAACGAATTTAATAAATTACTAGTTTTCCTTTGGGGATCTTGGACCCTTTGGCAATCGTTGGGGCAGGTTGGAGATCTAGTTTTTTTTAGTCGATTAAGCGATTTTTTAAAATTAATTTATCATTTTGAAAATATTTATTGGTTGAAAATTCAATTTTTTGGCATGAATTTTAACTGAAATACAATAAAATGGGAATTATGAAATCGTACATGATTTTATTTTCAATTTTGAGTCAAATTTATTTCGAAATCCAAGACACAATTCTGTTTTTTTTTCTTTATTAAAATTTTTATTTTCAATCGTCGTACAGCTTTTTTTTAACCAGTATTTTTGGTCATTTTTTTATATTTTTGTTTTTTTGTCAATTTTTAACTAATATGTCTGTAATTTGGCATCGGAGAATCTTTCACCAACCAAATTTTGTCCAGAACTGCACCGTTCTTGTCGTCTGACACCTGCTCGAGGTAAAGATGCGTTTTGTTGAAAGCCTTCATTCTCGTGTATCCGTAATCGGAACTTCTATAAGCTGACCATTCGGGACGCACAGGTACAAATTCTTCGCGTCCTTCTTTACATCCCGCTGAGCCTGTGACCATGTGAATCGGTGCTCCATAATTTGTGTAAGGATTGCTTTCACTTCCGTTGTAAATCTGTGGAAAAACAAAGTATTTTCTCAATATTTATTTTTCAATTCTCTTTATTTTTAATTTTTTTCATTTTTCAAAAGATTTTAATGAATTTTTTTTGTTTTTCTTGTTGTATTAATCATTTTGAAATACCTTGAAATTGTACATCGGCCACATACGCTCGTAACTGTGCTCGTGAGCCCACAATTCAAGATCGACACGATGTTTGTAGAAAAGTTCTTCGAGAGCAAACCAATTCAAAAAAGGTAAACCGACCCTTACGAGAGACTCGTGGTTCGTACAATCGTCAGCATTTTTGTTGCTGCAGTACATCGGTCGATGACCAAAAGTTACGATCCATGGTCGTTTTGCTCTGATTTAATTTAAAAAATTCAATAAAATTGAAAAAAAATGGTTTTTTATGATTTTGGGATATCAATTTTCTAAATAAAGTGTCGAAAAAATTTTTTTTCATGCTACGAAACAATAAATACCTCACTTCCGGTTTATTCGCTTCAGCCAAATCTTTCTCCAGCCATTCAAATTGTTTAACGAGTTGCTTTATTCCATAATTCATAAAATAATAAGCTTCGGTCTCGATCGCCACAAAGTGGACTGGTCCTAAATTAAAACTGTACCACAAACCCTCGGAATCACCAGGCATTGAAAATCGAGCTCTAAAAACAAATGTTTACATTATTCATTTTTTCATTATTATTATTGCATCGAAATCCATAAATATTATTCATGAAAATCCTTTTTTGACGTTTCTTCTAAACACTAGAATTTATATATTTTTTTGTTAATTGTATTTTGCTGTCAAAAAGTTCATTTCTTCAAAAATTATCGAGAATCAATGAGATTTCTTGTTTTAATTGTAAAATCATGAATTTTCAATTCTTCAAAAATGGCTCAGTTATTTTTTACTCAAACCTCCAAGTCATCGAATCATTTAAATTATTTTTATCGCTCGATTCGATCGAAAATACTGAAAAATATACATTTTCCTTGTATTTTTTTTCTTTTTTTTCAAATTATGTTGTTACCTATAATTACTAAAATTATAAGCTTCCTCGTGGTTTCCAGGAACCGTCATGTAAGGAAGATAAGCAGCGACTCCTTCGATCTGTTTCATAAATTCGTCGCCAACTCGCGCGTTGTCAGAATTCATGTCATAAGCAAAATCACCAACGTGAATAGCCGCGTCGTACAAACCGCGTTGAGTCTCTTGTTGAAGTCTCGCAAGACTTTGAGCATTTTCGTTTCCCATGTCACCAAAAATGACGACGTGTGGTGACCAATTAGAGGAATCATCGGGTGCAGTTCGAACCTCAAATATGTCTGACCATCCGAATCTGCTTCCGCAATGGTAAACTGAAAAAAGATAATTTTTCAAGATTTTTATCAAATTAGTATGAATTTTTTGAGAATATTTAGAAATTTAAGCAGCAAATTCGAGTAAATACATTTTTATAAAAATATTTCAACAATTTTATTCTCAATTAATTTGTTGTTAAAAATATGAAATTGTAGTTTTCATTCCTGAAAGAATGTCGAATGAATTTTTGGATAAAAATTTATATTAAAAAAAAACAAGCTATTCGAGCGTAACTGAAATTGAAAAAATTTGAAAAATGTGCTCATTTGATTTGTTTCGTTTCAACTTAACTCACCGTATTTACTATTTGGTTTTAAATTCTTCAGCACAACTCTGTGAATGTACTGTTTCCTTTTTTGTTTTCCTCCGTCGACGAACAAACTTCTTGTCCCTTTCGCCGCGAGCTCAAATCCGTCGATACCATATTCAACGATGGTTTCGTTTGTGTCGTCCCTTGTGCTCCAGGTTACGACAAGGTCATGAGTGTTTTCTGTTAAAAACAATTTCCAATAAGTTTTCAAAGAATTTTGAGTATTCTTTGAAGGAATGAAAAATTTGGAGCTTTTTTTATTTTGACTCTTGAATTCATTTTTTCATCATATTTTTCAACTCATTTTGCATTCGTCTATTTGTTTCTCATTTTTAACTGTTTTTACCTCCGAAAGAAAGATGGACAGCCTCGGGTTGAAATTTCACCAAACCCAAAGCGCTTCCGAATAATCCTAGCAACAATATTGCCACGGACGATGCCATTGATCGTTAGTGTCTAGAACAAAAAAATTTTTATTTATTCAACAATTTAAGAGTGTTAGCGATTCACCAGAAATCTTGAAAAAAATGTGAAAGATAAAGAATTTTAGATTTTAAATCAATTTGCCGTCAAGAGGTTTTATTTTTGTAGTTTTGTAATAGAGAACAAGGAGCTTTAGATTCTTTTGATTTTTAGATGTTCTAAATTTAAATATAATTCGCAATGACCCTATTCCTTAGTTTTAGAAGCTCAAAAAATCTCAGTTTAGTAGAAATTCACTAAAAGTCAAGAAGTCGTGAAATTTTTAATTATACTAAAAGTTAAATGCGTAAAAAGCATTTATTATTCGACTGACGGACGGCGATGACGAAGCCTGTCAGTGATAACATGAGAAAAAATAAAACAACGATGAGAACAATGAAAACATGGAAGCGAAAGAGTGTACAAACTTGATGAATCACTAAAAACTTAACGCTTTGACAAGGGCGATCGAAAAGTTCGAAAAATTGTTGATTTTTGTATTTCAATTTAAATTTTTTGTACACTCACCACAATTGCAAAAACGGCGGAACTAAATTTTGAATTAATGGATTTTTATTTCGATTCGAAATATGGAACAGGAGCAAAACACAAACACAAATTTTAAGAACACATCTGACAAGTCATTTGCGAGATATCAAGCGTGTAACCAACACACTACTCCAGCGCACTTTTTGTACTGATTAAAATATATGTTTTCTGTTCATCATCGATTCGACCCTGACGACGTCTGTAATGCCATCCGCCATGTTGGCTGCGTTGCTAGGCATCAAGAGAGCAGTCGCGTGGCGCGGTTTTTAAACGCCGACATTTTTTTATGACGTTTCTAAAATGTTGCAGTTATAATTATTTAGAAATTTACGAACGATCGATAGAGCGCAACAGCATTATGAAATTTAACATGAGAAAAAAGCACTTGCCAGTTATACCGTTCAATTATTAATAAACATTCATTTCCTTATATTATAGTTTTTTTATTAATATAAATTAAAGAGGCAGTGGCATAGTGGTAACGTGCACGGCTCACGCCCAGTGGGCCCGGGTTCGATTCCCGCCGATGGCAATAGATTTTTTCTACGTGCTTTTTAAACTGCTTTTTCCGTGGTTCGGAACCCACGTAAAAATGTAGGTCTAGGTAATGGCAAATATTGAGGAAAGTAAATCAGAAAATTGTTATAACTCTTGAACGGCTTGAAATTTTTGTACCAGTCTGGTCATTATTGGAATCTCAATTATTTAAATGATGATGATTACATTTCCACACAAACAAACAAATTCTGTGACAATTTTTTTCAAATGTGTAAATACTCACTTTTAATTCGGACTTTTAATTTTTCGTGTTTAAGTTTGTCTTCGACAAAGTGGGGGAAGCGTCTGATAAATTGGAAAAAAGCAAGAGGTGTCTTTTTTTTAAGTATTTCATGGATATAAAACGAAAAAGATGCGCTTTTCACTTTGCCCCCGGACACAATTAGAGCAAGATTGAGCATCGTCGTTGTGCAACAAGTTTCTCTTGCTCCTCTGCCTTCAATTTGTTTTTTTTTTTTTTCATCGCTTTAAGCTTCTCAAATTGCAGTATTTTGTATGTCTGCACGTTCTTGTTGGATCACTTTGGCCATGGGCTGTTATTTTTCTCGATAAAAACCCATAAATTGACGTTCTAAGAAATGCTGTTCACTTGAAATTATTTATTAACATTAATTTCAACAAAATGGTATAAATTTTGTAAATAAAAAATCTTGTCAATAACAAAGAAATCATAAAAACGAAACTTTGTTTAATTTCGTCCAGAATTATTTAAATAAATTAAAAAATTGTTTTAACTTTAAAAACTAATGGATTCTAAATAGGATATTAAGGGGGAAGGAGCAGGGAAACGAAAAATTAAGGAAAAAGAATGACTCAGGAAGGAAGAAGCTAAGAAAAAAAATAAGAGAAATGAGCAACCGTGGAAACTCCGATTCTGTGTATATTGATCTCTCGCACTTTGTGCAAGTACATATAACAGGCGTGTGCATCACACTTTCATAATCAATTTCTCTCTCTCGCTCTTTTCCCATTATGTATGAGCTTATTCGTACGAGGTTGCTTTTTGTTAGCCAGTCAAGCTTTTCATACAAAACAAACAGTCTCGTTCTCTATTTTCTTTGGATGATTTTCCGATGCTCGACACGACCCTGCGGCCTCAATTGTGTATATTCTCTTTGCCTACATTCGCTGTCCTTCCTTGTTCTTCCTTTGGTCGTACCCCCTTAAGGATTTATCTCTTCTCGAACGTCTTTCTCTCTTTTCTGCTCTCTCCCCATTCTCTTATTCTCTGGACAGCATCCCTTTGTCCATCTTGTCTTTTTTATCATCCATGTCTCCCCCTTCCGTCGCCAAAGGGTGACACACATAATTGCAAACTGCACTGTTCGCGACCTCGAGACTCCAGCTCGGTCAGTATTACAATAATATACCATCAGAGTGGAGAAATGTGTGTGCTGTTGGTTACCCGATATGACAGAAGGAATTGGAGCGTAGAATTCCGCGTGAATTTCAAATTATCAGAATGAAATGCGTTGAAAGACTAGAAGATTTGCAATAACTGATATTTAAGCCGTCGCGATAGTTGCGTTGTCAAATTCTGAAGAGAAAAGTCGCTGGAAATTTTTTTCTGCGATCAACCGTTCACGAGATATTCATTGTTTTATAATACCCAATAGCCGCTACGCAGAAGCGTCGGGGGCGCGGCCTCTCCCACTCCGTGGCTTAGCCCTCGGGCTCAGCCGATTGGCTACTGCATCATTAATTAATATCTGCTCAACGGTGCATCGTAGAAAAAAATGCTTAAAGACTTTTCGCTTCAGAATTTCGCGAGTAATTCACTCTGAAAATGTCGAGTGGCTCCTTGAAGAATTCTTCTAATGAAAAAGGTTTTATCGAATAAAATCGTTCTGAAATGAGATTCGATCGATCAAATCTAATCATTCGTGTCTGGAAGAAGTTGAAAAGCTATCGAAAACCAATTTTCGTCGTGGAAACTCTCTCTTGGCGATGAAATTCTTCGTATAACTCAGCTTAGCACAAAAGACCCTCGGAGCGGAAGACGAACCGGAAGCTTTTGCGCTCTTTCCGATCGCTCTCGTGACTCAGACGTTTACGAAAAAAACATTTTTCCACGTGCATACACGTCTCTGGCGAGTATTTGTGTGTGCCGAGACACAGCGAAAGGTTAAAAGCTGAGAAAACAGATATGTTCGATGGTCATGGACCTCTTGAATTCCTCAGAATCTTTCAAGGCTTGAGGCTCCGAGGAATTCACGCATCAGTGAGGCAATAAAGAAGAAAAATGGTTAATCTCAATGCAATGATGTTCACATAAATGCCGCTAGGTGGCGTCGCAGTAAATCATTTCTCGCAGACGATGGGATACGTCAAAGCATTTTAGTAAGTGATTTGAGCTTTTTTAGCTCAAAATACATGAAAATTCTTACTACAAGAAAACTTCAGTATTGTGCCCGAAACAAATGCGATTAAAACCAATTTTTTTTTAAACCAATCGTACAATTTCCAACAAATCGAATGGTACAAGACTCAGTTTCATGAAACATGTAGTTTAGCCGTGAGAGGAGTTTGAATAAAAAGTGCAACTAAATTCCGTGACAAAGATCGATTTAGCCTCGGGTCAAATTGACCCTGAATAAGAATGTAGGGTGAGGGTCACCATTTTTTTAAATCTACTCTTTTTCAAGAGAATCAACGGACCTCGGTCGGTAAAGTTGGATGCTGGGGGAAAACTGGATCATTAGAGTTTACCCCCGAGCAGCACCCTTCGGTCTGTTTAAGCCAGCCTCGGCTTTCTCGTGTCAGGGGATCGTTTCAGGGGTGGAAAGGGACTAAGGGACGGTGCTGGTGGGCGAAGAGGGATGCTGCGAACGGGCGTGGGACGATAGAGAAAATTCGCAACGCAAGTGAGATGAAGAGGGTGAGGAAGAGGAGGTGGAGGAGGGAGGGGAGGGGAGGGGGATGAATAAAACGGAGGGTGCGCGAGCGCAGGCGTTTGTTCATCTGTGTGTGAGAGAGAGAGAGAAAACGGACAACGATGAGATGGCCAAGTCGGTCTGGAGGGTAGAGAGAGGAAATACGAGGGTATAGAGAATCCGGAGTCAGTCGGTCGTTCGAGTGTGCCAGTCGGTTTTCGCGTTTGGCATCTCCTCGTGTTTTTCATTTTCGTTTAATTAGTGTCAACCTTTTAAAAAATCATAACTTTTAAATAATATATAGAAAAATAAAAATTATTTTAAAATCAAAACCTATGAAAATTGTTTAAAAATAATAAAACCAACGAAATATCGTCGTTGTGAAGAGATAAGAAAAAAACATCGCGGGAAAAATCGTCCTGGAATGGGCGTCGTGTTAAAATCCAGGCATGAAAATTTACTCAGCATCACTTCAGGACAAATGTTCATTGCAATATGCAATAATATATATTCTTCAAAAATCAATATAAATTTTGAAAAAATCACCACTTTTCCTTCTCAAAAATAAACAATAATTTTATCATTTTACTTTTCTTATTCATTTATTTATTTTTTTAATATTCGTCTTTAACTCTCAGGATAATCAAGCCCACCAAGGAAAACCAACGATGATACTAAATTCCTTCGAAACAATTTTTACACCTCGATTCATAACCCAATCGATCGCCTCACACTCAATCATTCTCGTCCTCAAATCAACTATTTTGACAGCCAAAAAATTGACCGTTACTCAACTAAAATTCAAGGCTTTCACGGTGGACGATGTTTCTTTAAAATTACTCAACAAAACTTGGAGAGTCTCGAGAACTCGAAAGGAATCTTCCAAGTTAAAAAACGAAGAAGAAATAAGCGATCGAGGTGTTGAACGTCGATGAAAGAAATTGGATTGAAAAATATTTAAAAATCCAAAACAAACGGCGTTCAAAATCGTGTGAAAAAAATAAATTAAAAAAAAACAAACAAACAAACAATTGTCAAATTTATTTAAGAACGTTAAGAGTTCGAAGCGCTGATCAATAATGATGAGTCGTCGTTTGTAACGAGAGAAAAAGAACCCAAGAAAAGCGGGAAAAATAACGAATTATTGAGAGGAAGAACAAACAAGTATTAAAAAAAAAAAAAAAAAAAAACTATCGGACACGTAAATCATTGATAACGTTCCATTCGAATTTTCCTCGAAAGAGGGAAACAAAATATATTAATATTTCAAATTTAACCATAGAAAATGTAGCCTGCAAGGAAAAGCCCTTGGGAGTGGGCTAAATTTTTAAAATATTTTCTGTAAGTCCTTCGACGAATAAAAAACAACAAACAATTCCCAAAATTAATGAAATAATGCAAAAATGGAGTGAAAACTATGAAAGAAATAAGAAATAAATAAAAATCGTGATAGATTTTCAAACAATTAAAAAAAACACATTATTTCCGGTGATTTTCCTTCGAAAAACGTCCACTTCCGGTTAGCACTAAAAAACCACGTTGATTACGTAAAACATAAATCAAAAGGAAATTTGTCCATAACAATTGTCCGGAAGCAGAACATTTTGGAAATTTTTTGATTTTTTTTTTTTTTTTTCAAAATCTTCTTCATTGAAATATTTTTCTTGGACGTGGAGGTTGAGATAAAAAATATTAACGGAGGTGTTGAGTGGACCGTCCAGAATAAGAGAGAGAAAAAAAAAAGTTATCAAGTGCTCGAGTGTTTAAATGAATGGAAATGAAAATTTATTGTGCGTGATTTATTTTTTGACGAGTGTGCAACTGTTACAAAAAAAAAAGTAAAAAAAGACCATTGACCATTTCCTCGTTTTATCGTCGTTTTATTTTTTATTTTTTTATTTTTTTCGGGACGAGATTAAATGATTTTTTATAAAAATGGAGAGTGAAGTGAGGATTGTCAAAGTACGAAATAAATATTGTAAAAAGTGAAATAATTCAGGGGTGAATTTGTGACTACACGAAAAAATTACTATTTCTCGTTTGTCGCTGTCATTGAGATATGGATCCTCGAAAATTTATCAAAAAAACATCGTTATTTATACTACGAAACTTTTAGTATAAATATTAATGATTAATACGTCGAAATTTATGGAAAGAAAATAAAATAAATCAATAAATAACGAGGAAGTAAAATAATTTTTCAAAAATGGTCGACCTTGGAGGATACATCATCATTTTGATGAACGACAATGGAAAAATCAAACTTTATGGTAACGTCAGTTTCCTCGTATAATTATTTGAAAAAAATTTTAAATCATTTTAAAAAAAAATGTTTTTTCGTAATTATTCATGATAATTAAATCAAAATTTCAATGAGTAAATTTTGAGTTGTTTTTTTTGTTTTTATTTCGATAAATATCTCTTGATTAAAACGATTGATTGAAACGCAGGCTCTTCAGCGGACAACGCTGATAATCCGGAGGTTGGGGATGAAATACTCGAGGTCAACGGTCGTACTTTGGAGAACGCAACCGATGCTGAAGTCAGTCAGTACATACATCAGGTAATACATTTAAATATGCGACGTTTAAAGAATCCCAAATTGAATTTAAAAAAAAAAATAAAAAAAATAAAAAAATCTAATTCTTGATAATTGAAAAATTTCAGTGCATCAAATCAGGCACGATAAGTCTTCAGGTGACGAGAAGAACAGGCAACAAAATGAGTGAGTAAAAATGAAAAAAAAAAACATACAATAATATATAGAAAAATAACAAAAATCAATTATTTTTTTTTTTTTTTCAATTTCATTTTTACAATTATACAATAAATTGATTACGAATTTGAGAAATTCATGATAAACATTGAACTCCATAAAAAAAACCCATTGTTTTTAAAAGTTCGATACAAACGAGTGTCCAAAAATGTTTGTTTCATTTTTTTTTCTTTTCTTTTCCTTCAACAACAACAATGATAACAGAAACAACAAAAAACAATAAGAAAAAAATGAAAAAGTCAACAAAATGGAAGAAAAGTGAAGATTATATCCGGCTGCGTATACAACGGTATGTGGTTTTCTGTATGGTCTGTACAATAACGTGCTTTTACCACTGGTCGAGCACGGTTAGTCAGGTCAGTGGATACGGTTGGACATAGAGATCAGACTGCGACCGTGTGGTGGTTATAACGCCACAGTAGAAATTGCCGGAAATGCATAGGCAACTGTTTCTATTTTTTTCTTTTTTCACCGTATGCACTAAATGCAATTTTCAATGACCTAATAATAATAATAATAATAATAACAATAATGAATTTCGAATTTAATTAAAAAAGAAAAATAATAAAAACAAAATAAAATTGGAGGAGCGAGTCGAAAGTATCGTACAGAATATAATGATAAATTAATATTAAAAGAGAGAGTGAGAAAAAATGTGAGATAGAAAAAGAGAGAGAGAGAGATTTAGGTACGGAGAGAAAGAGGTAAAGATTTCAGGTGGAAGGGGTTCGAGGGCGAGGGGAAGGCGCGGGGAAAGCGAAGGTTCCCCGCTGTCCAGGCAAAGATCGCGTGGATGGCTTATTGCGGTGGTAAGAGCCAGGTGGGAGTGAAAGCCAACCAAAAGCCAGGAGAGAGAGAGAGGACGGAGCGCGTTTGTGTAGCCTGCTCGTGATGGCAAAACCAACCGAAGCGAAGTGCCATCGGAAGGTTTATATCGCGACGTTACTACGAACGCGACGTGTGCAACCATTTATTATTTATTATTTTATGTCGTTAACAATGTGACACGATTTTTTCACGTTTTTTAATCTTTTTTTTTAATATTTTTTGTTTTTTTAATTTATTCATTAATTTATAATGATTTTAAGAATGAATTAAAAACAGTGCGATTCGTTGATTAACTTTTTTACGTGCGTGCTGGTACCTTAACGCGATCGTGGCAAATTGCTCCGTTCCAGCTGTGGAATATTTTGTTCAGGTGTTGTTTCGCTCGAAGGATATTTTTTTTTTTTTTTTTTTTTTTTTACACTCTTCCGTCATTTCTTTCTACTATTTTTGTAGATTTTCGTTTTCGAGTATTTTTCGACCTTTTCGCGAGTGTTTTTTATCGGTTTTTATACGATTATTATTATTTTCTTTTTTACACTCTTTTTTTTATGTGCTCTTATACACGCGGGTGCAACATCATACCGCTGTCTCGGAACGCCAACTACTGACTCCGGAAAATGGCAGCGAACTCAAACGTTCCAACAATATTCATTTAATGTTCATTCAAAGACGTTAATTTATCGTCTAAAATGTGCTGCTACCAACTCAAAGTGCTGTTCTTCAATATGCCTCTTTTGAGCAGGATCAAAGTGCTAGTTTTTACTTCCTCGTTAACCTAACAAGGATTATTTCAAGTTTGGAATTATTTTCTCATCATTTTCATACCGATTTCACAATTTTTAAGGTTTGTCGATTTTTTATCCCACTTTTTTAAAAATATTTTTCGTATTTTTTTACAAGAATCTTCATTGTCCTACGATTTTCTCATTTTTTATATTTTAATAGCCTCCATTTTGAATTTCCATACTTTTTCAACGAAATTTTGAATTTTTCTAAAATTTTTAATTGATTTTCGTCATTTATTTTGAAGTTTTTAATATTTATCAAATTTGATAATCTTTTCCATTGTTTTAGAGAAAAATTAAACAGAAAGGCTTAAGTACACGTGCACCAGACACTTTTACATGAGAAAATAATAAGCGATGCAAAATTAATTCAATTTTAAATTATTTCGTAATTATTTTTTACATCGTTAATAGCATGTTTGAGTGCTATAAATATATATATATATATATAAAAAAAAAAGTTTTCAGTAAATGTGTATAGGATTTCCTTCCACGTAATTGCTTCCTCGAATGATCGAGTGTGTGACCTCACCTTCCTCTTCTTCCTCACTCGTATCATACGTGCACGAGCATAATACTGTGTTTACACGAAATGTAAATAATTATGGAGATGAAGGTGGACCAGTTTTCGCAAAATGAAAAGAAGGTATAAGTGGGCAGAGTTCAAAAAATTTTGCATGCGATAAAAAAGTTGAAAAAAGTCTTTAAAAACGTCCCTTAACCCATTAAGAATTTTCACGTATTTATTTATTTATGATAAAGTCTATAACAAAATGGAAAATTCAGTACTTTCATTTTTTCGTCTCAATTAATTAGTAAAATAAAATAAAATAAATTCCTTTAATCTGTTGAAGCTTTTATTTCAAATTATACTCTCGGAGCAATTGAGAACTGTTAATTTTTTTTTGGCATTTTTTTTCCTACTTTTTTGAGGTATTAAAAAAAAAATTATTAAAAATTATTCCTTTTACTATTTTACATGACACGATGCAAGAGAGAGCTCAACTTGCACAAGAGTCATGAAAGCGATCGAGGAATGCACCAAGAGCTAGCCCCCCCCCTCCCCCCTGAAGGCTTTGAGAGCTGACAACACAAACGCGATTTTGTATGTCTCATGCCTTTTTCTACTTCATTATGCATATATGACTAACTCCTACTTGAATATTTCCCGCCAAAAGTTTATTCAAATTAACGACATTTATGGTGTCGAAGTATTTTTCAGTCCAACATAATTTTTTAGTGTGGTTTTTTTTCACTGGAGATAAATGAAAACATTATTTGAGTATTTAGACAGAATATCGTATTTTTTGTTCGCGAATATAGGTCGAGTGACATTTTTTTGCCTGAATGAAGAAAAGTGTCGTTATCAATTCGCATATCGCACCTTGGGTCGTTTTCTTCGTTATGATTACTAAGAGTATGTGTAGTTGTGGCTTCAGCGACCGCGATTCCGAGACTGTGTGTCGTATACACGTGAGTGTTTCGTAAATGCACGCAGTGTCCCAAAAGTCACGGGCTGGCTTCGGTTTTTCTTCGATAGATCGTGAAATTCTGAAGAGAAAAGTCTTTAGCCATTTCGCTCTCCGATGCACCGTTTGGGAAATATTAATTCATTTGTGTTACCACGCCCACTTCTTCGGATCTCAGCTTCTGATTGGCTGACTGACAAATGTGCTAAAATCTCATGAATGGTTCAACAGAGAAAGATATGCCTAAGGACTTTTCTTTCCAGAATTCGACAATCTAACGAGACCCAATCGGCTTAAGATTCCACTCTGCTTTTTTCGACTCTCTATCGCATTGGTTTTCACTAATTAATTGATAACTCGTTAACGGTTCATCCGAGGCAAAAATGGCTGAGGACTTTCCTCTCTAGAATTTCGCTATCTATCCAATCCCGCTAATTTCAGAAATCAATTTTAGGACACCCTGTATATGTGATAAACGTAGTAAAGATTGTAACGCCAAACGTTCGGTGCCGAGAGGAGCGATCGTATTGTCTCCCTTCTACTTTTCTTTATATTTTTTTTTACTTTCTTTCACTGGTGTACAGTTAGGAAACTGGTTTGGCCTCGCGATGTGGACGCTGAGATTCTCTCCGGCTCACATCCTAACCAACCATCGCGGCTCCTTACAACGAAATCTCGATGTGTCCTCCCACCCAAATCTGCCAACGCGTTCCGCGCGTGTCTTTTCATTAATTGCAAAAAAACATCAAATTTTCAATTTTCCTTCAGCTTCCGTCTTTCCAGATATCCGCGTTTCTTAAATAACCTCTTTATTTAATTGTTTGTTATTGAAATTTTGTATATTGAAAAATTCATTAAAAATTACGTATATATTTTGAGTTAATTTAATTTTTTTGTACCTTGCGGGGTTAATTAAAAGCCACGTGTTTACTAAACGCCAAGAGACATTCGAGAAAATAAATTGAAAACGTCACGAGAGATTCTCAAGTGGAGCAACATGCATTCTCCTCGATATCCGGAAAATGCCGGCAAACCAAGCCCGACACACAAACACACAAACACATAGAAATTGTGGTCAACATATCCGTAACAAAGCGTGAAACACGAAACTAAGTTTTCCTATTGGCTCGTCTCCAAACCGCAAACTTTTCAAATGAAGTAACATATCAATTAACAAAATTACTTTACTATCAAACGTAACATTTAATTGGATAAACATTATGTGTAGCAATTAAAACAAATAATTGAATTCCTTTAAAAAGACTGAAGGAATATTTGTAATTTGTAAAAAAATGAATTAAATGAATAAATATAATTTTGAACTAATTTTTTCCAAAATTCATTGAATTTGCGTTGATTTTGGGGCTGCGGCAAATGAATTAATTATATTTTTGTAAATTCACATCTGTTCGAGAGCTAGAAACATTTTATTTTTCAACATTAAAATTTAACACCCATCGACATTTTTTTTTTTTTTTTTTGACAAAAATAAACGCTCTAATGACTCTGTCGGATTGCGAACGATTCGTGAATGCTGGGGTAGGTTTTTTAAGTGCGTTGACTCTTCCTTCTCTTTTCTCTCTCTCTCTGTCTCTCTCTCGCTCTCTCCCTCTTTCATTCACTGAGAGCTTTCGTTATTTTTTTTCATCCTCCTACTAGCTCTGTTGGTTTTGCTTCTCCGCAAGAGATTTTCGAGAGTTGCCTGACACGAGGCCTGATCGCCAGTTCCAAATATAAACCCCTATTTGCGCCTGCTACCATACATTTATATATATCTATATATAAAATGTAGAGGTTCATTCAAACGAGTCAAAACTCCACCCCATGGAAGATTTCGAGAGCAAAGTACAAAAAAAAAAAATAAAGCGATAGAAATAATTTTAGTGAATCTACGATTTATTATTTAATTATAAATAATACAATATTTTGAAAACATTAAAAAAAAGAGCAGCTTTCTATGAAACAATCTCGAAAATCGACACTTTCAGGCTTGAGAAACTCGAAGAGATAAAAACAAAAAGATAAACATTGTCTTAGTCACGAGAGAAGAGATTTTGAGGTTATTATGGAAAACAGATCGAAAAACAGTTTCGAAAGACTCTGAGGAGTGTAAAATTTAGGAATTTTGAAAATCTAACTCTGTTTTGTCAAAGTTATAACTGTTGAGCTTTTTTACTGACGCCAAATTGCAACACATGACGTTTTAGACACTTTAAAAACTCTTTCGCATTTTAGGCGGGAAACTTTCGATTTATCGATATATTCAAATGTTCGATTCGAATAATTTTATGTTTTATGGAGAAATGGCTAAGCCGATTTTGTTGCGCACACTATTTATTAATGTTTTGCATCGAATATATCATGGTGCTTTTAGAAAGTGATTTTGAAACATTCTGTACATCATTATTTTCTCTCTTTCTCTGTGTTCCTCCACTCGATGGTGGGTTATTGCGGTCCATTCGGTTTCTGGCTCGAAAGTTTTCTAGTTGCTCGATATCTCTCGTAACACGTGTGTGTGTGCAGTGTTCTTAATAATAAAAAACGTGCTAATAATCTTCGTTAATACAAATCGCAATTTCTTATTTCTTATTTTTCATCAATTATTCGAAAAAAAAATCTTAAAAAAACGTTTTTAGCTCAGGAATAAGTGTGTGAAAACGACATTTTAATTTGTGATATATTTTCAACTATAAATTAGTCTTTATCAAATTTAATTAATCACAAAATCCTTACAAAAAAATGAATCGATTGATGTTTGGATTTTTTTTTTTAAATAAAATATTTCAAAAATTGTTATACAGTGAGAGAAGAAAGTGACATTATAAAATTGTGATCTTCGTGTAAATAAATTAATAATTATTTTTTTAATCCAAAAAAATACTATCGTTTATCAATGACGCGAGAAAATCGTGTTAAAAAATTGCCAAGACCCTTATCGACAGGGAGCCGGGAACTGACCGATTTTTTTCGAAAAATAACGAGATGCAGCTGCTCAAAAAATCGCTCTGGTACTCCCGAAAGCACTCGCTCGATTCGCGACGATTTAACGATCGACTGCTCGGCCATTGGACGAGACACGAGTTCGTTATTGACAGGAAATCATGAAATACTCGAAAACGACGTTGCCCGACACTTTGATTTGTCTGGCATTAAATTTATCGATGACGAGGATCCCTCTGTCGATGGTACATTGCTGGAAATTTTTTTTTTTTTCCAACATCACTATTTTTTTCGGAAGCAGTGGATTTCCGTTGATTGACACGTGTCAAAAAAAAATTAATTTTTTTCACACTTTTCCCTCGTAATACTTTTTTTTCCTCGAATCTTTTTTTATTTTTTTTATTTTTCGTGATTTTTTCATATTAAATTATGACATCATTGGACGTAAAAAAAAAAAAAAAGAAACGATCATTCAGACACTCCAAAACTAATTCTAAAATTGTAGAAAAAATTACGTCACTTTTAACTAGTAAATAATTTTATATTTTTATCTCGACATTATGAATGTCATAGTGATCATTTTAAATCATTGAAATTTTTTTTTTTACTCATAATAATGAGTGACAGCCAGGATATTGCAAAACGTGTACACTTTGACCTGCACGGTAATAAATTTATCCGAGAAAAGAGGACCCAAGGACGTCTTTAAAACGTGTTACATGATTTTTGAAAATAATTAACTTTTTTCCAATTCGTGTCTCGTTAGCTAAGATTTTATCTGATTTTTCTCATTAATTTTTTTTTCTCCATTTCCTATGAGAATTTATCATTTTATTTTTAATTGATTTTTCAACGTTTTATTTATTTTCGAATGATAATTAATGATTTTGTAATAATTGTTGATTTTTTCTTTTTTTCAACGCAATTTTAATTGAAATTCCTGATTTCTCAAACTCGAAATCCAAAGTCTGAAGTTCTGAGTTCGTGTCCAATTCTCTTTAAAAATTTCGAATTGATTGGATAGATTTCTTTCGATCGAATTTTTTTTTTCAAGTATTTTTCGTTCTAATGAAATTTTGTCCTCTCGACAGAAGAGCTGGATGGACCGAACGCCGATCGAATAAGGGACGCCTGGGTCATAGCACTCGAGAGGTAAAAAAAACCAGAATATATTTCAATTAAAAAAACAAAACAGAATAAAAATAGTTCCTTACTCGAATAAGATCGTTTAAAACGCCAGATCATTAAAGATTAAAAAAAAAAACAAATATTTTCATTTCAAAGCTTTTCAGATACGTGTCTGTAAATAAAAGTTTTTTTTTTTAATCTTAAATGTTCTTCCATCGATTTATTGGCTCTTGAAACGCTTATTGAAGGGCTTCTATTAAAAGACTTTCAATCAAATAGTTTTCCAATACTTGAGGCAAGTCTCGAACTTTATTTATTTTTTTCATAAGCCAATTTTTTCGTTCAAAAACATCTCAAAAAAGTATCTTAACAATTTTATTCTTATTAGCCTAAATTTCTAAAGGAAAAACCGTTTGATTTATTATTGTCTCGAAATTTTATTAAAATCGATTAAAAAAAAGTTAATACGAAAGCCTGAATTTTTCGAAAAATGATAACAATTTTGATGTGACACAAAAAAAAGTTTTTCTTTCTCCAGAATCCTCGTGTAACTTACTCATTTATCTGTTTATTCAGAGGGGCCAGGGAACGTCTTCAAAAATTACCTGCGTTACGAAAAATCCAGCCGAGGGATATTCAGGCGATATTACATCAGCAGGTAAACAGAATTTTTACCATTAAAAAAAAAAAATAATAATAAAAATAGTAAAAATAGTGAAAATATTAATGCAATATGAAAGTGCATAAAAAAGAAACAAATTAAAGTGCAACAATGGAATTTGGATATCAAAAAACAATAAAAATGTTAAAAAATTATAAAAATAGTCAATTTTGATGTGAAAGTTGTTGAAATATTGAAAATCTTTGTGGGACGGTTATAAAAGTCATGTAAAAGCAGTGTGCGCTCGGAAAATGAGGAATGCAATCTTTGTGCATACAAAATTGCACCGACGAACGGTTCTGGTCTCTCGGTCAGGAAAATTTTCTCGCCAGCACTATTCGCAATTATGTACATACGACCTTGGCTCGATGCACACGTTTTCTATTCCAAATGGTGGGGCAGGGGCACATTTTATATACATACCAATCCTTTTACGATATGGAAAGAAGGAGAGATTGCTATTTATCCGGTTGTTCGTTCATATTTTACTTGATTATCGTTTCTTCAACGTTACGTTATGTCTCATTGAGATCCACGTGTTACTATCCTGGGAACTTGGAATTTTGTGTTTTATACAGTCATTTACATTCATTGTATTTCAAACCTTTCCATTATTATTTATTTTGTGGACTTGTAAATCGTTCCATTCGTTTCGATTTATTGGTATTTATTCAATTTTTTTTTCGTGATATTTAATTCCACGTGGTGCAGTTTAAAAAGTTGTAACTTTGCATATTTTTGTCAATTTAATTAATTAGTGTTTAGTTTTTTTTTTAATTTATTATTTCTGTATTAAAACAGAACTTTATTCATTTACGTTCATTGCACTAATTGAATTTAATAAAATGGATATTTTTGATGTAATTTTTTTTTAAAACGAGTTGCAGGTTTTTAAGAACAAATGTTTCGAAATTCACTGAAGAATTCTCTTCAACAACTCGGTACAAGTATAAATTGATTGGTAGCAACATTTAAAGTTTATAAAATGTGAGGAATACAATGATTATGGAAAATGTCTAGATATTAAAAATAATGGCGATCGTTCCGGTCGTTCGCAACCGGAAATCATTGTACCGAGACGAGAGCCACAGTCTCTTTGATTATTAACTTTAGCTGACGAGAAGCCTTCACTCTTAAACGTTAATTCGCATGTTTGAAATACTTCAGATTGTTTTTTTTAGTAGTATTTATTATTTAACCTCGATAATCAAAGAAGCGAGAATGTATATTTACTTGCCATTCTTATATATCAATTTAATTTCGCAGATAACTGACGGTTCGGCATCGACGAGTGCTGACAAAACGCCCAAGAAGGACGTAACTAACAGTCACATAACGGTCACTTTAGCGTGAGTTTACAAATAAAAATTGTACCCTCAACATTGTTGCACGCTTGAATATATCATGAAAATATTAGCATCAATCTTGTACGAGGATTTCGTAACCGAATATTTTCAGCTTCGCACAAATCGCAACCTTCGAACGCCCAGATGCGAGTACTCTTATAAAAATAACAATTTTTCTCTGTTTTAAGCAAAGAAACTCGAGTTTTCAGTTTTAAGAACACACAAAAAGTCAAATTTTAGTCAAGTTTTTCGAAATTTATTTTCAAAAATGTTCGGACTCGATAGATTTTGCAATTCCGAAGAGAAAAGTCCTTTACCATTTTTCTCTCCGATGCACCATTCAAGAGATATTTACTAATTTATGAAAGATTGGCGTGGAGGAGTGGCCTTTCTAGCTCCTCCCACTTCTCGTTTCTTACGCTTCTGATTCGCCGTGCAGTAAATTCTTTAATATCTCATAAACGGTGCGTCGGAGAGAAAAATTGTTAAGGACTTTTCTTTTCAGAATTGAATTCTCTAACGATCCTCATGGATGTTAAGGGCCTTTGGTCATAAAAGATCTTCAACAATTCTATTTGCGTCAACAACTCTTATTTAATTGCATCCGACTATTTTTTTCTGTACAAAAATCGGTAACACGAATATATTCCACAATTTTGTTACTTTCAACCGTACCCTCAATTTTTTGTACGTCTTTTTCTTCTACAAAAAGGTGTTTTCATATTATTGAACAGAGATCCAGCGAATCGAAACGTACCCGCAAAATTGAGCAACGGCACTGTGCCGAAGGGTGTTGGCAACGAGGACGAAGATTCCAAAGATCGTAAAGACTTGGAGAAACAGCGAAGCTGTCCCGAAGAGGCAAATTTATTGGTAAAATACATATTTTTTCAACAAAGTAAACAACATCTGTAAACTGAAGATCGGGAGTAAAAATATTTTGGAATCTGTTCGCAGCAACCTGTACCAGGTGGAAGAATCAGTGAACGTCGAGCCAGCAGTCCATTTCAGAATGGACGTACCGAAGTACTGATCGGCGAGCCTGAGGGCGCTCCAAGGTCACCGAGAGGATCAACCTCCTCGGCAACAAACGATGCGAACCTTTTGATTCCACCTGGAGATTCCGATTATCCAGAATCCATTTACAAGTGAGTTTTTTCTACAAGCTTTCACCTACTCAAAGTGCAATTACGAAAAATTCGAACTGGGTCCTTCTGATGACCTTCAGGGGACCATTTTCCTCCCAGTCTTTATCAGAACAATTCCGAGTGTTTTCAGAGTTTTTAAAAATATCTAAAACTAACCCAGACCCTAAAAAAATAACTCTGCCCAAATTTCCTGGTAGTTTTCTTCTTTAACGATTACCGATCGTTTGGGGACTTATCAATGATCCATGAACTCACCAGATGTCGCTTCAGGTTATAAAAAATCTGCTGCCTAGATTAGTTAAATTGGAAATCTCAATACTCGTGTATCTATTTTGAAACGTTCGCAACTATTACAAACATTAATGAAAGTTCTTTTTAATAAATCGGTCAAAAGAACGTAATTTCCAACGTTTTCATTAATGACAAAAAAATGGGCAATTCTCGACCCATTCCACTCGTTTTTTTATCACCGCAGCTTTTTTCGTTCGCCACAAAACCAGAGAGTACTTTTTTGTTCTCTGTTAGTTTTTTTTTCTCATCAAGAGGCCTGGAAGTTTTGTGGGCTTTGTCCAAAAGGCTTGGCACATTGCCACACTATCCTAGCTCTAATCCCGACATAACGAGAAGCCTAACCTTCATTCCGGTTGAACACAATCGACATAATATTATTCTGAGATTAGACGCTTTTTTAGGTGCGGCTGTTGGCCATTTGCATTGAAAATATTCCTAATCGCGAAGGCACCAGGAGCCAATTATTTCAGTATTTGAGGTCATGAAATGTGGCGTATTTAGATGACAATAAAACGTGACATTATGAATATAAGACGACGTAGTAAGTTTTATTATAATTTGTGTATAAAATGTGGCTCCGAGGCAGGAAATAGAGAAAAATAAAGAAAAAATGTGTCTAAGGGAATTCGCTTAGGAAAGCAGGAGAAAACTGACGTAAATAGAATAATCATGGAATATAAAGCACAAAGAAAACGCCCTCGCATCGCAATTGCGATTGGAGATTCCATTTTCCCTCTATTTGAGGGTATAGGTGGTTTGTTGATAGGGAAACTGCCTCCGAGCGTACCAACTCTTCATCTTGACGAAAGAAGAACGAAATTTGCGTGGGGTAGCGAGGCAGGAAAGCTTCTCGTTGCTTTAGTGGCTATAATGCTCGAGCAAGTATACAGGGTGTCCTAAAAGTGATATCTGGAATTTCTCATGTCGATGGATTGTGAGATTCTGAAGAGAAAAGTCCTTAGCCGTTTTCCTCTCTCGACTCTCGACTCTCGTGAACGGTGCATCGGAGAAAAAAATAGATAAGAACTTTTCTCTTCAGAATTTCGCGAATTATTCATTGCACTATGGTTTGAGAATTACTTTTGGGACACCCAACAAATTCGTTCATAGCTTGCGGGGCCAAAGGAGCAGCGTTCAGGTGAGAACGCGTATGAATACGCCCTCATCATCATTGACTCTCCCGAAGAAACATTCAAACGAGTCGGGGGGTTTATAAAAAAAATGAAAAAAAAGGAAGAAATCCCCCACGACGAACCCCAGTGTCGTTTCCAGAGCGTTGAGTTCCTCTTGATGAGCGAAGCCAGCACAAAGGCTTCGACGGTACAGCCTCTATTGATTTCTCTCCTTTAGAACAGATCCTTCATAAAAATATCAAAGCCACTGAGTTTTTTAAAAATATTTAATCATATATATGACGACGTTGAAGATCTTGTCGACCTTTTCAAATGGAGCCGGAAATACCAAACGTCTGATATTATTTTCCTATTCATAAAGGACGCAAAAAAAATCGAGAATGCAAGACACTGCTAATTTAGCTTCTTCGATTCGATTATTTCGTCCTTTCCCTTCAAAAATTCATCGAACTTGACTTTTCTGCTGTACGTCAAGTAGTCTCAGGTATATTCTGGTTCGGGCTCGAATTCATCGCTGTATCGGGATCTCATGATGAATCTATATACATTATAATATATTGCGCACGTAGTTGGTATTGAATCGATGCGTCATTCGAGCTGTGGGACACACGATCTGCGATCGACGCCCTCGTAATTGACACCCCTCTCCCTAGGGGTACTGCGAAGTTTACAGATCATGGTCTGACGAATACGTGAACCAATCCGGTCCATGGGCTGTTCTATGTACCGACAAAGATCATCTAAGGTCAAAGGAGTCATCAATTATTCCAAAACTTCAATTCATCTATCATTACGATTTTTTTTCTTTGTAACTATCCAAGATATAAATTTGGAAACGATCCATTATTTCCGGTGTAGCCTGAGGAATATGATAAAAAATCGGCATCAAAATCGAATTAATTTAAATCGGAAATTTCGAAGGAAACGTACTGGCATACGCGTGAAAATGCACATACATATATAGGGTGTCCGAAAAGTGGTGTCTGAAGTTTGTAGAAATGAGTAGATCGTGCGATTTCAGAAAGAAAAGTCCTGAACCGTTTTTCTCTCCGATGCCCCGTTGCCGTGCTATTAATTGATTTATAGTAGTGCGTTGCATGAAAAACAGTTTTCTACCGATTCGAATCCTCTTTATAATAATTTGATACTTAAATATTGGGTATGACTTTCGGGACACCCTGTATACACATTTATGTACGACCGGCCGAAGAATTTGCTCGAAACCCGACGCGAGAGCATTGGCAGTCGAGTCGCGCAAGACCATGGCCAGCAAACGCGACCGTGGTCTTCGTCCACGAGAATGTTTCTCGAGAAGGAAGAAACATTGAAGTTTCACAATCGTAGCGTGATCAAAGCGCCGGTGGGATTCACTGACTGACACTTCGACTCTGAGACTAACAATCAGCCACCACATAGTATAACCTCGTGGAATTCCATTCTTCGATATAGACAAAACTGAATCGCGGCAACGAGAAGCAACGATTACATGAAAATATCACGGTTAATGAAAAATTATAGGGGATCTTGAATTTCCATTGAAAAATGTCAGAATTAATTATTAATTTCAACATATTTATGGTTCAAACCTTTTTGTTTTGTTTGATCGTTCATCTAAAAAAAAAGTTATTCATTGTTTGCTTTAAACGTGCTTCAAGGCATGAACCCTATGAAAGATCGCACAGTCGACTCTTTTTTCAAGTATTTACATTGTTTTCGTACTGGAATATCGCGAATGGTATAAGGCCCACAAACAACACCAGCAGCACACTCAGAACGTGCCTTGTGTGCCATTACCGATCGACAGATTGCACTGTGGGCATTGTTGTCCTCCTCGCGTTTCACCGGTTAACCTGGGTTAGTTACGGCTCTCGTGTGTTGCCCTGACACATCTATGGCAGTTTGATCGCCTGGCCTCGGTGTATACATACACTCGAACGTATGTATAGCATATTAAGGACCGTGTCGACTGGTCACAAGAAAAGGGTGTAACTTATACCATCAGCCACGAAAAACAATGAGATTAACCACTGTTCGATTATCGTTGCGTAAATACAAATACCTGAATGTACACAATCAATATGAATTACAAAACGACAAAACTCTTTGAAATTTCATCAAAATTACAACATCCAATCATTTTTTACTGTTGAACATTTCTTAACTAAGAATAGATGACGAAATTGTGTTAAAATATAAACAAATATTCTGAACCAGCTCAAACGAATGCAGAATTGGATTCAGGAAAGAATTCTGAACCGAAAAGTTTTTGGACGTTTTTTGATACGACGATTTCCTGGAGAGTTATTCAGTATCGCAGTTGAGCCAATCAGAAGCAACTGTTGAGCGTCGGTGGGCGGCGCCCGGACGTGGGCTCCGATTCCTTAAACTTTAAGACTCAATAACTCGTCAGAAAATGATCCTATTGAAAAACGCCCAACAACTTTTCGACGCAGAATCAAGTCGTCGATCCAAAATTCATGGTTTTAACCTTAAGGTCTTAAGCGCTTAGTACACGCGTTAAAAATAACCTTCAATCTTTGTTAAATCAACGATGCAATGCTCGTAGGAGAATAATATCTGGTCGAAGTTCATTTGCCCTCGACGAATGACACTGAAAGAATGAGCAAGAGAACCTTGTGATATTCGAAATGAAAAATCTTAGCGTATGAAGGCACACGCCACCTCATGAATACGAATTAAACGAGGAGGCGATATGATCAAGCCTCTCACTCCTTTTTCATTCCCATGAGCATTTCCGGTTCCGATATATAGAACCTCGAGAATTCTCGTTGTATTTTTTATTGTACGTTCGAATCTTGAACCCACAAGTAGAAAAAAAATCTCATAAGGAGTTTTATAAGACTTCAGATGAAAAGGATGCCAGTATTATTTTTATTACGATCGTATAAACGTTACGATACGATCAAAAGTTTTCACGCTCTATTCTTTCCTCCATACTTTTACTCTCGATCGATTCTTCCTCGATTTTTATGAACTTCCGATACACCTTGAGAGTGGATTTAAGTGTAAGAAAATCACTGATTACATTTTTTTTCAACACTTCTTTTTTTGTTTTCCTAATTGACACAATTATGACTATTTTATTATTTTTTATTATTTAATCAACTGTTTCGAAAAAAATCTCCATAAATTCTGAGAGTATACAATTATTTTAAAAAATGGATAAAAAAAAAGAATTAGAAATTAATGAAATTCTTTGTAATTTTAATTCTTATTTTTATCTCTTTATAATTACAACGGTCATTAGAAATATTTTTTCACCATTCTTTGTCGCTTTCCAATGAGTCTTAGAGTGAGAAAAAAGAGTGGAATAGTCGACAACACTTTTGTGCACAATTCTTTCACGGGAAATGGAGCATCTCGACCATGTTTCATGAGAGCATATATTTTATAGCTGCACTCGGATATAACGCTCTATCGTCCTAGCGTGGAAGGAAACCAACGCGTATCGAATAACATAACGAGACACAAGAGATCATTATTTTTTAACTGTTTTATTTATTTCGTTATTTGTTTTCTATAGAAAGCCCAAAATCATCAAAGATTTTTATATTTCAAAATTTATTGTTTTCTTTTTTTTTAGTACCATTTTTCAAAAATAATCTCATTCGTGATTGATTTTTTTATTATTTTTTATTCAATGTTAATTTTTTTCAATGATTTTAATGTGAAAAATTCAAAAGATTAAGTTTTTTTCACTTTTTTCGATAATTTAGCCAATTTTTTTTTTTTCATATAATTAAATGGAAAATGAATTTTTATTCAACACTAATCGATATCTCGATGTATCTTTTCTTGTATCTCGATATATCGTATTTTTAGTCTTGTAAAAAACTTCAGGACGATTAAAGAGATTCAGTGATGAACGATCATGAGATATATCTACGAATACATCAAGATTATAATGTCAGGTTGGGTTGAGGAACTTGGTGCTGTTGTAATCTCGAACATAATTGCTAACAATATTCTCGAAGTTTCGTCTTCATACGTGAGAAAGACTTCTTCATTGTCAAGGTCGTGATTAGGTGGGAGAAAAAAAAAGATGAGAGGATGATATAACCAGGAAGAAAAGTTTAGAAACGATATTCAACAAAAAAAACAGCAAAAAGTATATAATTAATTAAAGAAAAAAAAATTAAAAAATAAAAAACAATTTTAAGTTAAACAATATGTATTAAGAATTTTGAAATGAATCTAGAAAGATATTTAACAAAGAAGAATTAGAAAATAATTATCCACTCCATTAACAACGCACGTCCCAAGCATTTACACTCACATAAATGTACTGGAACAATTGAGATTAAAAAAAAAAAAAAAAAAAAAAAAGGTGGGGACCCTCCTGGATGTAGGCCAAGATCACGAGAGACTATTATTTTTCCCGCGGTTGCACGCGGCTGTCAGTGCTTTATATTGGAGTATGACGTGCTATAATATACTCCATTCCATGCTAAGCTTGATATCAAAAGATTTATCGATCTCATCCAATTAGTAAGGAAAAAAAAAAAAACACACATCAATATCGAAAATTTTTTGTAATAAATAAAAAGATGCAGTCACCATTGATTCGTTGCAAACTCTCAATTTTTCAATCGGTACGAATTTATGTGTTTAAAATAAAAGAAATGGCCATGCTCGTTTCGTGAACCAGATAAAAAGTTGAAAAATCGAGAAATCAATCATTTTCTCTTTGAAACGCGGAAAAATGTTTTTCTAGTCAGCAGAGGTCAACGACACACCATATCGGATGTAAAAGTTGTGCGTAGCATGGGTGTACACAGAGTGTGTATTTACAAGCGTTCCCGATAATATCTCGGTAGCCGAGTTGTTTGTAACACGATAAAGCTCGTAATGCATCAACGAGAGAACGTTACCTGTGACAGTTTTTCCTCAGTCTCTTTGCGTTACGTAAAAAGCTTTGAATATCCTATTACATACGATTCAATTGGAAGAGTCTGAAAAAACGATGAAATGTCAAAAAACACAGCGAGAATCATGCAACGACATAAATACAGTAGTCAAAGTACGATAACAAGAAAACAATGATAAAAAAAAAACAATGAAATATTCTAATAAACTCTACAGTTTTAAACTGATGTAAGAATCAAAATTTCATGGGATACAACCCACAAAAATAAAGTATCGAGCCAACGAGGTGCAAGGAAATCACAATCCATTGAATTTTTCTTCCAAAAATTCATATTACGAAATATGGAAGAAAAAAAAAATGTAAAAAATTCAATGGTTGTGTTATTTTCCCACCTGCTGCAACCGAGGGATTCTTGTGTTGCTTTAATCGGCTTTGGCGGCTACGAAGTTCTTCTAGTGACTGAAAAAGTCGACCATGGAAAAACCCCAAGATTCCCCATTGATGCTCCTCCACGCCTAATATCTCCTGAGATCTCGACCGTTGTTGGAGCACTAAATTCTTTACCTGTTCTCTTCTCTTGTATCTCTAGACTGAATTTTGTACCTGCTCAAAAGACGACGCGTTAAATACCTGCCTCGTTTTTTTTTATTCTCAATGACAAATTGATTTTTTTTCTCTCCCAATATCGAAATCTCATTTATTCTGATAAAAATTATCGATTAAATATTATTTTTCACTTAAAATTCCAAAAATACAGCTACACAAACAATAAATAAATATTAATTTTTTTTTTATCTCTATTTTGATATTTTTGCTCACAAATTACAGTATAATTATAAATTTACTTTTTTTTTTACGAATTTTAACACTTGGAATCTCTCTTTAATTCAACTTTTCTCAAGTTTACTATAAAAATAAAAAGAATTCCCCTTATTTACACCTGCCCTCTTGGAAATCGTGTGTAGACAGTTTCTATGGTTATGGGGTGTGCACCTGACGACCGGAAGTCCCCTTATGTCGAGCTCCCATAAAGGGAGAAACAAAAAATCCAAACACAGATATAGTTTATATTTTAACTCGTCCTTTGGCTCGATAATAAAATTAACATCCGGAATGAGAAGTGATGAAAAAAAAAGTTAATGAAAAAAAAAAAAAAAAATGCAAATCTGTCAGATTTCCTCAATTAGCATTGAATCAATTAAAACAAAAATAAGTCAAATTATTATTATTATTATTTTTAAACTATAAAAAATAAATTTCGAACGAAAAAGTTCGAAATATTTGGAAATTAAAAAAAAATCGTAAAAAGATGAAATATTACGAATCTTTTGATTCTTTTTTTTCGACGTTTTTGATTCAGTTATCAGGATGAGTTATAATTTATAACGTACGTGTGTTCGGCTTGTTTGATCTTTCTATCAAGTTGACACAATCGCTCGAGTCTCGTTTTTACTTTCAAATGGCTTTTTTTTTAGTTTTGTTTGCTTTTTTCCTCTTTTCACACAAAAGCCCAAAGATAATCGTGTTTAAATTTCCTCTCTCCCCTCCGCTGGCAGGTTCTTTCGATCCTCGTTTTTTACTATAATACATGACTTTGCCACCGTTGTATTATTTCGTATTTTTGTATCTTTTTTTTTCCCCCTTTTCACGATCTCTATCTCGGGTTATCGAGTGATTCGTTACGTGACTCATTGGGAGGGGGAAGTCACTATATAGCATTGGGCAAGTTAATTAATCACACGTTGTTTGGCTCCGATCTAAATCGTACACTTTTTTTTATTTTTTACATTTTGTTTTCCTTATTATTTATTTATTGTAGATTTTCTTCCAAAAATCTATCAAAACTTCTAATTATGATTAAAAATCATAATTCAATTAATTACAAACACACTATTGACGTTAAATTTTTTTTTCTTTTTTTTTTTGCTAAAATAAAGACAATTAAATTCAATATTTTTTAAACTGTTTTAAAATAACTTGAAAATTATTATTATTGCTTTTAATGGTGCAAAAAAAAACAATGAAATTTACGTGGAAATTAGAGAAAATGATGAGCCTTTGAAATTGTGTCACGTGTAGACGAGCATGAAACAAAAAAAAAGTAATACGTCGAAAGAGTTGTGATTGTGGAGAACGGTGGGGAGAAAGAAGTGAAAAAGATAAGCTTTCGATATCAGGTGCCGGGAGCTCTTGGCGCGATAAGAAAAATTCCAGGCTCCAGTTCTCATGCCCGGGGCCGTCTCGCCCGGTGTTTCTCCTCATTTTTCCACCTTTACGATTTTCTCAAACCCTCCGACCACGTCAAACAACCCCTCGAGGTTGTGTCAAAACGGAAGCGTTTTTCTTTTTCACAATTTCATGAATGTTTATCGTTTTTATGCTCGAAAAAAGAAAAAAAAAAGAAAAATCAAGTGGCAGTGAAGAAAAAATCGAAAAAATGTTTTTGACAAGAAGATAAATTGAGAATTTTTGTTTTTTTTTTTCAAAATTAAGAAAAAATGCTTTTGACAGTGAAAATCATTCAAACTTTTTTAATTTACGGTGACAATATCGAGAAACAATTCTTTTGACTTCGAAATATTGTTTTTTTATTTTTTATTTTTTTCAAAAATGGTTAAGGCCAGAATTCTTATCGAACGTCCCTGCTACAGTTACACTCCTCGATGCTGGACTCGACTAGTTGTTCATTGTCTTCCAAAATTAAGGTAGAAAATAGCTCTATTCGAAAATTTGAAATTTTTTGAAAAATTCCTCTAAAAACACGGAAATGGAGTACAAAAATAAAAATTACCTCAGATTTATATTCAAAATTCGCTTTTACCTTTTCGAGGATCGCGTATAAGCTCAGAACAAAGACGTTAGGACAAAACAGTCTTTTTTTTTTTTTTTTTTCGAAATCGTGTAAAAGTGGTGAGACTATCGGCTTATATCGTTCTTTTCTGGGCCAATCTTTTTTCGAGTACGTATAGAGATTTCCAGGTCAAATATTTTGAAAGAATTAAAAAAAAAAAAAATAGAAATGCTTTTAAAAAAATCGATCCGGACGTTAAAAACGTAATTTTGAATAAAAAACAAAACCAATCGAAAATTCTTTCGCAATTTTGAAGAAAACTTTAAAAAAACACTCATTTATCTTCGAAAATTTTTTCGTTACAACGTTTTTTTCCTTTTAATTTCATTTTTAACGAATTTCTTCGATTAAAATTGTTTGAAAAATCTTTATGTCAGAATTTTTACATAAAAATTCCCATATATATATAAGATCTACGTTGTGTCAAGCGTAGCTCATGTAGAAAGTGTCTCTTGAAGGAATAAGCGAGATTCGAGATGTCGATGAGGAACTAAATATATATATGTCATAATACATGTATAGAAAAAAATGGAAACAAAGAAAGAGAAGACAAAAGTATGGGAAAAAAGGGACAAAAGAGCGAGTATTTGTCAAGCAGTCTTTGCAACGAAGAATCAAGGATTAAAAACAAATATTCTGACTCAGAATTGTACAAATTCGTGGGAGAAAAAAAATAAAACTGTAGCGCGTAATTGATTTTTCTGATTTTTTGAGAGAATTTGAATAAAAATGAATGAAATATCTGATTTTTTAAAATATTTTTCAAATTCTACTTTTTCCATTAACGATTTTTGTTATAATTTTATTAATTTATTATTTACTACTAATATTAATGATTTTTCGAAATGAAAAGAATTCATTGAAAAATTGGAATTTTTTTTTACTGAAATTTGTACACATACACATTGTCCCAAATCGGTTTTTTTTTTTTTTTTAACTATTCTCTGCTATTCTTTCTCACTTTGGAGCAAGTTTCATTGTCCCCCTTTTTTCTCTCATTCTTCCGAGAATTGGGGGCTCCTTCGTCGTCTGGTTTTCGTACAAACGTCCTGGATCTTTTCTTCCTGGGCATAACGAAAAGAGAGAGAGAGAGAGAAAGAGCGAAAGAAAGAAAGAGAGAAAAAGAGAAACAGGGAGAAAGAGAGAAAAAAAGAAAAAGAGAAAGAAAGAGCGAAAGAGAGAAAACGAGAAAAAGAGAAAGAGAGAGTGAGAAAGAAAGATCGAAAGAGTGGGAAGTCGTAGAGTAAAGCTAAGTACCTGAAGGGCCATGATGTTTAACAGCGCCGAAAAAAGGGACCTCTGGCCTTCCAACTGCAAAATTTCTCTTCCTCTCCCAACCGTTTTTCTCTTTCATCTTTTACTCTATTGCCGAAAGTACAGAGATTTTTATTTTTTTTTTCCCAAGTCCCCAAGACATTGGACACCGTTGCAAAATATGGATATTCGTCGAAAAGTTTGGGTTCCCTTTGACACTATTTTTTCAACGTTTCTCTGAACTCGAACCACACAAAAACCATAAAAAATCATATTTTCATCATCCAAATAAAATTAACGAATATATTTATTAAGTAATGTGATTAAACTTAAATTATCCTTATTTTATTACAATTTTTTCGTTACCAATTATTCAATCAATAATTTGTCAATTAAAATGATAAATAATTATGAAATTATTCCCACTTAACGACCACAGTGTAATCAATAAAAATATTATTCACACAAAATCGTCATACAAATTATTTCATTATTTAATCAAATAAAAACTCTATTTAATTTCATTTTCTTATCATTTTTTCGATATCAATTATTTGATTATTAATTTTTTAACTGAAATGATAAATAATTATGAAATTATTCCCACGTAACGACCGTAGTGTAACCACTAAAGATATTATTCATAGAAAATCGTCAAACGACTTCTGCATATCAGTAGCAAACGAATAAGCCGCACGCATCATAGTATTACTTACATTTATATATATATATATATATAATAACATATAAGTACGTATCGTATTATCACTGAGACTGGAGAACTCTCTCGACTAGCATGAATAGCGTGGGAGTAAATAATGCGTCTGCGGCTTAGCTATACATTTTCCAGGATCTCTCTCTCTCTCACAAGGAGTGGAAAGGAGAGTATAGTGCTCGAAATTCCATCAGGCACATTCACGACAGCCAACTCACGAAACTAATCGTACTGAAAAGAAAGGACAAAAGAAGTGATTTTTTTTCTGTCCTCCTTACGAAAACGAAGTTTTATGGTTAATTCACGTTTTCCGTTCATACTTATGAATTTTTTTCCAAATGAAAGAGACGTTTTAAAAATCTGCATTTATTCATGGACTTTCCTCACAGTTATAGGAGACCCAGAAAAAAATTGCAATGAATTATGCAATGAATTGAATTTCGAACAAGCCCCAGTACTGAAAAGTGTAGAATTTTCTAAACTGTCATTGCTACTCGATGTTCAATATTTTTTTCCCAGTCAGAAAACGGGTGGAAAAATCTCAATTAATTTGGAGCTCTTTCTGACACCTATGGGAGACCCAGAAAAAAATAACAACATATTTTGAATCGAATTGGCCATCCAACAGGCCCCAGATATAAATACTGCAGGAGTTACTCAACTGTCATCATAACTCGATGTTCAACATTTTTTACAAAATCAACAAATACGTCGAAAAATCTGAATTAATTCATGAAGCTTCTTATCACCCATAAGAATCCCTGAAAAAAATAGCACGACGTTACGCAGCTAATTATAGATGGAACGGGCCCAAAACCAAAAAGTTAAAATTTTTCTAAACCATAATTTCTTCTCGTGTTCAACATTTTTTATTGAACAAACGGACATTCCAAAAAATCTGAATTAATTCCTCTTTCTTCCTCACACCTATGCGAATACCTGAAAAAAAATGTACGACATTACGCATCGAATTATCGTTGAAAAGAGGTCCGTTACAAAAAGTGAAACGCATAAAGGCTTCTGAATGTTTGCTGTCGCATCGAAACGTCGGTAATACCCGGAGCTGGGTGATTGTACATGGAGAGTTGTAGAGAGGGAAGGGGGACCGCCATTGGCTTTTGTAGAGGCTTTCGATGCCGGGGTTTACCTGGACGACACGAGGTTCGTACATGGCGGGGCCCACCTTTTTAATGGACGTTGGAATGAGACAGGCAAAGTGAGGCACACGGTTGAAAGTCCGGGGCAAAGGGTTGGTGGGGGTGGAATTGAAGTAAAAGAGAGGAAGAGAAGAGGGCGAAGAAGGGGGAGGGGGGAGGGGTGTATGAGGAAGAGGGTCCGGAGGTGGGGGAGGGGTTTAGAGGCGATGGACGCGACCGGGGCACACGAGAACGACCATCGAAGCCAACAAACTCTCAGTACACAACTGAGACTCGAACTGTCCTCGTCAGAAACGTTGAAAAAAAAAAGAATCGGAAATTTTCATAACAAACGTTCAAATATTCAATGAACCAGGAAACAAAAATGTAAACAAAAGGAATTCAAGTGGAAAAACAACAACAACAAAAACTGTATTTTTGTGCCTCGAGATCGAGAAAAAGTGCGAAAAACAATTGAATCGTGAAACAGAGGAATAAACAATCGACTTTGCAATGATAAATGATTGCTATTTTGGATAATATTTCATTGAAAGTTGGAGGAGTAAAAAATGGCTGACGAATATGAGAATTTTAGCGTGTGGGAATAACAAAAGGACAGTGGAATTTGCGAAGGCGTTAAAAATCAGCATCGACGTAATAATGAAAAAATGGATCGAGAATATAAAGAGAAATTAAAGAATTTTTAAATGTTTGATAATCTCGTGTTATCCAAGCATTTTTATCCCCTTGTCACGGTTTATTGTTAGTACGAAGTTGCAATTAAGGCGGTTAACGGACTCGAGAATACCTGTCTGCGGGCGCAGCCACCGTCGCGACCGATACGAAAGACGGGCCTAAAACCGGTACGAGAGTAAAGAGAAGCGCGGAGACACCCGAAGAAAGAGAGAGAAAAATATCGAGAACAAAATAACAATTAAAAAACCCTAAATAATACATCGAAAGAAGAAAAGAAAAGAGAAAAAGAAGAAATTTTCCGAGGTGTACTCGAGATAGGAAACTTACACGCCGATAAAGACTCCAAGACAGTAAAAACGAAGAATCTTGCCGAAGAGTAATAAAAAAAAAAAAAAAAACGAAGGAGGGGATGAAAAAAAAGAATTTAGAGAAAAAAAGAGACGTGAAGACAATAGAAAAGATCCCCTACACTTGTTCGTCTCTTACGACGAGATTAGGTGTGTCTGAAAATATTTTTACATACATATATATGTGTCTATGTAAAAAAAACACATATATGAACGTAAGAAAACACAAATACATGTGAAGCTATATATATTAGTGAATTTCTTCGTTCTTGGTTGTGTGCTCGTGAGTGTGTGTCTGTGAGAACGCTTAGTTCGAAGCAGCCATCGAGAAACAGCCAACTGCAAGCAACGTCAGTGATGCACGCGAGCTCCGAGAGCACCTGTGTGTTTGAGAACTTGCCTGTATAGCCCCCCCTCCCCCTGTGAGCCCCCCTTCGCCCCCTGTGCATAACCACCGTGCTGCATCGCCAGTCGTGGCTTCCCTCCGTGCTGGGAACAACTTCAAGTTCTTCGTTCACGCTCCCAAACTCAAGAATTACAAATTGTCAGTGTTTCTAGTTATTTTTTTTTAATTTTTGTGTGTTTTTTCACTCCTGGAACCATTTTTGTGCATCAATGCCCTTGGGATTTAATTTTGTGAGTGAAGAACCGCTTGGAACCTTTTAGAACTTGCTCGGAATCAAGGATATCGAAGAAGAGTACTTGGAACTTGTTCCACACAGTTTTTAGAGCTATTCAAAGCACTGGAACCACTTGGAACAAACTTGAATTGGAATAAAATCACTTGGCACCGTTTAGAACTTGTTCCACAGGATCTTAGAGTTTCTAAAATTGTTTACGTCACTTGGAACTCGTCTGGGATTTGATTAAGTGACTGGGAAATCTCGTGGAATCTAGTCGAACAGACTTCAAGTGGAAAAAATTAGTTGGAACTGTTTAGAACTTGTTCCACACGGTTTTTAGAGTGTCTAGAATTGTTAGACCCAAGTTGAACACACTGAATGTTGCAGAAACCAACGAGGACTGTCAACAAGTTGTTTCTAATGATTTTCAGAATTATTCAATGTTTTGGAACAGATTAAAACTGATTTTGGATCGTCGGAACTACATTGGGAGTTTTTAGAACTTGTTCCAACAGTTTTTAGACTGCTGACCAGGAAATAACAAATCTCTGAGGATCTAATACGATTCTGGAACATCACAAGGTTGAATAATCATAACATTGAAGGATTTAAAGTTCGAACTTAAGTTTCGAATTTTAGAAGACTTGGAACTTCTGGCAACCGGTTCCTACCGGTTTTTATTCGTTCCAAGTGAACCTTAAGGGGTTGGAACTTGAGAATAATCGACACCAGATCGATAGATCGACTGGCAACTTCTTTTTAAGCGAAATTTAAGGATTTTTAGGACTTGTTCCATCGTTCGATTGGAATCAGTACGGAATGCTCGTAATTGGCATGAAAATACGTGAGATGTCGATTTTGCAGGAATTCGAACCAGATCGATAGATCGACTGGCAGAATTTATTTAAAAATATTACTCCATCTATTGATATTTGAAGATTTAAACAAAAGACAGAGGGAGAGAGAAAGGAACAAAAAAAATCCAGAAATAAATAACGATACGATGAGTTATGCGAGTATCGCGATGTCACGAGAAAAAGACGATTGAGATTCACGACCAGTTCTTCGTGTTCTCTCCTTCCTCTTGTTTTTTTTTTTATTTCACTTTCGAGTGGCACCACGAAATTCCGGCTGCGTCCATGAGATTCACAAACCGGTGACAAGAAAAATTCATCATTCTTTGACGATTATTGTTATATCAATAATAATCGAGACACTCCAACGCCATGAGGATTCTAAAAACATTGCACTGGTACGTTTCCTTGTCCCTCACTCTCTTATTTATTACTTTCCTTTTATTTATTTATCAATTATCGATCATTTGTTCTTTTGTCTTTTTTTTCTTCGTCATTCCCGAGCAATACGACTTAGGAACAGAAAAAAATGACATCCATTCAATCATTTAATGACCATCCAATTTATCTTGACAATTAATTATCATTCACTTTCCTATCGATCAAATATTTTTTCATTACCAAATACAAACTCGCGGTAACAATAATCCACATTTTTTTTCCATCAATAAAACGGTTTGGAAACGAAGAAAAATTTTATAACAAAAAATATATAAATATATACAAGAATAAATAATAAATTTAGAAAAAAAAAAAACAATACAACAACGCACTCGGAGAACGTTAGACAGGTTCGCGTGACTGGAATTCTCATTGATCCGAGGTGGAATAAAAGTTTTCCAATGGTTGTACGTTCTCTTATATATAGATGTATGTTTGTATATATTCTTACGAGGCATTTCGTTCCAAATCGACAGAGTCGTGACTTTAACTAATTTTTCATTCATGATTGTTATAGTTGTTGTTGTTTCTTTTTTTTTTCTTAAATTGTTACAACAATGAGTTTTTCAAATGGTGGATTTTTGTGAAATCATTATTTAAAAAAATATCGAATAAAAATAATAAAGTGTATATTTTTTGTATAAAAAACAAATTTCGACAAAAATTTATCACTTTAGTGAAGAAAAATTGTATTTAAAAAACTGCAAATTGGTCCGGAATATTTTTTTCATGGTTCGATCAATATTTGCACTTAAATAATAGAACAAATTCGAAAAATATTAAAAGTGGCGTTTTATTTTTGAAAAATCGAACGACCCATAGATATTTTTACCTAAACATTTTTACACGTGGGATGATGCCCGAAAAATGGTATTTCCTGGAAACCGGTACTGACCCTGTCGAGCTTCAGGTATAAAGAGACCTCAGTGATGGATGAATATTTGAGGGGAAGGAGGATATTAGCCGGAAATTTGTCTCATACTTGTTTGCACATGAATCCTATTCAAAAATTTCAACGGAGTTTCCATTCGCCATCTAATTTTGACATTTCACGAAAATTCATCGAAACTTTCGTTCTCATGATTCCCAACAAGAACTCCAATTTATTTTCCATATTTCGTTAAACTTATGATTTATTATTTTTTAATTTTTTTCAATTAAAATCAATTTGCAACTCTCCTCAATTATTTCTTTATTTTTTAACTCGATGAATTAAAAAAAAAAAAAAGATCTACTTATAATGAAATTTATATTAAAAAAGTATTATTTTTATTATTATTTTGAGACTGTTTATCATTGAATCGTGACTAATCAATGATTCCAGCGAATTAATCGCCGCAACCTCGGTATCGAGGCGCGCACCAACGAAGGTTCGAGGTCTAAGGAGGCGTAACGCGATTAGGTCTGTTAACAAGTGACTGTCGTACTCTGGACAAAAAAAAATCTTTAATCATACTCGAACGTACTGTTATGGATACAAAGATTTTTTGACGTGGAAAAAAAGGGAAAAAAATTTATCGATCTTACAAATTATATTAAAGTTTAATTAAAATTTACATTAAAAACTGATAAATTTAAACGACAGGACAATTTTCACTGTTAAAGTACAATTTTTTTATTTTTCTATTTATTTTCTTTAAATAGAAGTAAATTGTCGTCCATTAATCACTTGGAGACTCAATTAGTGACACTTTCCAAAGTCACAGACAAATTAACACTCAATGCCTTCTCGACGTCACGAACTCTTCGTTGATTCTTTGACTCAGACAAAAACTCATTATTCCTAGTGTCCAGAATAAAAATTAGTCCGAGTATGACAGTTCTGCCTCATTCGATAATTACCCAAAAGTACGCTTGTCATTTGGTCATTTTGTCTGTATATAGATTACGTTTTGTCCCTTTAGAGTTTCGCAAACAGTATTTAATGCTTTGAAATATTTTAATAGCTATTTAATTACTGTTTTTCAAATTTTTTGCAAATTTTCAAAAAAACCTCGAAACTAGAACGAAAGCCTTGAGCTGAAGTTAAGAGAAAAATAAATAGATTGAGTGTAATGTTTGTTTAAATATTTTTTTAATTTTTATACAACAGTAAAATAGTTTTGAATTGTTAATTTATTTTGAGTTTTTATTATGATTATTGAAATGGATAATTATGTCATCTCATTTGGATGGAAAAATGTGGATTTTCCCGTAGCTTTCTTTTACGGATTTTTAATTCTTACCATTCGATTAAATTCAATTTTTTTTCTCGGTTCCCACGGTGGATATTAAAATTCCGAATATCGAAAAGAATATATATATTTTAAGACTCGAGAAAGGCAGAGAACGTTTTTCTTCTTTCAATTACATTTTTTTTTTACTTTCTTCTTTTTCATGAACTGGAACATTAAAATCCACTTTACTGCAGTATCGTTAGAAAAGTATGAGCGTAGAACGTACGAGCGTGACAGTAGTTAAATTGGTATGAACCATTCCAAATAAAAAATCATGAAAAATAACGATATCGTCGAATTATAAATAATTAATCAAAAATTTCCATAAATATGAAATCAATAATGACGACGATGAGTAATTAAACCAAAATTTAAATCATCGTCATTTCGAAAGAATTTGACGACCCTTTAAAACTTGATGATTTTTTTGTCATTCGAATGGTGCCAGAGATAAAAATAAAAATAGCAATTATCAAGTAAAATAATGAGCAATTGAAAAGACTATAATAAATTTTAATTAAAACAAACAATTAGGACAATCATTTGTCGTAGCATCACAAGAGTAGAATTAAAATTCCTCCTAGTCTGTCAATAGTTCGACGAAAGATAAATAAACAAAAACTATTTCAAAAAACATAAAATATCGTTGGGAGTATGAGGATTTCCTGAAACGTCTCTGAAGAGAAACTCGTTCCAAGAGCTCGATGAATGACGAGCGTTTAACGTATTGTTCCCTGAATACCGAGTCCCCATGCTGTTAGGACGTCTTCTTGGTCTTTAAAAAAAAGTACGTTGAAGGGGTTCGTCTCGTTCTTCGATGAGATGAAGAAAGAATGAAAAGGAGGGATGTCGTACACGAAAAACTAAAGAATACGTGCCCCACACAATAAGCCCACATATGTACGAGACATTTGATGTAAAGTGGAACGTTTTTTGGAGGGGAAAAGTAAAAAAGATTAAATACGTGTGCAGAGTTGTTGGCCATGCAATTCTGGAGAAAAAAGTCCTTGGTCATTTTTCATTCTGAAGCTCCGTTCATGAGATATCAACTAAAACAAGAGTCAGCCAATCGGGGGCGCCGAGACAGACTAGTAGGCGTGGCGAGGGTGAACAGAGTGTCCTTCCCCCAGTCCACGCTGGCATGAATCATTTAATATCTGGTGATCGGTAAATCGGAGAGAAAAATAGTAAAGGACTTTTATATTCAGAATCTGATAATCTAGCCCCAGTCAACCGGTTCAAGACTTCAGTCCACTTTAGTACACAGCCCACCGGATTGGCTGGCACTTATCTGTAAATAACTCATCAACGGTTCTTCACAGAAAAAAGTGGCTGAAGACTTTTCCGTGCAGGATCTCATGACCTATCAATCACCCCATGCTTAATCGCTATTGCTGAATTATTTTTAAATAGAATTTGCATTAAATTTAGAAATAATTATTGAACCCTATAAATCACATTTCAATGTAATATTGAGCAGTGAATGATGGATTGTTTCTTTATTAACTAAGTATGGAATTTACTTATGATTTGCAGGTCACGAAGACGAAGTAATAGTGGCGTTGGTGACATTCACCTGCAGCCGGCACAGCTGCAGGAGAACAATAACGGTGTCTCGAGGGAAATCGTCAAGGGAGGTGGGGTTGATTCTCGTGACACTCGAGTCGATATTACGAGTGGGCCAAATGAGATGTGGGCACCGGGGTCATCCCCGGGTCACAATCGGGAGCTCCCCGTCGACGTGCCCGACAGTCTTCTACAGCAGGCATACGCAAACAAGCAGGTAATGTCGTTGGTGTTGAATCGTAGCGAAACAACGTTTTCGTCCTCGACGTCGTCCTCCTCGCGAAAATATCGTAACGCAAATAGTGACGATAACGACGATAATTCTGTTGGCAAGCGTAGCGCTAGCGATCACGAAATTCCCGATAACAATCATCATCACAATCATCATCATCATCATCACCATCATTTTCATCATTTACATCATAACAATCATCATCAAAGTAGCCCAGTATCACCAACATTGAAGAATATCGGCAACGAGTTGGAAAACGATAAACCGATTGTTGAACCGGTTGACGAAATTGACAATCGTCAGGCGATAACTGCCATTCAAATGAACAAAGACGACAATGACAATCAGAGTGAATCTAGCCAAACAATTCCGCGAATAATTGAGATTAATGTGTTGAACGATAATCACGTTAAAGGAAGCAGCTTTCTCAACAAAATGGCCGATGACAATAATACTAACAAAATGGCTGACAACGATCATTCGATGATAGCGAACACAGACAAAGAACGAAATATTGAGCTAGACGTCATCCGTCCTTTCGTGATCACCGATGAGTGCGATTTATCCTCCGAAAAGTCAGCTATTATCACACGAAATGGCATCAACCCGTCAACCATTTTGTTGACGAAAGAAACAAGCGTCGACGCCGATGAGGATTATCCTTTCGCGAAAGAGGACTATCCAACAATGCTGAAAACTTGTAGCGACGATTCGGCAAGTCCGAGAAGTTCTTCCGGAAGATCGGACAGTACGGCGCCCCTCGATGCCAGTCTTTTGATGACCGGTAAGGAATCGCCACTTTATGACGCCAGAAGAATCGACCTTGGCTCGCCATGTCGTTCACTTGTGACTGACATTAAAATCGCTCCTTTATTTACTCGTGGCCGGGAAACCACATCCTTTGACAATCCGGCGTACGGATTGTCTACCGATCTTCACGATCTTCATCAGGGTCTTCTTATGAGATCGGACGAAGTTAACGATCTCACGAGGCTCATTGACGAACAACAGCATCTTGTAAACGGACGTAAAACAGCAACAAACAATAAGAACTGGACGGCAAAGGAACAAACGCCCAATCGGCCAACGGTCAAACCAGAAATGGTATTACCGACTGAGTCGACCCGAAGCAAGAAAAAATCATTATCGCGGCGTGATTTGGAGAAAATGAAAAATCGCACGAGAGATTCTGACATTGAAATCGATTCCGAAGGTTTAATTGCCGCTGCTTCAACCGACGATCTCTTATCCGGTCAATTGACGAACTTAACGATCACCCGCAGTAACCGGCGGAAAAAAGGCCAACAGGTTCATTCGTCGTCAGGCTATTCGACTTTGAGGAGTGACACATCGATTGGTGAATTTCGGGACCAACAATCATTCGCTAAAGATCGTTCTTTCCTGGTAGTTGGAAACCGGTCTTATCGGGAAGTCGCTGTCGATTGTCCTGCTGATTTTATACCGGTCACCAAGTGTCATCCGGTTTATCCACCGCCAAATAAAAGTGACACGATCGAACGGAATTCCCTCGGCTATAATCAGACGCGAGACAAACGATCGAGTTACGTCGACGATCGGAACAAAAGAATATCGAGTTTCGGTAACGATTACGGGAGGAACGACTCACCGATCGATAATACCAACTTGAACGTTCATTCCAAAGATTCCATCAACACAATCGACTCTACAAACTCGAGAAACTCAAATGTCCTGGATTTACCGGTTAACGATGCTAACCAAAGCCCTCGGCTGAACGAACAACCTGTTAAATCGGATGATGTTAGGAACGTTGTTAGCGATTTAGGAGGAAATCGTGACGGACTTCGTGAGAAGGTAAGATCGAGGGTCAAGAGTCGTGTGCTCCATTATGGAGCGAGACTCGGTGCGATCGGTCGAAATACCACCAAAACGCTTTTACACCATCCTGCTTACTTAGATGATAATTCAACGGCACGCCATCTTCAAAATAACAGCTTTAACGCTTTTACAAATAATTTTACAACTAACCCTTTCAAAACTTCGACGTTTCAAGACTCCGCGACAGAAATCGCTACGAAACAATTTCATTTCTTCTCTAACGATTCTACTCGACCTCATAAAGAATACGTCAACGATCGTATTCCACGTAGAAGATCGGTATTGAATCTTTTACAACGTGAAAATGTCGAGAATTCGAGAAACTCGTTACTCGAGTTTGTCGTTGGTCGTGACTCGACACCGGTCATCGTTCGTTATTCCTCCATGATCAATAACGTCTCGATCGACAACGTTAACGATACTCAAAATTTGACATTATCGAATGAGAAAAAAATCCTTTTTTCACCAGTCAATAACGAAAAACGTCAGGATGTCGTCGCACGACTGGAGAATGCTAAAAATTCACTGCTGTCCTTGGAATACCATAGCAAGGTGACAGAAATCGAAAGCAGAACGATTTTTCAAAAATTTAATAACGATCTTCCGCCGGTCGGAATAAATATTGTTAATAAGATTTCAAGTGATAGTAATCTTGATCGTAATTTTGAAAACGATAGTTCATTCTCTTTGACGCGTCATTGGCGATCGGAAAACAACATCACTGTTGATAAAGATCGGTTTACTCAAAATTCCATAAAACGCGAGTCTTTTGCAAAAAATTGTAGCTATGAAAAAGTTTTGAGACGGAGAGAAACAAAACCGAAAAGAGACGGCTTTGATGACGGGACTGACTTTCGCACAATGCACAAGGACAACAAAGAGTTCGGTGAAACTACGGCACAGGTAAATGGAAATTAGAACAAAAATTGAAAAGCCACAGATATTTGAACGACCGGGGTATTGTTTTCTTTTTTGGTGGAACTTTTGCACGATCAAGTTGAGGCGCTTAGAATCGGAAAAATCAAGAGAAGCCACTCAGTGAACAAAAACGCATGTATTTCAATATATTTTATATTTAATTCAATTCCAATCGTCACCTAATTTTGAGACTGAATAGATCGTCAAATTCTGAAAAGAAAAGTCCTTAACCAAATTTTTGTGCGATGTACCATTCTCGAAATATTGAACCACTAAGACGGTGGCGTGCCACGCCCACTCCTTTTTATCAACGCTCCTGATTGGCTACGTCCTAAATTCTTGGATATCTCGTGAACGGTGAATAGGAGAGTAAAATGCCAAAGGACTTTTCTTTTCAGAATTTCATAATCTAACGATCAAAATTATTTAAATCGAGATTTTCAAGCCAGCCTGTATACTTTTTTATATATTTCTTCAATTTCTTAACATAAGTGGATTCTTGTTGTAAACCCACAAAAAAACATACTATAATCGCATTTATCCGGGGACTTTGTGACCTTTCGCATGACTGGAAAGGCTTTCATCTCCAGTACGTACCTGAAATAAATATCCACGAGGCTTGGTTGATCGTCAATGGCTACTTTTAATTAGCAGCAGCATGAATGCAACAGGGAAAGTTCGGTTGCACGGTTGCGCGACTTTTGAACAACAAAAAATAAATAAAAATCACAAACAAACAAAAATCCTTCGAGATTGAAATCCTTGAGAAGAGGTCCTCGACTATATCTCCAATAATTTTTTTCATCTCCCAAGCTCGTTTTCCTACTCCTACTACGTATGACGATCTCTAGCTACGTATCTTCTTTTTGGTCTGCCATGTTTTTTTTCTTCTACTCTACTTACGGTACGAATAACGAGTGCGGGGATCGGTTTCGTGAGTTGTGAACAGTTGCAGGAGCGAAAGAGAGAGAGAGAGAGGGAAAAAAGGACGAAGAGAAGTCTCCGATGCAACTTTCTCTGCACCGTTTATTATGAAAACACTGTTTGATGAATGGAAAAAAAAAATCTTTTTTATTATCGATCGATGCACGATCATATATTTTGGAATAAAAAATATAAAAAAGCAAATAATGTTGAAATTGCTCCGAATTATAATCTTTCGATACTAGCCTTATTTCCTGAATTTCAATATTATTATGAGAAATCAAACTTCATAATACTTATTAATTTTTTGAATTGCGAAAAAATAAAACGCTGTTGGACAGAAAGTAAAAAACATTTAATTCGATCAATTTGAATGTTATAAAATTGGAATTCCTGCAACGATATTGCTATGAATGAAACTTGTGCAATTTTAATAAAATTCAATAAAATTTGAATTATTTCATTTTGAAAGCCTCGTCATGAATAAAATAATTAAATCAATTAATAAATTGTCAATTAATTTGAATAAAATATTGTTACTTCTAATTAACATTAATTTATGATTAAAAAAAAAGTGTACACGTTGGATTCACGTGAGCCTGACAGATGCCAAATTGACAATCGAAATAATCGTTTTTATCTGCATTTGGTGATCTTCTGAGCTCGGTCACGTGGGCGAGACCGCTAATGCGAATGTTCCGTATGAATTTGTCTTTTTAGCCGGGACTCAATGGTGTCAAGCCCGCGATACCTCCGAGAGATCAAAAAAGAGCACCGGCAAGGCCACCAAAGGACAATGTCATACTGTCAACAAGAAACAACAATATCGAGCAAACCGACAATGCAAATACTCCGGAGCCTACGCAGCAGCAGCTTCACTCGATCAGAAAGTATCAGGTGAGTTATTAGTTCGCTAAAAACTTACAGCTGCAAAGTTAGATGTCAATTTCTTTGTTGACAGTTGTCAATTTACTTCTACAATTTGTTTCAAGGTGAATTTGAAGGTCATTGCAATATTGACAGCTGTCAATACCGCAGTAACAACGAATCAATAAAATTGAAATAAATTTTAAAAACAATTGACAGAAGATCAATTGGCAGACCCAAATTTGACAGGATGACAATCGACATAAATTTTAAAGTGATAAAAAGAGCAAGTATTCGAACTAAAACACATCTCCCATGAGTTTTCAAGCATGACACTCATAATACAAAATCATAAAATATTAGAGTCACATGATTTCCCGTACAACGCATTATTATTGCTTCTGGTTAATGACAATTGTGTCAACATTGAAAAGGAAGTAAAAATTGTACATGGATCCTCTGATCATTGACCCCTGAAGAAAAATATAATTTAACTTAACATTAAATGGCCCATATATGGTACGGAAATGAAATACTGGTCAAAAGCTTTGAGAGGGGGGGGGGGATGAGAGGAAACGGAAAACGGCAAGTGCTCGGCTAACCGTGTCGAATCTTACTTCCGCGTGACACAATGCACAACCGGTGATGTACACATTAATGATTCGTTAATGGTCGCTACCATTCGATGTCCCATATCGTACCATTATGCACTGCATACATACCGGTCGCTGAAGCTTATACGTGATAGTGAATAGTTACGAAATAAACAACATATATATAAACATCCACATTTTTATAGATTGGTTAATTATTGAGAATTCAAGTCAACATGACACTTTCGAAAATTTCATGTTACATTCATATATTTACATATGCTAAAATAAACGCTTCATAAATAGTTAAAAGATCGCGTGAGAGAAGAAACCTTCGATGTTTTTGGAGGAAGAAAAAAAATTTTTTAGATGTAGACCACTCTCGTGATGAATTCTAAAAAAAGGTTTTAAACGTTTTGAACACTCTCGAGATATTGAGTCGAGGAATTTAAAAAACCCTGCCAGAACACTTCTTGTATATATATATTTAAGTGTCTGCTATAAGATTATGTGAGACTTTCCTCGAGTGTCGAGTGGGGTAGTTGTGCATTTAGAAAAGATCTTTACGAGCCTGACTCATAAGGATCTATTCCATGTGGATTGTGTGTCAAGATGAGCCTGTAGACTGGATCGAGATAATATGCGAAGTCACTAACACTTAATGCCCCATAGAAAATCTGAGGCTTTGAAATATAATGGGTTATTGAAACGTGAGATCGAAAAGGAAATCTTATAACGGCAAGAAAACGTGTAGGAATGTCGATTTATTGAAGGGGAAGCATTTAAAAATTTTACGTGAACTATACTCGCCATAGTTTTTTAATAATCATTATTTGATCATGGAGAATTGTTAGCTAATGAAAATGTGAAGATAAAAGTCTTTGGCAATTTTTTTCTAGAACGCACCGTTCATTAATTATTCAATAATTTGCGAAGTAGGCGTGGCAACTGGTCCCCGCGGGGGCGGAGCTTGCTTTCCCCACTATATCCTCCGCGACGTATCTGATTGGCTGTCGTTCATTTATTAACAATATCTCACGAACGGTGCGTCGTAGAGAAAAATTATTATAGACTTTTCTCTTCAGAATTTGATGCTCTTTCGAGCCTGTACGTTTATATATGACTTTAGGGACACTCTTTTTGTTGTGTACGAGAAACCTCACTAGTATCGTGTGTCAACGTGGTCAAAGAATATCGAGGGCTTCGGCCGAGTATTTACCCTTGGCTCATGCTTGTCAATACGCGTAATGTTCGTACTGAAAAAATTTGCAACGTTGCTTTATCGTCGAGCAATAGTTTATCTCGTTTTTTTTAAACCTTTTTTTTGTTCTTCACTATGTTAGGAGAGTTTTTTTTTAATGGATAAATAGCGATTTAGCGTACTGTATAAAAGGTGCCTATGGCTTACAAATCGAAAGGGTATCTCTTGTTATATATTTTAATCCAATATCGGCATTCGCCTTATCCAACCAACGGAAATATGGGCGTTGATCGTATTTCCAACACGCCACTATGTTGTTGATATTATTAGTCACGAACATCTGTAACTTTTACATCCTATCACTTTCGATTAATTAATCATTATTCTGCTGGAATAAATATTAAAAAATTCTGAATAATTCAGTAAAATATTAAATTTGTTGTAATTAATTAATTAAAAATATAAGATTTTAATTTTTAGCATTAAAAATGTATTCTGATTGATTAAATTGTTAGAAAATACGTATATTCATTGGAGGATGTGAAAATTGTCAAATAATAAAGTAACAAATAGTATTGACATTGTTTAAACAATTAATATCGATAATTGTTCATATTTTTAATGTTTTTTTTCTCTAATCAATAGGAACAATTACGAAAACGAAAAGAAGAAGATGAGAGACAAGAATATCTCAATCGTTCGATGCGGGACTCGAAAAAATTGCAAGCACTTGAAAGTCACACGACCACACTTTCCGGCCAGGAAAATCCAGCGTACGCACAAGACGAGGTGACGAGTACACCACGCTCGTCACACGGGACTCCAGGACAAACGACACCTCGAGAGGTCGAAGAACCTCCAAAAGTTTTGAGTGCGTTTATTTTCATTGTTTTTTTGCGTTTTTGGCATTATAGTGAAATATTTAACGATTTTCTTCAATTTTTTTGCTTTTTTTTACTTTTAAGCTTATGGAGAAGTGGTCGCGACTCTCGAGAGGCTCCAACTCCAGTTGCGAAATCTTTCGGGTGCTTTGGGTATTTCTGGGCCCGGAGTTGAGGCGGAGCTCGAGGCGGTTAGAACGCTTTTGGTACAAAGGAGGTTCGCAACCGCTCTTGCGACTCATCAAGCTCTCAAGACTCGTCTAAGAACTGGCAAAGTTCACAAACATCACGACGACGATGCCTCGAATCTTGCGAGAGACGTGAGTGTTGTTTAACAATCCACAAAAATTACTGAATTTTCTTTAGAAAAATTGTTCAATTTTTTTTTTTTTTTTTCAGTGTGTCGAAGTTCTGGAAGAGTGGCAAACGACGAGTATCGGTAGCGGCGAGACGCGGGCGATGGTTGAAGAATTAACGGGTTTATTGACGAGTTATGAAATGGAGGGACTTTTGTTGGCCCACGATTCGATAATTTCGTACGTCGATGGTATACAAAGAAAGACAAATTCGTCATCGTCATCACCAAGTCGTTCGCCAAGTCCGTCGTCAAGTTTACGAGGATCAAGATATACGGACAACATTAAAATAATAAGAATCGAAAAAACAAACGAACCGCTCGGTGCTACAGTTAGAAACGAAGGCGATGCTGTTATTATCGGCCGAGTCGTACGTGGCGGAGCAGCCGATAAGTCAGGACTCTTTCACGAGGGCGATGAGGTCCTGGAGGTTAACGGGGTCGAAATGAGGGGCAAAAGCGTCAACGAAGTTTGCGATATTTTGGCTGGAATGCAAGGCGCTTTGACTTTCCTTGTTTTACCCGCATCCACAAATCAACGTAACAATCTCGCCAACAACAGACGAGAAGACAATAATCAGGTAACAAAAATTTCTGTCGCATTTGTTGTCGCTGATTTTAACGACTTTTTTCTTACTTCGACGCTCGAAATTCTGTTTTTTCCTTTATTTCTGGGTTTTATAGCATTTTTTGACAATTTATGCAAAACGAAATTCTACCATATGTTAACGAATTATTTAAATAATTTTGTGATAATAAGTAACGCTAGAGTTTATTTATTTATAATTTATCTTTCTTATCAAAGATACCGAGTAATTAATTTTTATGTGATAATAATATTCACTTTATCAATAAAATGTAAATTTATATTTAAATAATAGTAATTTTTGTAAATCGTACCTTTTTTTATTCAGATTCAACACGTTCGAGCTCACTTTGATTACGATCCTGAGGAGGATCCTTATATACCGTGTCGCGAGCTAGGCGTAAGTTTCCAAAAAGGAGACGTTTTGCATGTTATATCACAAGAAGATTCAAACTGGTGGCAAGCTTATCGAGAGGGTGAAGAGGATCACACACTCGCTGGCCTCATTCCGAGCAGAGCCTTCCAACACCAGTGAGTAATTTACCAAACTCTTCCCCTTGAAAAAAAAAAAAAAAACAAAAACGAAACTAGAAAATAACCAGAATGAGAAATTACCATTTGAGGCGATTAGTTGCCCATTTTTTTTGAGCTTCTTTATCGACACAGCACTTAAAATTATTTCTGTAATTGTCATGGAAAAGAAGGTACTGATTAAGAAAGAATGAAAATTCATTGATTGCATCTTTATTTCTTTGATTTGTTGAATTTAGACGAGAATCCATGAAACAGACATTTGCTGGTGGCAAATCGACGATACGTGGCTCCAAAAAGTCCAGCACATTGTTGTGCACTCGAAAAAATCCAAAGAAGAAAAAGAAGGGAACGAAGTTTGGGCTAAACTTTAATGACGAAGGTTACCCCCTTTATGCCACGACGACTATCGATGGTAAAGTTTTAATTGACAATTTTGTATAATTTTTCCATAAAACAAAAGCAATTAATGTTTTTCTCAAATTTATGATAAACTGATCAATAAATATTGGCAGATTACGACAGCGAAGAAGTTCTAACGTACGAAGAAGTGGCGCTGTATTATCCACGAGCAAACCACAAAAGGCCGATTGTTCTTATTGGCCCACCAAATATTGGAAGGCACGAGCTTAGACAACGACTGATGCAGGATAGCGAACGTTTCGCAGCTGCTATTCCTCGTAAGCATCTTTTTTTACTCGAAATATTGCTATTTTACATTCTCTTCGAAATCAGCCGCTCTAAAACTTTCCCCTACTCACGAATCTCTACCTTCGATTTTAACCTGAATTTTTGGCTTTTTATCAATTTCACAGATACAAGCAGACCAAGAAAAGGTTCCGAAGTAGACGGCCAGGACTACCACTTTATTTCGCGTTCGCAATTCGAGTCGGACATCCTGGGACGTAAATTTGTTGAGCACGGTGAATACGAGAAAGCGTATTACGGGACTTCCGTCGAAGCGATTAGATCGGTTGTCAATTCTGGCAAAATCTGCGTCCTTAATTTACATCCTCAAAGCTTGAAGATTCTACGTAGCTCCGATCTTAAACCTTACGTTGTTTTTGTTGCTCCACCCAGTCTTGAAAAATTACGTCAAAAAAGGATAAAGAACAATGAGAGCTTTAAGGAGGAAGAACTCAAAGACATAATCGAGAAAGCACGCGAAATGGAAGACAAGTATGGCCATCTTTTCGATATGATAATACTCAATAACGATACCGATCGTGCGTACAATCAATTACTCGGTGAAATAAATTCACTCGAAAGAGAACCACAATGGGTGCCTGCATCGTGGGTTCAGTGACGACCGAATTCCGGTACAACAGTCATTTACGAGACTGCATTAAATATCGATATCGTACCGGAACGTCAAAACCGCTCGCCCAATCAAAATATTAACCTTTTACTCGATTATAAAAATCGTAAAAACTCGATTTTCAATATCGAGTCAAATGACGATTTAAATCGTGCTGTGCCAGTCGACGAAAACCCTCAAAATCATGTCAACGATCCACACACTTTGAATCTCGTCAACAATCATGCTTACGATTATTACATCAAAATTCCTTTTAAGAATCATGATTTTTTCGTTCAAAACGATCATCATCATGAATTTCCATTTATCATCGCGTGCCAAAATGACGATATATAACAAATTTATTATATTCAATGTTTTTTCTCTTCAATTTTTTGCGCTTCGAAAAATAATAAATTAATCATTGATATGAAGGGTTAATGTCGATTTTAACATTTTTTTATTGAATTTTGTTATTATTATTATTCAAAATCTATATTCGTAACGTTCTGAGGCTGCCTGAATTTTTTCATATTTTTCTCGACTCTAAAAATACTGAAATTTTGATGTAATACAATTTTCGGTTGCAAAAGTCCGTGTGCAAACACCTTTAAGTTTCGTAGTAAAACTTTGCATTATTTGAACTACAACAGTATAATGGAATGTGTTAGGAAAGTAAAGAAATAAAAACAAAAATAAGATCCTCGAAAATAAGCGCAACTGCCACGAACTTCTTCCTCTTCACGTACCAGATTATTGTGTGTATACTCCCGGAGAAGAGATTCTCGTGGGGATAAAAAAAAACATCAACAACAAAACAAAAAAGTCCCTAGAAATTGAATTCTGTGTGGGCGAATAAAAAAAATCGCAGAAAACGATAACAAAAACGGATTTCTACGTAAAGCGATTATTACAATAAAGAAAAAAGTATATCGTGCCAACCTTTGAGGGCGACAGTGTGTATGCCGTGCCAAGTGGACGAGTGCCAACTTGAAAGAACAAAAAAAGAAACAAAAGAATCTTGTTGAATGGACGATATTTGTGAATGAGATTCCCCGGATTATTTTATGGCTCCTCGAATTGGCAGTCCGTGTAGAATTCGTCGTTACATAATCGTGTAAATATTTGTGCAATTGTATAGAGATGATGAAAAAAACAACAACAACAAAAACAAAGCAAAAGAAAAATAATAATAATACAAACTACACATTCGAGATTGATACGATCGAGAAAAATGGTAAAAAAAAAAATACGATATTGAGGGAAGAAGGATGACAGTGAGAGAGAAAGAGAAAGAGAAATGAGACAGTTTAATTAGGTTTAATGGAAATAACTCTCCTACCGCAAAACTGCTACTACTGTTATAAAATAATTGATTAATTAATTAATTGATTATTGATTGATCGAGTCCATTGATCTTTGATCAATCAACGGCTGATTAATTATTCGTCAATTTATAATTAAATATTAATGATGATGATGATGATTATTATTATTACGATTATTATTATTATTGTTGTTGTACCTAACTTTACCTAGAGTGCCGTTTCCACCGGGTGAGAAAAAGTCCATCTCAACGGTTGGGTGACACAAGGACTATAATATTGAAATGAAAAAATTAATAAAATAAATAAATAAATACCTTGATATCAGATTAATTGTGAAAAAAAAGAAAAAATACACACTCGCACGCAATACTCCGTGATTATCGACCGTTGATTGCACATTCGATTAATCACCTTCGGCAGGAACCGATCTTTTGTTCTGTGTGGAAATTTTCTTCCTCAAACTTGTCCCTTTCTCGATAAATTCAAATATTACCAACACGTCCTTTTTTCCCGCCTTTTTCTTCTTCCAACTCGGTCGATAAAACAGTGCGTAAGAAAAAGAAATCATGGAAATGTATTTTTTAAGGATACTTGAATATTATCCAAACCGTTGTATCTCGAATAAAAAATTCATGTTCTGCACTTATTATATTTTCTTTTGATTCCGTCAAATTTGTTTATATCTTTTGCTTCCTTTTTTTTTTCAAAAAACAGCAAATATTGTGTTGTAAAATTGAAATATTCCAAACAGTTTGTCATTCTCAATTCATTGAAATTCAAATTGGTTTTCTTTTTATTACCGTAAAGATCCGACAGGTGGCACTGCACATCGGAGCTGTCACGTGGCGCCATCACTCGGACGACTTTGCACCTAATCACCGGTTCGACAGTTAGGTTAGTTTTTAATGAGAAAAACGAGAAAAACTACATCAGTCATATTGTTATCATTGATTTGTTGATGATAACAAGTTTAATGGTTTACTGTTTAAATATTGAATAAATAAACGAAAATGGCTGCGTGTCGCTTTTCCTTGAATCTTGCATCCCGTCGATTTCACACGACTGTTGAAAAATTGGATATACAAAAAATGTCACGATTGAGAGTAGTGGACAACAGTGAAATCGGAAAACAGGCTATGCTCGAAGGAAAACCTCCCAAGTGCATTCATGTTTATAGTAAAAAGAGACACGGTTACATCGGTACGTAAAAAAAACTATATCTCTTTTCATTTGTTTATTAATATTTTCATTGGAATTTTTTTTAACCTTTCGAGCCACTAGTTTTTCTCTGTCCAGTGTTTCAAAATTATTATCAACTATTTCACCAACAATTACCGAGTTTTTGCTTCCTCCTGATTCCTGGGACATTCTTAAATGTTTAAAAAACAATTCAATCAGTTATTATTCGTTGTTTCCACGAACCCAACACAAATAGTCGAATTTTTCAATATTTCATAACAAATTTCTTTATCTACTGAACTACCATGAAAATCGAAGTGACCATTTTGTCATAACTTCAAAATAATCCAAAGAAATCACGAAATTATTTTCAAACTCTTTCCTACGGTATTTATTAGTTGAAAAAATTAATTTTGGATTCAGATTCGTAATCAGTGATCCGAAAAAACGTTCGAACACCAATTTCAAGTCGATTTTTCACAAGAAAAATGTTTTTTAATAAGCGGTGAGCCATTCTTTGATGAAAATTTCATTTTATGAATTTTTTTCTTACAAGGAGACAAAGTTCTCGTGGCTATTAAGGGACAAATGAAAAAGGGCATATTAGTGGGTTTGAAAAGAAGTCCAAACCCAAAAGTGCCCAGATTTGACAGCAACAATATTGTCCTCATTGACGACTCCGGAACTCCTTTGGGCACAAGAATTCATGTGCCGATACCACACATTTTGAGAACAATTATGAAACAGAAAACTCATTCGAAAGGAGCCGACTACACCAAACTCTTAGCCATCGCTTCTTCTTTTGTGTAAAATTATTTCAAAATGTTAAATAAAAATAAATTCTTAGTTACGACGACTCTATTTATTTATTTTTTCCTAAAAACCTGTCAACCAAAATCTTTTCGACTAATAATAAAAAAATACAAACAAAAATGAAAAACACCTCAAACTATATTAAATAATGTAAAAGTCTCGTCAGTCACATTCGAGAGTTAACTTTGAGGTTAATTTTTGGAAAGCTGGATATCACTTCCAAAAGAATCTAATAATTTTAGTTGTTATATTTCGTGGGAATCCTTTTCGTTAATTTTTTATACGAAAACTCCGTCATATGATCTGCTTTAATGCAGAGAAAAAAAAAAGAAAAAATATGTAGAAAAGTCTCGAAGTTATTTGATGAAATGTGAATTTTTTAACAATTTCGACTGCTCTCCATTAAAACGCGTGTAAAACCGTGCAATCTTTGAGAATCGTTCCTTTAATGCGTTTCCAAAATTCAGTAGAAAAACGGTTTGGAGACTATAATAAGCTGAAAATATGATCGATGTAAAAAAACCGGTTTTTCAATACGATTTTACGATAATATTTCAATACGTAATTGGAAAAGTCTTTCACTTGCAACGTTCGGCTCAAAAAATGTAACAAATGTCGAGAAATCCAATTAATTGCACATTTAAGAACGTTTTGATATCGAAAAAGTTGAATTAATGAAAAAAGTAAGGTTAAGTTCGAAAATTCGATCCGCACGGTTAATTCTCTCGGTTTTTTCGATCAAGTGGATTATTTATTTCCAAGTTTTAGAAAAATGACAATAAAAGGATTTTTAGCTTAAGCGAACAGTTGATTGTTGTTTTTTCAATAAATAAAAAGTACAAGCCATGAAACTCGCAACTGCAAAAAACGTCAATCATCTCGGGGCTGAAAATCAATAAGAAAACGAAATATTTCTGGAAATATATGAAATTTAGGAGCAGGGAGAAATAAAAACACAAAATTGCCTTTCCGTACGCATTTCTATTTGAAAAATTTAGCTTAAAAACATAACTATACGTCGTAAATCCTTTTCCTTCGAACTTAGTAGCAGTTTTTTTCTCACTTCTCCTCATCCTCTTCGTTCGTCCTCTCCGTCCTTTCATTTTCTTATTCGCACAACTTCCTCGTGTTACTTGAATATAAATCAGTTAAGTGTTTACTTTTATATCTCGTTTTTCAAAGAGAATCATTCGAGCCTTTGACTGAACGTGTGGGAAATGATTTTTTTCGAAAAATAGCCTTAAAAATCGAGAATTTCGATCCTTTTTGTCAATCGAGTGTTATCAAATGAATTTTGGCAAAACTCAATATCGAGAAATCTGTGATTGAAAGAATTCAGACTGGAAACCATGAAAAAATGGCCTTTTTCTATTTTTTTCTTTTCCAATGCCACTCGACTCTCGTATTTTCACGATTGGACAAAAAAAATTGATAAGAATGAAAAAGTATCAAAGGCTTCGAAAGAAAAACTAAAAACCCCTACTTTTTACGTCTCTCTGTAGAAAACTTTTTTTGTCTCCAAAGTCGTAAAAAATCTGCATAAAGGTTCCAATAGTTAGTCTCGATCTCCTCGTCGTCACAAAGAGTATAAAATCGTATTGCAAAAATCTCCAGTAAAAAACGTGAAAAATAAAGAGGATAAAGAAATAATTTAAGAAAAAACGGTAAAAATGCCTCTTCGACCAACTCGAGCTATTTAGTGAAAAAATAAAAAAATAAAATACAAAAATTACACACTTGGTCATTGCTGGTAATTATGCAGAGTTTCTCAACGAAAGTAAAACTAAAAAATCTCTCGAAAAAACACCAAAATTTTCATTATTTCAGACGTTCGTGACAAAAAAACATTCCTTCGAATATTTTTTGCCAATTATCGTAATTCCCCATTTGTTTTTTTTCGACTATTAAAAGTCATTTATTCATACTCATATAACGCCGTAAATACAATCGTGAATGCTGCATTATGCCTAGTTAACTATTATCAATTATTGGACAAGTCGAACCACACTGACTCTCTCGCCCCTCTCGTAATTCCATATGAAATTCTTTAAATACATTTTCATTTATTTTTCCACAAGTTTCGTACGCATAATTATCAAAAAAACAAAAAAAAATAGAGTTAACCAAAGAAGAAAATTGTTCGTACAAATTTGTACAATTGAATAAATCGCGATGATAAAACGACAGGATAAAAAGTGGGAGGTTAGAAAAAAAAAACAAAAAAGTCAATTGAGCGTAGAAGGTGAAACCGTTGGTTGGTCAAAGTTTGGGATTTTCTTCCCAAATAAGGCAAAAAATTCTGTTTTAATGAAAATATTAAGAAAATATTCAATTGGAGCGAGAGTGAGAGAGAGAGAGATGCGAATTAGGGAATATCGATATTTGTTTTTCGTTCGGAAATAGTAGAAAAAAGAAAAGAGATAAGAACATTACGATATTCGTAATTTTCAAGTTTTCTTCGATTTATATTTGTTTATTTATGTTTATTATATATATTTTTGTATATATAATTCGCCCATTATTATCAGAAAAATCGTTATTTTTTTTTTTTTCACCAGCAACGACCAGAGTATAAGACCTAGCTTTTTACAGTACAAAATACGGCTCCTGCACACATGCATGTGTACATATATGTATATACACATGATGCACACATATATACATATATATCTAGTAACGATGTTTTTTACTCAAAGTGTGAAGATAAAAATCGATAAAAATGCAGCTTTTTCTCGATATTTATTATTTTTTATTAGCAGAGTACGTAAAAAACGTTTTTTTTGAGGTTATCTCGCGTCGAAAAGAGAACGAGTACAACAAGATCGTTAAAAAGTCGAAAAGGAGCAAAAAATGGGGGAGAAAAGTCTTGAAATCTTAAAATTAGTAAGAAAATTTGATTTTTTTTCTTTTTACTAGTTTTTTTTAGGGATTCGTCACACGTCAAGCAAATCACGACGTTACTAAATTCTCTTTTGTATGCATTCCAGGAACATGCTCGCACAACTCGGTTTCTCTCGCTACGTTTTGTTCTTTTTCTTATTTTTTTTGTTTTTTTCATTTTTTTGCTCTCGCTTTCTCGCAATTTAGCAAATTTATCGACTTTTTGTTCTGCTAAGGAATTAATTCGACGTGTTTGGTTAATCGCGTTAATCGACTTGTCGATTTGTTTTTTGAGAGCAAATCGATTGGTTATTGTTCGAGGCCTGCAAAAAAAATGGCCACTTTTTAGTTTGTTTGTTCTTTCTCTCTCTCTCTCTCGAAACGCACTCGCATAATTACAATTCCCAACATCTCGTTCTATTTTTATTTCATTTTTTTTCATTTTTTTTTTGTTTTGTTTGTTTCTCTCACTTTTTTCTGATTTTTCCTTAAGAAAACCTAGAGTCTGTCCTTCGTTTCAGTCTTCTGTGTATGTGTGTTAGGGTGTTTCGTTTTTTTTCTTGTTATTATTATTATTTTTCATTTCGTATATTTTCCTCTAAGAGAAAAATGAGAAGAAAATGTTAATTTTTTTTTTTTTCAAATCTCTTGGTCGTCTCTTTCGATTGTAAATTCGAGCGACTCGGTTTAAATGCGATTCTTGTTATTTTTTGTTCTCAGCTTCTGCTCGTATTCGTTACTTTTTCTCCAATATTTTGTTTATCTCATTTTTGTTGGTTTTTTTATTTTATTTTTTCAATTTTTTGTTATTCACTCTCGAAGGGGTTGCAAGAAAAAAAAATGCAATGTTTTGTTCGGCTGTTTATATCTGTTAATCGTTATTATATATTTTTATGAGCGTAAAAAAAGTGCGTGAAAAATGCAAATCTTTCGAATTTCAAAAGATTTTTGTTTTTTCTCCCTCCCCCGCTTCGTCCCCGTCGTTTTAACCGAATCCCAAGGCGCTATTTTTTTTCCATTTTTCTTACAAAAACAAAAATATGTATATCGTCGATGCAATAATTGTAGAAATTTGAAAAAAATTAAAAAAAAGAAAAAAAAAATACATAATCCAGGAGCCAAGGGACGAAGAAGCGGAGGAGAAAAAAACCTGCGAAAAATAAATTAAAAAAAAACAACGTTCGCTTTATTTTCGGACGGTTTTTCTTTTTCGAGCTGTTCCGGTCGAGAGTTTTTGACAAAAATCATAAACGTCAGAGGATGGGGGGAGGGGGGGGGGAAGGGAGGGAATGACGAAAAAGGAAAATGGCCAGAGGGTCAGGAGAGAAAGGTTCGTTATTTTTTGTTTCTTTTTCGAGGGAGAGATTTTTGGGGCCAGAGAGATGGAATTTGTTATTTTGTTTGTTTGTTTTTTTTGTTCTTTTTTTTGTTGTTTTCGAACGACACGAAAAATTACACGTTTTTTTCCTTACTTTACCACTTTTACCATCGCGCCTTATTCTTTAAGTTATTTTTATTGTTTGCCATTGTTATTATTGTTGTTGTTGTTGCTGTCGAAAAATTCTTACGATAAATTCATTTGTTTTCGCACAGTTTTGTTGCTTTTCGCTTGATTTTTGGGGCAAAAGAAAAGAGACGCGCGCTGTTGTTTTGTTACTTTTGTTTGTGTGTGTGTTTGTGTGTTTGTTTTTCTTTGTTTCTTTTTTTGTTCATCTTGTTTACGGTTAACGGGCATTATTATTATTTATTAATATTATTATTTATGTTGTGTTTTTTTTTCTTCTTCCTTTTATTTTATTTTCTTAAATCGTTAAGCGAGCACGGCACACGATATTTCAGGGGGGATATTTTTTGTGTTTTGTTTGTTTGGTTGTTTGTTTGTTCGTTTGTTCTTTATTCGTTTATTTGAATCTTCTCCTCCGTTCGCTGCTGCTTTCTGTTTGTTCTCTGTTTTTATTTATTCTTCATTTTGTTTCTTTGTTTTTTGGGTTTGTTTCTTGTTTCTATTGTTTCTATTTGTTCTTGATGCTTTTTTGTTTTGTTTGTTTTTTACGGTTTCGAACTCGTCGCCTTCTTCGCCTTTTTCGCCTTTTTCTTCTTCTTCTTCATCTTCTTCTTCTTCTTTTCTTCGATTTTTCATCTACTTCCTGTCCTCCTGGTCACAATCACGGCTTATGTGACCCGTTTTTCCACATATGTAGCAGATCTTTCCTCCTGCTTCCGTACAGTTACGGGCAATATGACCCGTTTTGTTACAATTGTAACAACTTTGAAAGGCAAAACGGCCCGAATCGTTGCTACCCTCGGGGCAACTACGCGCGATGTGGCCCGTTTTGTTGCAGTTGTAACAGCTCATCTCCGGACCCTGCTTGAGTTTTGGTTTTTTTTTTTTTTTTCACACAAAACACAAATTTTGTTCACGTTATTCAATTAATTCAAATTAAGTGTTTTTTTTTCATATATACATATATTTTTTAATATTTACTCTAAAATTAAATCGTATGTGGAAAAAAAATAGTATTAAAAAATAAAAAAAATATTGTTATTATGAGAGAAATAGGGTTTTAACCTGTTGGCAATCTTTTGCGATGTGTCCAACGCCGTTGCAACGATAGCAAAGGTCTTGGTCCTCTTTGCACTCGCGGGCAAAGTGACCGTATTGGTTGCACTTGAAACACTTTTCGCGTCCTCTGGTGAAACCTCCGTCCCGATCTCCTCGGCCTCCACCGCGGTCTCCTCTCGCACCCCCACCACCTCCTCCGGCACCACCCTGAGGACATTCCCTCGCGAAATGGCCCATTCGGCTACATTTGTAACACGCGCTCGAACTCATCTTTTATGGATTCTGAAATTTTTTAAAACAAAACGCAACCTTTTTAACTTTCAATCCTTTCTGATTTGATCGATTTTGAAAATAAAAGCGCTTTCGTGTGATTTTATGGATTATTTGAAAAATTTGTATTTTTTCAAACGTATTTTCGAAATTTTTAAAAATTATATTTTTCATTACGTGGTTTTGAGATTCTTTTTATTTTGACAAATTTTTTATCCTCCAAAATGTTTTTCTATGATTTTTTGCTTCAATTTGAAGAATTTTGTGTTTTACAAAAAGTTCCTATGGATTCCCTTCTTGATGTTACAGTTTTTTTCGTTCTCGATCGTTTTTCCATTGAAAGAAGCTTAAAAAAGATTTCCTATAATTTCCCGAGAGATTTTTGTACATTTTTGTTTTTCGTTCATTTTCAAATGCCTGGGAGCTCGACAGAATTTTTATTAAATACTTTTTCCTATACGTTTTCATAGTTGATTCGTTCTTTCGTATCGTCGAAAGCTTAAAAAAGATTTTCTCCAAGTTTCCATTCGAATTAATCGAGTTTTCATCTCTCATTCTTGGATTGCTTGAAATTTAGGAATCGTTGAAAAAATAAACAAAAAAGTTTGGTTTAAATTCTAAAAATGTTCGAAAAATGAAAAAAAAAAGATAATCACTCGGGTTTTTTTACTCTTTCAAATTTAAACAACGAAATTATTATTATTTTATTAATTTTTAATTATTTTAATAATATGTATAAAAAGCAATTGCCCAATTGACGTTATTTCAATTGCTTCATTTTTTAACGTTTTTTTAATGAATGTTTTATACATTTTTTACGATTAACAGTGAATTCAATTTTTTTTCTTCAACGTGAGGACGAAAATTTTCATTTTTCTTTCTTCAAAAAGATATTTACAAAAAATGATAAAAATTTGCAATTCTTCGACAAGATTCAACATCGATTTGAGCAAATATTGATTTTTCCACATCCGTTAATTGACTTTTAAAAAAAATGCAGAAAAATGCAAACAAAAAGTGTCGAGTGTCAACAAGAATCATAAAAATTGTGATAACGATGCCCTCTTTTAAATATTGACAAAATTTTGAAAAACACAAATCGAAACTCAAAATTATTTCGGAGTAAACAACAAACAGGTGTATTATTCCAAGTCTTTGTTATTTTTAACATTTCGTCCTTGATTTCGATCGTGATATGAAAAGAAAAAACCAACGAAGCAGTAAATTTTTTGAATTTATGTCAAGCAAAATGAGCGGAAAATAAAATCAAATTTTATTTTCACAAGAAAATTGAATAAATCTTAAGAAACCAAATATCGAGTTTTAAATCGAAAAAAAAAATGGAATTACTAATTTTTCGGTGAATTTAATGATTTTTCAATATTTATTAAAAATTAGGAGTGCGATTAAAGAATTAATGAAAAATTACGATTCTTATTAATAATTATTGTCGTTATTAGTAATTATTCGAACCAAAAATAAATCGAAAAAATTGAGATAAATTGTCGTTTTATTTATTAAATATTAAATAATTAATAATAATTAATAAAATGAGTATTAAAATAAATAATTATTGTAATAATCGTTAACAACTGACAACGCGACGTACTTTACGATTCGATACGACTTTGTGCAAACAGTGTTTCGAGGCGCCAAAGCCGGCGTCGAGTGGAACTACGTTGAGCGAGAGAGACAAAAATATACAGCAAGAAGCATGCATTCGTGGGCAAGAGAAACGGAACAAAAAACCCCGAAAATTTGGAGCACAAGAAACATTTGCATGAAATAAAACGAAAAAGTAGCAAAAAAAAAGCATGAACGTTGAAGAAAAAATGTAAACGTTGCAGAAAATACGTTAAAAAACGGGGAGAACATGTTTCTCGACGAGAGGGAAGAAAAAATGTCTTGTGTCGTGTGGCGACGTGAGAAAATGGCATCGCGTGTGCCGCGTACGCGCTAACCCGCACCAAAGGCCGTTACAACACGTGTTTTTTTTTTATATCCAATTTTTGGGATCAATTATCGAGAAATAAGCCCGTTGTAGAATTTTTTCAATTTATTTTTATATTTTCGTATTGCGAATAATTTTATCATAATTTTTGCATTTTTTTTCCAATCGAAACGATCATTTTCCACATGTTTCTGAATTCATTGAGAATAATAATTATTTGGGATAAATGGTCAGATATTTTTATTCGTTATAATCTAACGAAACGATATTTTTATTTTGTATTCTCGAAGGAGAATCGTTTTATGCTCTTTCTTCAATTCCGTTCATTCTTTTTTATGAAAACACCGATTTTTGCATGCTTTTTAACTCCATTTTCGTAATCTCAGTAATTCTGTTAATTCGCGACGTATTTAAAGATTTTACGATGAATTTTTTTTTGCATTATTGAAAAATATGAATCTTTGAGTATTTAGGAGAAATTTTTTTTCCATGTTTTTCACTTTATTGATCGGAATAATGTATTTGCGATTTATCAAATGAGAGTAAGGTCTGCGTGGCTCGCAATAAATATACGAGCAACGTGGCGGCGAAAGAAGAGTATTTTAAGGCTCGAACGCATGGTGAAATGTGGAAAATGAATGTTTTCAAAAGGGAAGCTCGAAATTTGGTGAAAAAGAGGCAGAAAACTTAGGGGAAAGGGGCATTTTCGAAAAAAAACAAATGCACACACACTGTACGTGTAAATGTGAGAGTACAAGACGGTATTTCTTTAAAGGGGGGAGGGGGAGAATCGCTAAGATGGCATCCGAGAATGACGCTGTACAGCGATCTCTCTCTCGCTCTCGCCTGTCTTGTCCGTCTGTCTCGTTCAGACTTGTTCTTTGTCTCTGTCTTTCATGATGTTCAACGCACATATACACTCGTATTTAGTGGTCGGTAGAAGAACAGGCGGCAAAAAAAAAGCGCACTGTGGGGTAGCCGACCGGCGTAGGTCCGATCAAAATGGTGGAATCGCGTGTGCACGAGGTTGACGCGAAAAGGAGAGAGACGGAGATAGAAAAAAACGCCGAAACTCCGTATTTTTTAAGATAATTATAAAAGTAGCGAAAAAAATAAGCCAGCTAAATTTCAGAGCTTGAAAACGAGGAAAAACGACCTTGAAATAAAACACGTGGATGGGAGAATTGAAAGTATCACTAAAATCGGCAAAAACTGCACAAAAACGCATTTTTTCCTTATGGAAATGATCTCGCAACGACGACGTAGTTTGCACATAAGTTCAAACACAATGGACACATATATATATGTATATGAGGCACGTATATCCTTTTCGGCTTCGGGGGCACGTTTATCGACGAGCCAATCCGCAAAAACGCACATTTTTAACGTTTATTTTATGAAAATTTTTCTCGCGGCCTCGGGATTACGCGATTTATGAGATTTTTCATGTTTTCTTTGGACAACTCACTCACCTTTTAAACTCCTTGTGATAATGACGAATAAACGTGATGTACTTCGTGTCCTTCCCTGTTTTTTCCTTCTTCACTCTCTTCCACTCTCTCTCTCTCGCCCTCACTCTCTCTCTCTCTCTCTCTCGCACTCTCTCTCTCTCTCTCTCTCCTCACTCGTCCGCTTCACGTTTCCTCGTCGACGCGACTTGTGGCAATGAGGGCCGCGGGAAACGGTGTTTTCCTCACCAAGAAACTCGAGACCGATGCCACCGTCGAACCCAAGGGAGGGGACGACTCTCTCACACTCGAGGCCAAAATTCAAATGGTGGGGGTCAAAACCTTCAGCTTTCCAACCAATCACAAGCCTTAGAATTCCGCGCCAACAGCAATTTACCCTCGAAACCTTAAACTTTGAACGCAACCATTTTTTTCGCTCCCCTAACGCAACGCCATCTTCAGGATTTTAAAAGCCAATCAGAATCGAGCTTTTGTCGATTGAGACACTAGCTGCGACAATATTTATGAGTTCTTCTAAAAACTTTCACAATTATTCCAAACTTTGGAGTATTCCATATATTTCGGACTTTAGTTTTTGGTTCGTCGCGATTTTTGCCCTTTACCTCGACTGCAAGCTTCCTCGTAAATTGTTGTTTCGAGAATCCAACGCTTGTGATTGGCCCGCAAAAATCTCGTTCATGGACGCGTTTGCGGAACTTTCCATTGCGCCGTTTTCTCGGAAACAGCGTCGCATGCTTGGCAAACCTTAAGTCGCGTTTACAACATGTCTTTTTTTCAGATTTGGCAACGTCGATGGAAAATTCACCACGTGCATATTATTTTTATAATCTTTAGCCTTTTTCTAGCAACAAATTTTTGGGTTCGATTTGAATTTGAGGATTTTGAGGAAAATCTGAATTTCTCTTGAGTTCTTATAATGCATTGCTTTGATCACAGTTCTTTTGTAGCGGAGTAGGAAGCAAATTTTTTCCAAACAATATGGCGACTCCAAGACGTCCGTCGCTGAGGTTTTGATTCGCCATGGAAAACAGCCTTTCTTCGAGATTGATCGCGGCTCGCGGCGCGATGATGACGAATACCGGCTTTTGTGCTGCCACCTATGCCGGCAAGTCTAGATTTCAAGGTTTTTTTCCTTCTTATCTAAACCCGTTGTAATAATAAAAGACAAGAATTTAAACGTCATTACAATTTTCCGTCTTATCAATGAGACATTTACGCACAAAACTTTCACAAACGCCTTTTTTATTGTTGAATTATTGTTTCGTTCATCGTGCGGCAAATGTGTTTATTCACTCAGCCAAATCCACAAGATGGCGACACTTTCCAGAGTCAGGTTTTTGCGGCAAATAATAAACAGGACAATTGATAAAAATTGAATGAAGTGAGAAGATTCACCAAGCCGATAAACCAACTCGAGTTATTTTATATTACAATATTCCTGGGTGTTGATTATGGAAAGTTTAATGTGATTATTAATCTGCCACCTGTTTGTAAACTTTTAAACCGCTCGGCCAATCACGACGATAGAGTTCTGCGCGTTTTTCGTCCTCGAAACAAGACCCAAACATTGCATATGAATAACACGAAAATAAGCTCGACACTAAATCGTGAATATTGTAAAATATTATAAATCTTTATAACACTTGGCAATCTAAAAATGGCAGATAATAAAAGACCGAAAGAAGACAGTGACAGCGACAGTGATTGGGTCGGTCCATTACCTTCGGAGGCTGCACCGGTTAAAAAACAAAAAGGTATACTTTATTATTATGCTCGAATACTTTATTGATTAACAATTGAAAAAAAAATTGACTTTAAAACGTAAATGATTCGTAAATTTTTATAATGATCTCCGTTTTTATTGTGAATTTTTGTACCTTTGTTGTTTCCTTCATAACCTCAAAATATTACTTAAAAAACAAATGCTAAACAATATTTCACATTTGCAACGTAAATATTCAGAATAATCAACAAATTATCGAAAAACATCGACATTTCGAATATTGCAACAGAAATTAAATCGTGCGGCTTAAATAAAATGAACTTAGCCTCCAAAATTTGTTTATCTACTTATGATGATAATTGTCAAAAACGATTAATTAATTCTGGATTTAATTATCCAAAATTCACAGTTTTGGAGTACGAACAGGTTTATGTTGACAATTTACCATGTTGCGAGTGTTACGAGAAATCGTACATGCACCGAGACGTTATAACGCACATTGTTGTAACAAAGTGAGTGATTTTCGAATTCCCAAATGAAAAAACACCCTACAAACCCATTTTTTGCATACTTTTATAACTTTGTTTACTCCTCTCTTTCGCTCGTAACGCAGAACGAATTTCGTCATAACGGCAAGTTGCGACGGGCATGTGAAATTTTGGAAAAAGCAAGAAGAGCTCATAGAATTTGTGAAACACTTTCGAGCGCATCTTATGGGAATCCAGTCCATGTCAGCGAGTTGCAACGGAGTTTATGCCGCAACTGTCAGTCTCGACAAAACCATGAAAGTTTTTGACGTCATTAATTTTGGTAAGTAAATGTTTATGCGTTATTTTTGGCTTTGATGAAAATTAAAAACTGATCGACTTTTTTTTTTTTTTTTTTTTTTAAGATATGATAAATATGATGAAATTGGATTACGTGCCTCAGATCGTCGAGTGGGTTTACTCTCCTGGTGATCCAATCGCTGCTGTTGCCATTTCTGATCAGGACAGCGAGAAAATTTATGTTTACGACGGTCAAGGGACGGACCGACCTTTACATACTTTTGAAAAACTTCACCGTAAACCTGTGGTCGTTATGAAAGTAAGATTTTTGAAAAAAATCCAAATTTCCAACGTTTTTGCTCAATTTTTGATAATTTTTTACTTCAATTACGATTCTGCAAGATTTTTATCGTAAAATTTCATTTTTTCACATTTCGTAATGTTTTGTTGTTGTTTTTTCAAGTATAATCCAAAATACGAGACTTGCATCTCGGTCGATAGAGCTGGAATATTGGAATATTGGACAGGACCAAGGTCGGAATACAAATTTCCAAAATGTGTGAATTTCGAGTCGAAATTGGACACCGATTTGTTCGAATTTGCAAAAAACAAAACTTATCCTTCCGGTTTGGCTGTTTCACCCGATGGCAAAAGATTCGCTTCTCTCAGTGGCGATCGAAAGGTTCGAGTTTTCAATTTTTTGACTGGAAAATTGTATCGTGTTTTTGATGAGAGTTTACAAAGATTCGCTGAATTGCAACAAGCGACTCAACAGTTACCGAACATGGAATTTGGACGAAGGTATTTAAAGTTAAAAAAATTAATTCTTCGTTGGATTATCGTTAAAATTAAATTGTTGACAAGTTTGTGATTTTATTCAACAGAATGGCGGTTGAGAGAGAACTCGACAAAGCCGAAATAAATTTGGGCAACATTCTCTTCGACGAATCCGGTTATTTTATTTTGTACAGTACGATGCTCGGCATTAAAATCGTTAATTTATATACGAATCGTTGTATCCGCATAATGGGAAAACCGGAAAATTTTCGACCGATGAATCTCGCTCTGTTCCAGGTAAATTTCATGAAAAAATCATTTAAGTTATCAAAAAAGAAGAAAAAACGCAGGAAATAATATTCAAAAACGATTCTGGGATTAAAAACTCAAAAAAAAAAAAAAAAAAAAAACAGTAGTGCTGATTCCACAAATCCCAATTTTTGAATTGAAAACCCTTCAAAACCTTTACAAAAATAATAAAAAAACGTTTTTTTGATAGAAAGTCTAAAAAAATGATAAAATCCATTAAAAATCATAGGGAAAAGCAAAAAAGTCAACAGCAGCAGTGACGGTGGAGATGGAGGCATCGGAGAATCCGACGATGGAGTTGAATCGTCCGGATCCGACGTTATTTTGTACAGCGCACAAGAAAAATCGTTTTTACATGTTTACGAAGCGCGAGCCCGAGGACACGAAGAGTACGGAATGCGATCGTGACGTTTTTAATGAAAAACCATCGAAGGAGGACATAATATCGTCGACCGAAGCAACAAATATGCAAAAAATCTTTGACACAGCAATTTTGCATACGGCGTTGGGAGACATTCACGTTTCATTGTTCGGCAAAGACGTGCCAAGGACTGTGGAGAATTTTTGTGTACATGCAAAAAATGGTTTTTACAACGGTCACATTTTTCATCGAATAATCAAAGGTTTTATGATCCAAACTGGCGATCCAACCGGCACTGGAACTGGTGGTGAAAGTATTTGGGGAGGAGAATTCGAGGACGAATTTAGACCTCATTTGAAACACGATCGACCTTACACGTTGAGTATGGCAAACGCTGGACCGAATACAAACGGCAGCCAATTTTTTATCACTTTGACTCCAACGGTAATTTTATTTATTTTATTTTCAATCTTTTTTCTTCATTCGATCGCTCTTTTGATCGATTTTTTATTGTTTTTTTTCACAGCCCTGGTTGGACAACAAACACACGGTTTTTGGCCGAGTCGTAAAAGGAATGGAAGTTGTACAAAACATAAGTCAAGTTAAAACGAATCCGAAAACCGATAAACCTTACGACGACGTACGAATTGTTAGCGTAACTGTAAAATAATAAAAAATAATGAAAAACCAATTGATTTTTCAATTATTATCAACGCGTTTTGAGCTAATTGAATATTTTCGAAAAAAAATCATTGAAAAATCGTCGTTTGGTTGACAGAGAAAAAGAAATTTTTACTGTAAATAATTTTGAATTTGTGTGTTTTTTGTGATGAAAAAATTGACTCTCAAACGTCCAACTTCAGTGCACAGAGCAATTTTTTCATTTCATTTGTTTTTCCTAACCGTTGAATCTCTCGGTCGAAATTTTCAAGTTAAATATTCACCCTTTTGGTGCATTTTTCGAATAAAAATATAACAAAATTATTGAAAATGTGCAACAGCAACAAAAAAACTACAACGAAAAAAGAAAAATGGAACGAAATGGACGAATTGAAATATCTCATCGGCGCTATTGACTGCTTGTAATATTTTCGTACTTTTTATTTATTTCTTCGTGTCATTTTTCTAAAAAAATAAAAAGAAAAATTAATTAAAAATCGACAAATTGACGAATGAGTAAAAAAGAAAGTTTTTCAATCAACACATTAACAAACAAATAAATAAATAAATTATTAATTAAACAACCTCAAGGATGATAAAAAAAAAAACATCAATTCACTTAAATTTTCGATAATTATGGTTATACAAGCCTATGAATGAAAAATAAAAAAATATTAAGAAAAATTGATTTTTTTTTTTTTATAGAAAATGTCCACACGTGCCACCTCCACCCTCTTGTTCGATAATGCTACCACCACGAATTCAAGAAGTTCCTTGTATTATGCCCCCGAGGAGGCCTCCTTGTCCAATTCCTCCGCCATGTTGTCCTCCGATAGCGCCCGGACCTTGTTGTCCTTGTCCATTGCCACGAGTTAAACCTCCACCACCAAAAGTTAAAGATATGAGACCACCCACGCCTCCCAAATGTTGTCCACCTTGTTATCCTCTGCCCTGTTACGCAAGTAAGCAATCATCGATTATTTCCTCGTTATTTTACTTTTTTAAATGAAAAAAAAAAAAAAAAAAATAACTTTCTAATTCAATCCATTGAGCTCTAATTATCAAATTAATGAAATAAATAATTTACAGTCGAGGAATTAATAATTATTCGTGCTATTAATTGATTAATTGAATAATAAAACTCAAAAACAATGAGAATCCCATTAATTAAATACTGGGAAGAATTTTATTGATCAATTTATAAATTAAATTGATTTTTTTCAAACGGTCACCCAACCAAGTACTAACCTCACTCGTTGTTGCTTACCTTTGTGATCGCCGGAGTAATACACCGAGCGCGCACCCATCGCTGTCTGCTATTTTTGTTTATTAATTTGAATGATAGTTAAAAAAATGAAATATTCCATTATTTTATTTTAACGTGAAAAATACGTGCACAGAATAAAATAATTTCGCAAAGGTTTTTATTACGGTGTTAATGAGAACGAAGATAGGAAATAAAAAAAAATATATATATATATATATTTAAAATTGAGTTCATAACAGAGTTTAATTAATTGCATTTTTTTCTGTACCGTTTGAATAAATTATTTCTTGGATTTAATATTTAAAAATCAAAGCCAAAAATAGTAGAATTTTTTTTTTCTTCATTTCTCTGTCGTAAAAACATTTAATTAATTGGACAATTTTTCTCTCCACAATTATCACATGATTATAAATGAATAATTTATTTTCAGGTCCTTACTGCGGCTGAAAAGGGAATCTCGACAAAAAAAACAATCAAATCCTTGTGTATGTAAAAAAATGTAGTAGTAAATAATAATAAAAAAATATGAAAAAAAAAAAAAACAAACTCGTGCATGAGATTTTCGTGGCTTTTTTCGTCTTCAAAGAGAAAATGCTGAGCTTGCATTTTTCATAAATTCTCTATTTTTCAACGACCAACAACGTTTAATTGAGCTTTCTGCTTCAAAGGCGTGCAATTAAAGCGAAAAACATGACTCGTCGCTGTTTTTCTGTCCGTGTATTTAAAATGACAAATAAAAATAAAAGGACAGCAAAAAAAAAACAAAAAAACAAAAAATAGGATGGAAAAAAATTTTAAAGCGGAAAAAAATGGTCAAAATATATTTTTTTATGATTGCAACCTAACGAAATTAATTTAATCAAAAATAAACATGAAAAAAAGAGAAAATAGTATGGAGAAACAAATTTCGAAAAAAAAAAGACACGAATTTTTGAAACCGAGTCAAAAACTTGGTCGGAAAACGAAAAATGAAGAAAATTTGCAAATAATATTGAAGTTGAGAGAAAAAGCACCGAATGAGATGAACGAAGGAAAAAAGTAAGAAAAAATAAAGACGAAGAATATGAAAGAAAGAAAAAAGGAAAAAAAAAAGTGGGGTCAAGTGGGCCAATTGAGGAAAGCCTCTCAAAAAATGATGACGCCAACTTTTCGCGTGCTTTTTACTCAACAAAGATGTCAGGTACCCTAAAAAACTTAAGGCCCAATTAACGATTTTTTCAAAAAATTCCCACAAAATGGAAAAAAAAAAGTATAAAACTTGCAATATTCAATTAAACATAAAATTCACATAAAGTACAAAAATTTCGACTTAAAGGTCAAGATTTATCGTCACAAATCTCAATCCCTCGTAATTTTATTTGAAATTTCATTTATTGATTGAATTTTTTTCTTTACATTTTTCAACTCTCTTCAAATTTATGTCAATTTTCATTCATTTTTTCAAATTATTTTTTGTTTTTACATTTTTGAACTCCGGATGTGTGCATTTTTGCAATTTTAGGTCCCATCGAGTTGGAATTTACATTTACTCGCATTCTATTTCGTTTTATTATTAATTCGATTACAGTTTGTGGCCAATAGAGAGAAAGGCAGTGTAAAACTTTTTTTTTCGTTCTTCAATTCATTTTTTTTTACCACCAGAATCTTCTGTAGAAAAAAAAATGAAAAATCCCCCTAAAAACCAGTTTATTATTATTGTTATTAAAATAAAATAATAATTATTATTGTTAATAATAATAATTAATAACAATAATTTATTAAATAAATGAAATGTTTGATTATAAAGCCTTTCTCCATAATGACCAGAGATATGTTGAAAAATGAAAAAAAAAGAAAAAAAAAAGATGAATAAATAAAGGAAATAGTTTAAAGTACGAAGAGATTTTCACAACTTCGAGTTTTTCTTTTAAAACCGAGCAAATGTTTAAGAATTCTTCGTCGATGTTTTCTTCTTCTTCTCCTCGTTGCTTGGTCCCGATCTCTTTGTGGATTAAGCTTTATTTGGGCCAATATACCAACCAACAGTTCGTCCACGTGATGAGCCAGACCCGACGACGTTTCGATGAATTTGCAACCGCAACTGTTTGCCAATTGTCGACCAACTGTGAATTTTGAAAAAAATGACGAAAAAAAAAAACGAAAAATCAAATAAAAACAGATTTGTTAATCTTCTCTTTAAAAATATCACGAACAGTCGTAATGATAAAAATAAATTAAAAAAAGATAAAAAACAATAATGAATACTCGCCTATTGTTGGAACTTCACGTTTTCTTTCTAAATCGATTTTGTTAGCGACAAGTATGACACCACGAGTGGCCATGTAATCGCTCTTCCAGAGATAGAGAAGTGTCTCCTCGGCCATTTTCAAGCTGCGACGATCCACCACCGAGTACACAACCACGTAAACGTCCGGATGATACGTGGAGCAGAAGCTCTCGACCTTGTTGAATTATTCAGACGACAAAAGCCAGCGACAGAAAAGAAAGTGAAAAAAAGAATAATAATAATAATAATAATAATAATATAAAAAACTGTAAAAACTAATATATTGCCAAAAAGTAGATTGAGGACAAGTTTTCTCGATTCTAGATGCCAAGAAAGTTCATAACGTCCGAAGAACCATGAAAAGTCAAGAAACATAAGTTTGATTCCAAAAAATTTGAAATTTTCGATGTTTTTTTTTTGAAAATTTTAATTTTTCTAATTTCCGTAAAAATTCATTTAATTTCGTTACGAACTTACCGACATTTCCGAGCTCGGATGATCGATGATCTCTAATTCAGTTTCCTGACCATCGACCATCACGGATACGTTTTTTTGCCCGTACTCGTCATCTGAAAAAAGAAAAATGAAAAAAAAAAAACGATTTCCGAGTCACTCAATTCGAAAGATTTTCGAATTTTCATTAAAAATTCAATCAAATCATCAATATAAAAAATAGTCAAATTTATCAACAAAAAATTGATAATTTTTTTCTGTATTTAATGTTATTTTTAATGAAATTTGAGAATTTTCCAATTTCCCCATGAAAAAGAAATTTTTAAATAAAACTGAAATTTAAAAAATTTGATATTATATAATATTTGATTTTAAAAATATTTGTAAAAATAAAATAGTTGGAAACTGGATAGTGAAACGCCCAGTAATATCGATTATCATTATCGTCTGTACGTTCTTCGTCGAGCCCCTTAAACCTCCTTCTAAAATGGTACAACGCACTCTGCAGTCTTTATACACGTGGGGTTTGCCAATCATGCCCTCCCTTTCGTCTCCATCCCTTTTCTAACCGAAAATTAGTTTCCACCCCCGAAAATTCCACTTTGAAAGTCGAGCGGTTACCGACAAAGGAAAAGTGCTATGCATACCGGAAGTTAAGCAACATAGGGCTGAGAGTGACAAAATCCAATAAAGCTGCTAAAGAGGACACCTCGAAAGGGTCAAGATCGTGCACAGTCAGCGATCATATTTTTTCTCAATTTTTCGTCCAGATTTTTCCACCCTAATTCCTTAAAAGTATTTCAATAAAAATGAAATATCATTTTTGAGCCACGTGTGCACGATTTTTTTTTCAAAATTTATAACATTTTTTTCTTCGTACCAATTAAACATTTATTGGATTTTTTTTTGTTCATTCGTAATTGTTTATAAAAAAATTATTTATGTTCTTATTTAATTTGGTATTTGGAAAACACTTTTCAAGACTGTAATCCAAGGAAAATAAATTTGGCATGGCCAATAACCCCAACGTGCTTACTTGACCTACCCCTTTTGTGGAGCACCAGATTACGAGACTGCAGTCTCCGATTTGTAGGTCAATTGAGAATAAGGTTCAAAGACCCCACTCGAAAGTTTCGTGGCTTTCCAAATTCACTCACGTGATTTTTTACTTCAAATTTGCACGTTTTTCGAAAAGCGAACCATATTTTACATTTATAAAAAAATAAAAAATAAAAAATAGTTTATTAAAGAAGTAAAAATAATTTTAAAAAATTATCAAGTGTCAATGAAAAGGAATCTTGCTAATGTCAATTTTTGATTAAATATTAAATTAATGAGCAAAATACGTCATACAATGGACAGTAAATTATAATTTTTTATTAATCTCAATGTAATTTATTTTTTCACCTTTTATTTGAGATAAAAATCACGTACGAATATGAAGTTTTTTTTTACAGGTATAAAAGCGAATTTTCCATTCGTGACTGGCTCGCGATGCCATAAAGGCTAACGTCATTCTTTTGCCACAAAGCTTTACAGATCCCCCATTTATAGGAATTTTTTTTATCATTCTCCGAATACGCCTCGAATGTGTTCAATTTTCGCGAAGGTGAAGCAGTGAAAAAAACAACGTTATATACATATGGTAATATGGTTTTCAGGGCGATACTGCGAAAGAATCGCTTATGGTGATCGTTGAAGAAAGGAGGTTCGAAAGCTTGTGTATCCAAACAGTTTTTTTTTCAACGCTTTTGTGCTCGAAGATGCTGGACGTGATATAAATTCACGCTTCCTTTCGTACGGGAAATTGTATGAACACTTTTACCTTCATTTACATATGAAATGTACACAGAGTACGTTCCGAAGCTGAAACCGATAGTGGGATTCTATTGAGAAGAAAATTCCAAGATAAAAAGTCCTTTGGAGTTTTTTGATTAGACGAATACCAGCCGAGTTATTGATGATAGAAGTTCGGCCAATCAGAGCGCGCGATCTCTTAGCGTCGAATCTGATTCGTTAAACTTTGAACACCGATAACTCTTTCGTGATTCCTCGTACGAAAAAACGCCCAAGGACTTTTTTCTTCAGAATGTCATGCCGAACCCATCTGTACGATTAATAATTCATATAGATGGCTCTGTCCTTAAAAAATGCTTTTTAATGGTTGAAATCCTTTTTATTCAAAATAAAATCTTTCCGATCAACAAATTATGATCGTTAGTGATAAAAAAAATGTTTTTCATTTCGAGGACACCGCAGATAATAAAGAGATCGTAAAATGACATTCAACGATGAGTTAAAGGTTGAAAGAAGTTCTTTTCTCCGTGATAAACGTAAAAATGATGAAAAGCGTTGGCTAGACTTGTGCACTTTTATTACATGAAATTTTCCAGCGTCAGTAAAACGCTGAGAAAGATGAAAAGAGAAAAGCAAAGGAAAAATAACTCACCAAGCGACGCGTCATAAGCGCAGATGTACTCGCTCGTGGTGAACTGAGCTGTTAGGGCGGTTTTTCCTACCCCTGATGCACCGAGCATGCCAACTTTATAAGTGGCCACTTTTCCATCGTTGCTCTCTGCTCCTTCTTCGTCACCACCGATGCAAGAATGCTGCGAAGCTGAACTGTTGACAAGCACATGTTATTCTACAATGTGTGTTACGTACATAAATTCAAGTCAAGAAAATACACAATGAAAAACACTATAAAGTGATATGAAAAATGTAACGTTAGAAGGAAGGATAAAATTTGAAAAATAGAAAAAAACATGTACGAAACAGAAGAAAAATAAAAGAATGGATAAAGAAAAATAAAAGATAAAAGATAAACATCAAAACTATTTTTTTATGATTATGCGATCACGATTATAAAATGATTAAAAACGATTAAAAAATCACATCATACGAAAATAAGTCATTAAAATAGTCAATCGTACAGGAGAGAGGCAGTGGCATAGTGGTAACGTGGCTGCCTCACACCCGGTGGGCCCGGGTTCGATTCCTGGCGACACCAATGAATTTTTTTCTAAGTATCTTTAACTGTTCTCTCCGTGGTTTGGACCCCACGTAAAAATGTAGGTTCAGGTAGTGGAAAGAAAAAATCAAAAAGAGGGACAATAGAAACATGTAAAAACCCGAGAAGAGTGTGCATCTAAAATGCATACCTTAAAAAAATTGATAAGCAAGACTAAAAAAATATGATACAGATGATAAAATATAAAAGTTGCAGATAAGACATAAACAAGGCATAAAATATAATAAAAAATAAAAGACTAAGAGTTGTAGCATAATGTGCTGGCAGAAAAATAAATAATCAGTGACGTACGATGAAAGATTAAAGATAAGGGATAAGAGATGCAGGATTGAGTTAAGAAAAGGCATAGGACAATGACATTTCGCTGAATAAGTGAAGCGAAAAAGTGGTCCAAGGGTGTACGTGAGGAAGAAAGCTGGGTCGAGTGACTTCGAGCTTGAAATTTAATTCTCCTTAAACGCGTTCGTATGCCACTGAGAGTTTGCTCTATGTACTCCAATCTCGTCCTATAATAAACTTTGCTTTGTTTAATAGTATTTAACATCCTGCAGATTTGGTACTTGTGAAGTACTTTCGTTTTCATCGAATTAGAACTAAATTAAATTTACATAAAAAAATCAAAATAATATCAAAAGAAATTCAGAATGATTTGATAACAAATCGAATGGAATATAAATAAAACAATCGATACACGAAAATACATTTCAAAGCCGTCAAAGGAATATCAATTAAATTACAATCAATCGAAATTTCATCAAATAGAGATCGAACGAAAATAAAAATAATTTTGGTTGCTCATGTTTTGGCTTAATGTCGAAACTCGATCGAGAGGAATTGCCAAACTCGAGAGGTCGAAGCTTCTCTTCGTTCTAATAGTCATGCTCCCCTAAGGGGTTGGTTGATCCAAGCGTAAGTAAAGGGACAAAATAATGCCTTGGGCTGAAAAGCTGGAGCAAATATTACGATACAGTACATGAACGTTTACAAGCGATCTGATCGTCTCGTAATGTTAAACGACGTGCGAAATTAAACTCGTTCACTTGGATTTATCGAGGCGTTGGATTTTTTTATATTTCTTTTATTTTTTATTTTTTTTTCAAGCCTCGTGAAGTAGCACTCTCAGAACATTTGTCGAGTATTTTTTACAAGTTATTTTCAACCTTTTAATATTTTTATTCGTTCATCACTTTATTTTATAATTTTGAAAAAAATCTTAAAAAATTTAACCATCTTGGAAATGTCACAAAATTCATTTTCCATTAATAATTATTCGAAAAATTCGATTTTTTTATTGATAATTGAATTTTATTAAAAAAATAAAAAATTCTCACCTGAGGAGTCTCGCGTCTCTCGTGCTGCTGCAACTCGTCCCTGAAGATGTAACACTGTTTATGCTTCGACTACGACGACTTTTAAGAGAATCACCGAGGTTGAAAACACCATTCGCGGTTATCGAGAATGATCGCAGCCTGTAATATTCAACCCCGTCTTCCATCGCGTCACCCTCGTCACCGGCACTTGGCAATAAACTACTTCGTTTCGTTTCACCGAGCATGGGCTGAAAAAAAAAGTTCACAAAATATTTTGTAGTAGTGAAAAAAGAAGATAAAAATTGAAGGAAATATTTATTGCAACAAAAAATATCTTCGACAGACGAATCTTGTTTAATAATAAAAATAGATAGAATAAAATGAACAAATAAAACAGCAGCAGACTCGCAAGTGTTGCGGATTGAGGTCGAAATGAATCCTCACTGCGTTACTCGTCCACGAACGTCATCACTGACCGGAAGATGCACTTGTCATGTATGGGCTTATTTTTGATAAATTTACTTTCAAAGGGTCGATTTAATAAACGATTTTTTCGAACAGTATTTTTTATTTTTTTTATTTAATTTCCTAGTATTTTGAAGTTATGATTTTTCTAATTGGACCATTTTTTCTATAATTGTCATAGAATTTGTTGATTTTCTGGAATAATTTCCATATTTCGTTAAATTTATTCTCATTTTTCAAATTTTCTTCCCCTGGAGACCAGTTCGTTCACTTTTTATTCATTTTTTTTTCTTTAATTCGAAACAAAAGGGAATATTCTTAAAAAAAATGAATTAAAAAAATATGTTGATCAATCTTGTTAAAAAATGTTTTGGAAAACCTGAAGTGTTTTTAGTTTTTAGTTAAATTACGATTTTTTAATATTTTAATAAAATTACATTTTGTTGTTGAATATTCATTAAGTTTTTGGATGAAAAAAAAAAAAAAAAAAAAAAAAAACATTGTACTAATTTCATGCAGAACACCCCGACTCGATAAAAAATTTTTGATCGTTATTTATTTATTTTTTTTTTCGATAATCTTACAACTTCACGAGATTATTGGGATTTTGATCGGAAAGTGGAAAAAAAAACGGTGGAAGATTGAGCTCGGGGCGACAAAAGGCACAATCTCGTCTCTTCGGAATTGTTCCATCATCGACGTTTTTGATGACAGTTCCGAGTTTCTCGGATATTGGAAAAAATGCTTGGGACATATTCAAAACCGGTTATCATTACGGTTATGGTTTATTTAATATTTCGATAACCAACAAATCGGAAAAAAATTTAAAGCTCAACAGCAACTACAGTCTCAACTGTGATTCTTCCAAGGTGACGTTTTTTTAATTTTTTTATAATAAATTAAAAACATTAAAAAACGAACATGATTTTCTCGACTGAAAAATGGAGAATTAATCTTTTCGTTTTTTTTTTCCTCGAGTCTATTTTGACATTTTTTCTGCAACATAAAAATGTTCTTTCATTTTTTAATAAAAATTGACAATTATTTAAATAATGACAAAACCAAAATGACTTTTTTTTTTGATAAATACAAAATTCTTCAAATTTATCATTTCCTCAAGGCTGACGGAACCTCCGAGGCACAATTGAATATCGACAAAATTGGTATTTTGAAGCAAAAATGGACCAACGATGGTACCATATTATTGGAATATGGATTGGATGGAAAACCCATTGATGGATTTTCATTGAGAAGTGGCTATTCGTACAATCCAAATACGACACTTTCCGGTTTAAAATTTGGTGCCAAATTTAAAAATGAACTCGTCAATTTGGACTGTACTGTTTGTAAGATTTTTTTAAACTATTTTTTTTCAAAAACAAAGCTATAAAATAATAACAATAATAATAATAATAATGAAAAATAATAAAAATGAAAAAGTAATCGAAAGATCCTTTTAAAATTCTTTTTTTTTCTTCAAATCTATTAACATCCATTTTTTTAAATACTTCTATTTGTCAAAATTCAAATATTTATCATTTTTTTAATTAAAAAAAAAAAATAGCGAACGCCTTCGATCAAAATTTTCGACTCAATGGAGCGGCAGTTTTGGGAATAAGAGATTTACATCTCGGTTATCAGGCCGGTTATGACACGGAAATGAAATCCATGACCGTGAATGACGTTGGACTTGCCTACCATTACGAAAATGTTGGAATTCACTTGCGAGCAACTTACCCTTACGAGGGTGGCGCATCGATTTTTTACAAAGGTTTTTATCGTCAAAAAAAATATTTATATATTTTATTCAATTTTATTTGTTCATAATAATTTATTTTTTCGTTTTTTTTCTTCTTTTCCATTGAATTCGTCGTAATAAATATAAAAAAATCTTCGAAATACGAAATCAATTAAAAATTGTAAAGTTTTTTTGAAGTTGAGTTGAAAAAAAAAACAATTTCCATCAAATTGCATTTTTTATTCAGTTTTTTATTCATAGTGTCAAAAATCTTTTTAACTTATTTGTTTTTTTTTATAGTCAATGAAAAATGGGACACGGCAATAAATGGAATCTTTGCGAGTCATAACGACCATCAACGTTGGACAGTTGGGGTCGGAACAAGAATGAAAATTGATGAGAAAACGATGATAAGATTAAAGCTGAACAAAGATCGCCAAATCGGTGCGAGTTTGCAACAAAAATTTTACAATTTTATTAATGTCACACTATCGTGTAATGTTGATTTAAATAATTTGCCGAGAGGTGATCACAAAGTTGGTCTTGCTATTGACATCGAGGATTCATGATTGCAAAATTTTACAAAATAAATTAACAATAAAGATATTTTTTATAAAAAAACAAATTTTATCGTTAAAATTCTTGTCTCTTCGCTCAAAATTCTCGTCAGTATTCCCACGATATCCAAAATTTGTTCTAATTACGAAAATCGAATGGACAAAAAAAAAAATCGAACTTGAGAAAAAAAAATTTTTTTAATAAAAAAATGCAATTGCAAAAATTGAATTAAACTTGGAATTGTGATCGAGGTCTCGAGCTGGATAATCTCTCAGGATCACCCACGTTCTTCAATTCAATTAATTTCATTTTTTGTGGGAAAAAAAAAATCAAATTGAAAAAAAAGAAAATTTCACGAGAACAAAGAAAAAGTGCACCTCGTCGAAATTATTGTATTGTGTTTCCATTACGAAGAGCTTCTGGGCGTTTCAACGAGTAACGTCTTTGCACTCGACCAACATTTTTCTTATTTTTTTTCCCCTCTTTTTTCTCTCTCTCTCTCTCTCTCTCTCTTTCTCTGGCCTTATGGTACTTTGTTACGTTTTCTGGGAGGTCACGCGACTCTCACAGCTTCAGGTATACTTTTATCTTTCCATTTTCACCTTGGATTCTCTCCAAGAAACTAGAATGAGAGAAAGAGAGAGAGAGAGAGAAAGAAGAAAAAAAGCGAAAGGAAGATATGGACCGAGGCAGAAGATTCGTAGCTGCGAGAAAAGACATAATGATAGCACAAAAAGGAACGTAAATAAGTGGAAATGTCACCGAGAGAAAAAATTACATGCTTAAACGTCGACGAGAGAGAAGATTTTTTTTTTTTTCCAATAAAAAGTTGGTTCATTTTTTTCAAAGAAACTAAAATAAAGCAAAGAAAATTTTTCGAATTAATTCATTTTCATTATCACAAAATTACGATTTTTTGCTACTGGTTTGTTAAATTAAAAAAACATTTTTTCATTTCGAAAAATTCTTTTCTTTATTTGATGTTTTATTAAATTTTTTATTTAAACAAAAATCTGGTGATTTTGAGCAATTTTGTAAGAAATAAAAATTGTCAATTTTTTTAGGCTACATTTCAACGTTTTTTATGCATCAAGACTCATCTTCGTTGTAGGAATATTATTGACTTTTTATTTATTTTGCAATGCCCAAGTACGAACTCGAGAAAAAATAAATAAAAGAAAAAGATTAACGCGAATCGTAAACGTGCCTTCGTTCCTCTTTTGTGCTTGAATATACAGGGGAGAATTTATAGTTCTGCAGTAGATATATAAAATAAAAAAAGAAGAAAAAAAGAAAGAAACGATGAGGATTCACGACACCCAAAGGACCATTTTCCAACCATTTTTTCTAATTTCCCAAATTTATTACTGTTTCCTTATCCTTCAAGTTTTACGTAAATTCATTTATTTTAACAGCAAAAACGAAGAAAACGTATTTTACAAAATTATTTTGGCAAAAAAAAAAAAAATAGCAATTTTTATTTTGATACAAATTTGAATTTTTGAAAAATTCATAATCATTTGTTTGGTTTTTTTTCTTTTTTTTTCAAAGAATAAAGTGCTACGAAAATTAAAATTTTTTTTTAATTTTTGGTAGAAATAATATTTTCTTTGGTTAAGGGATATGAAAGTAGAATTTTTCGATGAAAAAACTTACTCGGTGTCGAGGTACTGCAGGCATACTGCTCGTTCTTCCCCTGTACTGTTTCGTATGTTGATTGCGTGAAGCAGAAGTTGAGGGAGCAGGACTTGTAGGGCTTGGACCGCAGGGACTAGCTCCAGGACTGAGATGTGACATTGATGATGCACCACCAGGATTCAGAACACTATTTCTCGTCTCACTTCTAGGTGATGGTGACAAATGTCCCCAAGGCCCTGCCTCGGTCTGTAGAAATCTGAAATTTCAAATTGTCTCATATTCTAATCCCACTGAATTTTTCAAATGTGATTTTTTTCAACAGACAGATTATTGAATGAATGGATGAGTGAATGAGTGAATAAATTCATTGTAAAATTCAAAAGATTGTAAATTTTTACACACATTTTCTTTCAATAAACATTATTGTTTCAATCGATTAATTCTGTAACAAGTTTTCAAATAATTCGAGTTATTCGAATGATGAATTGGCAGTATTCATGAAATAGCAAATGCCATCTTGATGATACATGACATCAATTAGAAACTTCATCTCGGTCACGGTGAAATTTATTGGTGGGTAGAAGTTTGCCACGTTGGCAAATACAACTTGTAACTCAAATAAATACGCACATACATACTCGTATATATTAATATATATATATGTAACGTATTTACAAAGTTTTACTGTTAATTGTACAAGGTCATGAATGTCTATGGGATATTTTGTGTAACACCATAAAATCACCATGAAATTATTTATAACGTAATGATAATAAATATTGAAAGAATTAATCGATTTATTAATTTTTAGTCTCTTGATATCAACGATTAATTTAATTAATATTCATAAATTTTAGGAATTTATAACGAAAATAGTGAATTCACAAATTGTATCAAAAATCATTTGATTATCGATACAATCACTATCCTATTAATCGGGATATTTCAACAAACATTTAGATTCTCCCTAGAGCAATAAATCGCAAATGAAATGATACACAATAATGTGCCTCGATGTTGCCAATTGTACTGGAATTTCCTGTATTTTACATCACCCTCAATATTCGTTACGAACAACATTAAGCTCCGTAGTTTCAAAGCTGCAAAGTTTCAGCCATAAATACAGAAGAGAGAGAGAGAGTGAAATGAGAAAATTAACTCTGTATTTATTAGAGGGAGATTTCTGCCTAGTGTTATGAAGTTAAATCTCTCAGAATTTCGACGAGATTTTAAATAATAGGTTTCGTATTAATAAACAAATAAATATATTTTTTTTAAACAATAATTAACAATAGTTGAATGATTTAAATAATAAAAAAATATAAAAACAACGAAAAAACCCCAAAATTCGAATAAATACGATAATTTTTATAATAAAAAATGAATTTTTATTCATTTGTTAAATATTAATGAATTTTTTTTAAACATAAAATCTACCAAAACGTCTCAGCTGAAGTTCAAAAATCGTTGGTAATTAAAGACTTCGTGAATAGCATCGAAAAAAAGGAAAAAAAAACAGCTCTCTACGATGTCTGACCCAATTCAGTGTTTTACTACTGTATCGTGCGTTCGTCCAATTTCAAAGAGGAAACCGTCGAAGCGACAGTTTTGTGAGAACACTTGGAGAAACCCCTTTATCAGGAGGGTAGTTTTCTCTTGCGTAAAACGGAAATAAATCTTATTGTAAAAAGAAAAAGAAAGAAATAATGAAAAAAAAAACAAAACAAAACAAACGCACGGAATGCGATGTTGTCTGACCTATTTTTGTTTGTACTACTGATTTTCGTGTTATGGCTCTTCGAGGGTTCATTTCGACGACTAAGACCGGTAATAATGTGCTTATTGAAACGATAGCAATCTCTCTATTTGCAAAACTTTCGATAAAAACGTTTTAAACACCTTTCAATATGTATAGTCACGTCCATATGTTAATTTTCAATCAAATCCTATTTGCAATTCAAATGATAATATTTAAGCGTACATTTCATCGACATAAAACTATGAACGAATGATTTATTCATCATTTCGAATATTTATCAATGTTTTAATCTATTTATCGATATTTTTAATTATTTATATCTAAATTGCACATTTTTATTAACAAATTATAACGAACTGTCAGAATGTATTGAAATTTTTTTTCTAAAATTCGTCAAAATTTGGTAAAATCGAATATAAAAAGTTGCAAAATTCTTCTCTTCCGAACAATTCTCAAAAAATCCAAAAAAAAAAAAAAAAAACATGAATAACCATCAATGACACTGTGCAGGGTATAATTTTTATGATTTTTGACAAAAACCTTAATTTCAAGCTCCATCCCTTAAGGGGATTGTTTTTCAAGGTCAAATAAGAAATATTGATGCAGGCATTTAAATATCGAAGTAAATGAGATCGAATTAAATTGAAAAAAATGAGGATCAACATTGAAAGTGGTACAAGGTCATCGAAGGGTCAAAGGGTCGATGAGGAATGAGAAAAAAGGAATGGATCGGGGCTTATCAGTTCGGGGGCACTTGATCACGTATCGCGAAGGGTAGAGACTTGTTTATCAAGGCGATAACAATCCGGACATAAAACTAAAACTTTTTTCTGCTCTTCTTTTTTTTTTCTTTTTTTTTTGTTGTCCCTTAGGAGTGAACACAAAACAAAAATAGGGCAAAGTCTCAAGGGTATTTTCGGTCGATTTCAACCCTCAGGAATTTTCGTTTGGGGAGATATCGTCGTGGAAATTGAAAGAAAGGGAGACGAAAAGAGATGAAAGTATCAGAAATGAGGGAGTTGCTAATTAAGGGCAAAAAAGGGCTCGATACTTTTCGTCCTGTTAAGTCTATTGAACCTGTCACTTAAACCGATCTTTTCAATTTTATTTAACGATAGTTTTTTTTTACGTCAAAATGTGTGTGTTTTTTTTTTTTAATTTAGTGAAAATTCGATATGTTTAGGGTCGAAAATTTTACGATACCTGTGTAAATCGGGGGTTGGTCGAGCGACAGCAATACTGGAGCTTCTCCGTCTCGATGGATTTGGGGATTTTGGTCCCTCGAGGGAAGTTTGATTTTGCTGAAGGCCTCCATAAGAGGTTCGATTTAATCGGACCTCGATCTCGCTGCTGCGTCTTTGAAACGTCCTTTTGGCCCATCTTTTATTCTTAACATCGTTGTTTGGCGACTCGTGTTTCCTGAAAACCAAAAAAAAAGAAAAAAAAACATTTTTTATTCAAAATCCCATCAATTTTGATTTTTTTTCTCGATTTTTACGAAATTTTCAAAAAACTCGTTCATCAGAAACACAAATGGAATGCAATATTTTTTAATTACACTTAATTTCTGAAAACTCATGATTTTTTTAATTTATGGAATTAAATGATTAAAAATTTATTTATTTAATAAAAAAATTAATATTTCTTAAAGAATTTTGTTTGAAAACTAAGAAAAGAGATAAACGATGCGATGGAATTGAGGGTGAAATAATTGCTCGGTCATGTACGTCCCATCGAGCACCTTTTTTCCCTTATTTTTTGTTCCTTATTTTCTTCAATTTTCCAGCACGTTTTCTACATTAATTCGAACCTCTGCCTAAATTTTCTCCCTTTGACGACAAGAATTGCCCAATTAATAATTGGTTGCGATCGTGTCTATAATGAAACTCGTACTTGTGAATCGACTCGTTCTCCATAACGACACGACTCTCTCGTCCTTCTTTCATCCCCCAATGTCGTTTCAAAAGCCATGACATTATTTCAAGTACATATTTTCATGGGAAGAAAAAAAAAAATTCTTACCATTCAATATTCATTTTTATTTTTATTTTCATCTCATTGAACCATCCCTTGGTCCATTATTATTTTAATTGGCTTCAATTTCTTTTTGACTGTTGTTTCAATGATTAAAAATATCCGAGGAAGAAAAACAAATGAATTCGATGTAAAATTATTTAAAAAAATTTAATTTCTCATTTTGAATATATTTTTTTCACATCAAACAATTAACAGCTGCTTATAATTTTGTCAATTTTAAAAATCAATTTATTGATAAAAAAAACTGATTACTGGATGAATTTTCATGAATTTTTCGTTTTTAATTATTATTAACTTTCTAGAGATAAATAAATTATTACTGTTGTTGTTTGTATTGAGAAACACGTTGATTTTATACAAGTCTAAAGTAAAAAGTGTGACTCATAGAAATACACCACAAAAGGAGGTACGATCGAAAAAGAGGAAAAGGAACTCTGCTATTTACCCTCTGGTACGAGTAAATTGCCCTTACACTCATCCTGCAAGGGTCACGAGGTCGTGGCTTTAAATGACACGAAATTCAAGCTCGATCTACGTGAAAACCTCAATCTTGTTAATTATGTTGTTACAACGTATATTTATCTCGAAATTGTGTCATGAAAGATGTTTTCAATTGAATGGCTAATTTTTCGACCAATTATTTCACTCCCATTCGAAAAATCCATCAACATTGAAATTTCGCTGTGATCAAAAAAATTTTACGATTAATTAAAATTCGTCGAAGTATAAAATAAAAAATAATAAATATAATTCAACGAACGAGATACGTAAAAATTATCAACAAATAAAATTGTTTAATAAAAATCTTAAAAATAGGAAACTTTTTGAAATTAAATAATTTTTTTTTATTTTTTATTATTGTTTACATACCTAGGAATCAATTTGTCCTCGAGCATGCTGGGTAAATCATCAGTGTCTTCGGTAAGGGCGGTAAAAAAGTCTTGAAACTTATCGGGAAAATTGCTAGGTGGGCACGTGCTGGTCGAAGCTTTGAGTGCATCTTGATGACGTTGTTGATAATTATGATTTTTTGTTTCTGTGGTTGGTGGGCTCGTGGAATTTTGATTTCGATGATACCTCGTCGCAGTTGATGTCGCCATCAGTTCCGATTTCCTCGATCCACGAGAATCTTTTCGGATTTCTCATGAATGTGATCGTTGAAGCTTCAAAAGCGTGTCGTTTTTTTTTTTTTTCGTCAGTATAAGTCACTGGCCTTCGATTTTTCCTTCAAGCTTTTTTTTCGTCCCTTTTACTTCCCGCTAATATTCGACTTTTTTTATCTCACTTTTCGAACGCGTCAACGTCATGCCAGTTGATGAAAAATTGCATCCTTCCTTTTTTCGAAAATTGAAAAAAAAAAAAAAAAAATTATTTTATATTTTTCACAATAATTATACATTTTTTTTTTTTTTTGATTTTGACGATTGATGTAAAGCAATTTTTTCAGGATAAACAAATATTTATAAAATTAAATAATACATTTTTCCATGTATTGAAATTAATCGTTAAATGCATTCAACCAATTAGTCAACGAGTCACGTTTCATTAGAAGAATAAACATAATAAAAAAATAAAAAATAAAAAACAGTTCGATTTTGTAAAAATGAAGTGCAAATTTGAAGGTAAAAAAAATATATATATAAATTATTGTGCAATGAATCGTTGCATTTGTTTGAACGATGTTCCGGTCAACGAGCTGAATTATACGTGAAAGATTACTCATTGTTGGAGAGGCTTACGAAACTTTTGATACAATCAGTCACGTACGATTGAGCACTTTGTATGTTTAGATTTTTTATTTACGTGTCACAGCACAGGACTTGAAATCATTTCGAACTATAATTAAAATTGCATATAAAATATTCTTAAAAACAGTAAAACATCAATAACTTGAACTGATCGATTGATTGAACTTGAAAATTGAATGGAAAATGAAAATTTGAAAGATAACAAAAGATAGAAATAAATTAACACAAGATAATGTTAAATTTTTTTTTTTTTTTTTTTTTTTTTAAGAGTCAAATTAAAATTCTTCCTACGATAATAAATCCTTTTTTAGAACTCGCCCGAATTATGGTAAATATAAAAAAATAACAAGCTGTAAAAGAGGCAAAAAAAAATCGAGTAAAAAAACGAGATTTTACACATCCATTTCACCCCTGTCACATTTCGTGACACTTGGGTCCTCATCGCTTAAGTATTCATGTAAATTTTTCAGTATAACTATAGATATTAAAATATATATATATGTCACACATACATGTATACAAATAAATTTTGGGTGCTTGAAAATGTCTATCTCTTCAAGTGGAATATAAATCAACCCCAACCACCTTTTCCTCTTGGTCTTTGGATTTCTTGTACCTGACGAGGGTTCACCACTCGACTTTCATATACCAATGAACAATCGACGAATTTGCAATTCAATGAAACCCAACCCCCCACATATTTTCGACACGAGCTTTTTCACGGGGTGTAAAAGTCTCAATATTTCATCCCCTAAAGTATAAAAAATAAATAAATAAAAATACAAAATCAATCACAAACAAAAAAGGGTTTGGTCACTTCTGGGATTGAATTTTAATTTTTCTTTTTTTTTTTCAATTCTCTCAAGTTTACGCAATTTTATTCAAAAGAAAAAATTACGTTTGTTCGTTCGTTTATGTGTTTCTTAAAGTTTTCATCTATTTTCATCCCTCTTTTTCAATTTTCATTAATATTTTTTAAACTTTTTTAACGTTGTTATTTTTCAAGACACTTATTATACTGTTTTTTTTTTTTTTTTAATATTTCTTCACTGTTTTTATTTATTTTTTCATCCCTTAGCACAATTGTTGTTTTCTAAAAATTCTTTATTGTTGGTTTATTCTCGTGCACTCTTGTCAATTTTTAAAATTATTCAATCTCTCGTCACTGTCGTCGTTTTTTTTTTCATCCCCATCAGTCACTATCGGTATTTCAACCCTTTTAGTCGAGGAAATATTTAGTTTTTCATGCCTCGTCACTGTTCAACTTTTTTCACGCCTTTTTACTGTGCAAATAAATAAATATACAATTTATTAAGAAATATTCAAAGTCACAGATCGTGAATTTCTTTTTTACCGAATCGAACCGTGTAAACAGGGGTGGGAATTAAAATTTCTTGTGGTTCCACCATCTTCGAGCTTCCGAGGAAAACTGAGGCATGTTGTAAACGCGTTTCCGCACTGAGGCTTGGGTTCGACGGATTTTCTCTCTCTCTCTTTCTTTATCTCTCTCCTCCATCCATTCGCCCCTTTCGCTTTCTATCCCTCTCTCCATATATTCCCTGTCTGTACTAATAGTCGTCACGGGGTTGCGCAAGCGTGACTCACGCGTATATCACGAAAAGCTCCCTCGCTTCGAATCTTCTCTCTTTCGAATACGAAGCATGAGAGGCGAATATTTTTTCTTGTTGCATTTTTTCTTTTTTTCCTTCGTATTTTATTCGTGTCCCTTTTCCAAATCCTCCGACATAATAAATCATTTTTTAATTAATTTTTTCTATCAATTTTCTTCCTAGTTTTTTCATTTATTTTTATATCACATTTTTTCATCGTTTTTTGTTCTTTTTCTTTTTGTTCATCCTGGAATTATTCACGATACATTTATTTTCCAATCAAACTGTTCACTACTCTAGAAAAAAATCTCCTGTCATTTACGTTTTTTTTAAACATGCCACTTGCAGAAAAACAAATTTTGTCACCGAGTTCACTGTTTTTTTTTCTCTTTTTTAATAAATTAATTATCAGATTAATTAAATTAACTGATTATTAATAAAATTGGATAAAAATGAAATTTGTCTGAATAATACGATAGTGAAAAGTTTTTAACATTAAAAAAAAAAAAACGTCAAAATGGTTTTTTTTTTATTTGTATAGTTATTTTGATGGCAGGATTAATTAAGGAAATTAATTGAAAAGCCTCGTGTAGAAATCTGCGTTGATAACACGTGTTAAATCAACAACACGATATTCAATTTTCGTCAATAACATCGCAGTCGTTTTACGTGCTAGGGGTACGAACTGATATAATTTAGTGTCGATCGATGAGTCGGGAATGCATCACCTAAACACAATTCAATTATCACGGTCGCCCAACAAGACCGATGCATTAAGGACTGCAAGGTATCATCAGATACCAAAGCATGTAACACTCTGTGACAAAATTCGTGTGAATTTCTGTCAGTTAAGTTGCCACGTTTCTCTATATTAATCTTGTTAATAAATTTGGCTCATTTATCAAAAAATAATAATATATGGCAATTTTTTTTAAGGGTTGAAACAAGCTAATTTCATTAAAAACCTATTTTTTTTCACCCCTCGTAGATTTCGAGGGTGGTTTTTATTGCGTTGATTAATTCGACAACATAAATTCTATTCTGTTTTTCGTGATCTGGAATCTGTTGTTTTGAGGGTGGAAATTGGAGTAATTTGATTTAAAAAGTATTTTTTATTCACTCCCTCGTACTTCTGGAGGGTTGATTTTTTTTTAGTTCATTATCCCACAGTGAAAACTTGATTTTTATGGAAATTCTCATAGACTACGTTGTTCTACTATTCTTTTCGAATCGAAACTCACTTATTTTATTTATGCAACATTTTTTATCCGCCCCTTGGAGATTTCGTGGGTAGATTTTTTAAATCGTATAATTAGAACCTCGTCTTTTATCAACGATTGAATTATCTCCTGTGTATTGTGTTTTGGAGAGGTGAGAAAAAAGTTATTTCGTTTATAAAGAATTTTTCAAACATCCCTCTGCGGAATTTAAGGGTAGTTTTTTTTTTAAATCGCTGAATCGTCAATACAAATTTACTTTTTCTTCAACTATCGATAGATTTATTTATTTCCAATCTACGAGAATTGAAATGGCCTCATTTTATTATTATAAATATTTATGAACCACCCCTTTGAAGATTTTGGGGCCAAATTTTTTTTCGTTAATTGCACAATTTAAATTCCATTTCCATTGGGATTTCCTGAAAACAGTTTTGTATTGTTTTTTTTTTAAGGATTGAAACACGTTTTCAGTTTTTATGTTCATTTCATTTTCAGGCAAAATGGCGTTTTTTGTCGTTTGAAATTTTTTTCATTTTACTTCATGCAAATTTTAAGGGTTGTTTCTTCTTCTTCGGTTACACAATTTATATTCGATCCTCTTTGGAATTCGTCATGAATCACTTCAACTTCTTTTTTTTTTTAAGGTGAAAAGAGGCAATTACATTTTTTTTCGTCACTTGCAGATTTTAAGGGTAGTTTTTTCAACAAATTCATCATCAAAATTGGAATTTCTTCGAAATGTGCTGTAAAGCACTGTCTGTTGTTTTTTTTACATCAAATTAGTGGATTCCATTAAAAATATAGTTTCTTTCATCCCTTAAAAAATGTTAGGGGTAGTTTTTCACGTCAAACAAATTTGTAATGTAAAAAATCAACTTTTTTGATAACCGATCAAAAGTGCTCAATTTTTTTTACGAGGCTACAGAGTAATTAATGAATAATTAACGACGTCCAATTAACGAACAACAATCAATGATTCTTCGATTGCAAGAAGAATTGTTACGCTGCCTAATCAATAAACAATAATTGCTTGTGTCGTAACGTTTGTTTGGATGATCAAATAATCCTTTGGCTCGTAATAATCTACTGATTAATTTCGAAACAGTCAAACGTCCTTTTCTCTAGTCAGACCATTAATCAATCATTTTTAATTATCGTAACGATATCGAAGGAAGTCTTTCAACGAGGCTAAATCGAAATTTATTGGTTTCCCGGTTGTTTCCTTTAATTACCGGAACCAAAAGTTATATAATTGTTTCCCAATTCCTCGTAACACATCACAAAAGCAATTCGACCAATTGAATCCAAGTATTCGTTGCTATTTTTATCACTAAGAATCACTAACAAAAGTGCAATTTCGAAAATGGGATCAAATTTCAATTTAAAAAAAAAAAAAAAATTGTTCTTGCAAAATTAATGATCCGAAATTTTTAAACTAATAAAAAAAAAGTTTATTCCCATCTTCTGGAATTTCGCTTATTATTGTTTATTGAAAAAACTACAGAAGAAAATGTTTAAATATTATTTTGTTCGTATTTTTATTGATTTTGCTTCGTCCGCAACTTAAGTTCCGCGCTCCATTTTTTTGATGGTCGTTGTCTCAACGGAGTGATTTACGTTTTTTTTCTTCTCTTTCATGCACTCTGCGATCTCTATAGCCAAGCGAAGCGTTACTAATCACCATTTAATCCCCTTTTATCCCTGACTGAGCTGAGCTTCCTATACGTCTAACCAGCTCCTCAGAGATTTCCTGATTTTTCCCTACTTTTTCACGACCGTTGTCCATGAATATTTATGTACCTGTTTTTACACATGTAAGTGCTGTAATTAATTTTACAGCATGCCAGTATGTCAAATCGACAAGTTCATATACCCAAAAAATAAAAATAATCTTAGTTAAGTAATTTACGAAATAAAAAAAAACGACTTTCTCGCATCGAAATATCCGGGTGCTGCGGCACGTCTTTGAGTAAAGATTAAGCTTCCACTTTTCACACAGATCTTGCAAAATGTGTACAGAAGCAATCTGGCGGGTGGGACAATTATAATTTATGTAAATCTCCAATAAAAACTCTTTTAAAGTCACTTATGCGCACGTGGACTTTTGTCATTTTTGAATTTCTCGCCAATCACCATTTCGTGTAACACCAAGGTGCTGCCATTTTGTTGACATCGAATCGCAGTAATAAATCGATAGAAATGGACTTTTACGATCGATTTATTTTGTAGCAAGCATGTACAGTCATGATTTTTTGTATTAAGGTGGTATTTTTTTCCTTTCCTTTGAAAATATACTCAACTATTCGGTCATCGACCGTGTCTCGGTTAAAATGGGTCGTCTTGGAGGAACAACGGCTTTAAACTGACGAGGCCACTCGATATATTGGATCAAAGCTCCGAACAAGCAGAGTTTTTTAGCTTCCATCTGTTCTGTAACATCTTTCACACCCCCAACCTTCTCTCAACCTCCTCCTTAACACTTTTGAAGATGCTTTTCCTCAGCTTGCGTGATTTATCTCCGACATCCTTGGGATGCACTCTTTCCACTTCCCCCATCCCTTTTTTCATCCCTTACAATTCCTCACCCTTGACACAGGTTTTTAAAGCTCATTACATCGAAAAAAAATGTATTCACTGGAAATTCATTGTTTACTAATTAGATGATTTTTTTTTTTTTTTTTTTTTTTCAAAGAGAGATGGAATTTCAAAAATTTTGAATTCTCTTCTTCAATCTCGTTTCTTTTTAAAAATCGTTACATAATCCTCGTTTTTGGAATTCAACCACTCAGATACCCGAAGAAATTAAGGGTAGATAAGGAAAATCGAGTCTTCAGCCAACCGTATGTCGACCATATGTTTCGATAAACCTCTGATAATCTTTTTTTTGTTACTGGACAATGTTGATCCCAGAAAAATACTTTTGAGACAAGAAAATCCTTTTTTGTGTCTTCTAATCTCCGCCCAAACGGAATTCGATATTTTTTATTGTTTACTTTAATTTTAATGTTTCCAATGGAATTTATGATTTTATTAATAAAAACAATTTTTTTTTAAATATCCAATTTTCGAAATTCTAAAATTCTTCATTTTTTTCATTTTATAAATAATACAAAATGACTAAAAAAAATCGTTTTCCACAAACTAACAGGAACCAGATATAAATTTATATTTCGAACAATGACAGGACTCTGCCTTTTCAAACTCTTTCGTTCAACGACACGTAAAAATAAAACGTGTCGAAAACTCGTTTACGGTTTTAATAGACGAAACCCACAAAGCAGTTAACGAACAAACTTTTGCAACGAAAAAATCGTTTCATTATTCTTCTCCAACGAGAAATTTCGATATTGCAACTTTGTTGTCTTTCGCACGTGACACGAGTCGTCAATTGTTCTCAACCGAGAAATTAATTTTTACTTTAAACATAAAAAAAAAATTTTTAACCAGAAAATTAATTCTTAATAATTGCCATTTTTTGTTTTCTTCAAATTTTACTTTTTTTTATAACTATTTTCTTTTTTTATACTCGTATTTTCATATTTTATGATTTAATTCGAATTTCTGCTAAAAAAAGGCAGTTTTTCTGTCACCAAAGTCCAAATGGAATTCAACATCAAACAAAAGTTGAACCGAGTCAACATGGGAACAGTTTGGAAGGTAGAAAAGTGACTGCGATCGAATCAGTCACGAATTAAAACGATTGACTGATTTCGATAAGCCAAAATAGGAAAGTGGAATGAGAAAGGAAAAAAAAAAAAGATTTATCTTTCTATTTAACAAATTATCGATCACGGGTTACGATATTCTTCGTATTAACGTTTTATCAGATGTGCGAAAAAAAACGTTATCACACATATGGGTCGTTCGTTGTAAAATAAAAAAATAATAAAATAAAAAAATCCCTGGAGCATTCACGATTTGGAGCTTCTAATCAAAAAGAAAACTAGTCCTTGGGATAAGAAATTTCATCGTGTGTTACAATGGAGAAAAAAAGCCTGCAGTCTCGAGACTTTAAGGGAAAGGAAAACAGGATGAGGGGAAAAATGTAAATAAATAAAAAATAAAAATAAAATCCTTGGCCTTTGCAAAACCTCGGATTGGCCTCCAGGTCACCTCCAGGTTTATAATTAGAAGTAAAAAAAAACTTGAAACTCAAGAAGAAACGGAAATGGTGGTCACGTAAGAAATCGTAAAAAGCTTTTCTTTCCTCACGACTTAAAAGGGAAGAGAAAAAGTGGTGATTGAGTTTGTCACGCGAGAAAAAACGTTGAATGGTCGATCAGGGGTGAATGATCGATCGTCTAAGAAAAAGTTTATTTTTACGAAAGTTTTAAAATCACGTGGTACGTGATCGTTTTAGTGAAATGAGAAATTATTCATGAATTATTATTCCTCGAAGCCTGTCAAAAAAAGTTTTAAAAAACATGTTTTCAAAAGTTTTAAAGAATAAAAAAATCGTTAAGGAGCTGCTTCGAGAGGAGAAATCGATCGATTTAATTAATAAATTCGATGAATTTTAATGAAATATTAAACTTTATGTTTCTCGACGAAAAAAAAATAAAAAAAAAAAAGTAGGAAAATAATAAATCGGACTCGGTGAGGTTTTTCACTTACCTTAAGGAGCTCGTTTCACGAAGAACAAGCGAAAAAATGACAACGTCCAAAAATCGAAACTTCGACTGCCCCGAGTCCAACGAGAGCACCGTTTTTTATTTTTTTTATAATATTCTGCTCGGATTATTCGTTGGAAAACTCGACAATTTTTCAAGAAAACCGCGAATTGTTCAGAAAATATTCTTCTCCGCGTGAACCAAATACGAGACTAGAAAAAAATAAAAAATAAAATGAGAAGCATATCACGATTCATAATACAACGATTTATCACGGTCGTGAATTTCCCATTGCGCGTTCTCATATTTTTCAACACAATAAATCTTATGCACCCTCTTCGCCTTGTTCGAAAGATTTCCTCAATTTTTCACACTTTTTTATATTCTTACATGTTCATCGATTAAACGTCGTGTTATCAATCCCGAAGCTGATGTCTTTTCTTGGAGTTTATAAAAAAAAAAAAAAAAACTTTGTACTTTCGGGTAGGAAGTGATTTATCAAAAGTTAATAAAATTGTGAGTAGCGACTAATGGCTGTCTAATTGATAAAAATGTCTTGCCATCAATGAATAAAAACAACGAATGTTTTGACGTTAAGCAAAATATTTAAAAACTATTGAATTCTCAAAATTATTCTAAAGCTAATTATGCAGTTTGATTACTTTTATTTTTTATTATTTTTCATCATTTCACTTTTTATCAAAAAATAAAATAAAATAAATAAATAAAAATATAGAAAAATTGTACTCCGTTGATAATTTTTGTTTGGGTTAAAAAATCACGTGTTCGAGTAAAACATTTTTTCATTGATTTAGAACTTCGGGAATTCGATAAAATGGGCGTCCTTGGAAACGTAATATAAATACCAACTATAAATAAATAATACGAGCAAATGTCTTTTTGATTGTCGAAATCAAAACAAATCATGCAATATATAGTATTTATAAATAGTATTAATAATACGTTACCTTTGAGAAAGCACATTGTTGTTTGTATCCACTCCCCACTCTTCGGACCGCTGCTCGCCCAGCAAGAACGTCGTAATATCCGAAAATGCCTTATTTCATTATTATTTATTTCTCAAAACTTCAAAACTCCATAACTTTATGGCAAATGTCAGCCTCATTGTCAAAAATCTTATTATCCCGTTGCGCAAACTCCAAATAACTAAAACAAATAAACAAAAAACACACAAACACACACAGACACACAACCACAAAAATCGTTTGTACTAATTTTTATTCGACAAATAAGAATGATCCATTATTACAAATAATTGTAAATTGTAAATTCTTATTTTACACATTTTTGTCTGTTTCGAGGGTCGAGAGTCCGTGTGTGTCGTGTGTGTGTGTGTGTTTGTGTTGTTAATTTGTATAATAATAATAATAATAATAATAATAATAATAATAATAATAATATAATAATAATCATAATAATCATAATAATAACATAATAATAACCCCATGAAAAAGGTTTTCATAAAAATGAATCTCGAAATTCATTTTTGTTTTCGCATCATTTTCGACCTGGCCATGAAAAAAAAAAAAAAAAAACAAAACAAACAACAACAACAAAAATAAAATAAAGAAAAAAAAAACAAACAAATCGTCTCCTCTCGATATTCTTCAATTTTCAAGAATTGTATCTCTCTCCGGTTTCTTCTTTCATTTTATTGTTAATGATTAATTATCGATGTACGAAGTTTAAAAAAATTCAATGAAATGCCATGCACGAGTCGATATTCTCGGACGCAGCTAAAAATATATTTATATATATTTATAGATTTTTGTTTATTGTTTTGTTTTGTTTTGTTTTTTTTTCCTATCGTCGTCGTTCTTATGTATAAAGTTGACTGTGAAAAAAGGGAAATTTTTGATCGAACGAAATAGCGATTTGTTGATAAAAAAAATTGAAAGAAATGACAAATCCCAAGATTTTTGTTGGATAAACAAAAATGATGCTTCTTTCATTCATTTTTTTTTGTTTTTTCTTTTTTTTTTATTTTTTAAATTCATTATTATCCTTAATCCTCCATTTGTATGATTATTGTTGTTGTTTTCTTTTTTTTACTTTTGATTGATACGACTCACGACCGAGATTGAACGCGTCTTAAAGTTAAATTCTACAAAAAAAGCAGACGGAAAAATAAGGAGAGAAACGAACGGATTGTTTGGACTTGAGAAAGCTCGTGAAGGATTTTTGAATGAAAATCTGAACTTTTGGCGAAATAGCGACGAAAAAATCGAATCGTTTGAGCAAACAATCAATTTTTAAATTCATTCTCTCCTCGTTTTTACTCGATTCTTAAATCTTTCAAATATCTTAAGATGGCTATTTCGAAATGCTTTTTTTTTCTCACATCGTTCTCATATAATGCCAACAAAGATTTAAAGTAATAAAAAAAGGAGAAAAAAAATGTTGAAAATGCCCTTAAGAGTCCTGAGGATAGAAACGGGAAAAAAATGTTGCGGAAAAGGCTGCGAGATGGAATATTTTTTGTTAGCAAGAAGAAAAGAAAATGAAAAAGTAAAAAAAAGAAGAAAAAAAATAGGAAAATGCCAATCGGGAAGAACGTTTTGGAAATATTGAGAAAAATGTTTTCTGCCACGTTTTTTTTTTGCGAGGAAAATCGTACTTTTAATGTTAATTTTTAATGAGGAAAATTTACAGGCGTTTGGGATTTTTTTTCTCTCTCTCTCTCTCTTTCTCCTGCTCGGCGATGCAATTTTTGTTATTTTTTTTGCGTCTTCTTCGGCATTTCCTTGACGCATTTTTATCATCTCTTAATCATTAATTATTATTTATTTATATATTTAATTATTTATTTAATCATTATTATTTATTTATTATTAATAATTAATATTATTTTATTTATTTATTATTATCCTTACGAACGATACTCTTAAGCGTTTACTGCTGCGATTAGGGAATTCCGTTAATACAATATTTCTATTTCTTCGTTTCTTGGGAGGGAAAAAAAAATGAGTTTAAAAAAGTGATTCGTCGTTATATTTCGTGTGTTTCGTTTCGTTTTTCTTATTTTGTATTTTCTTGAGTGTTCCTTTTTTTTCAATTATTTTTCTGTTGTTATTTATTTACAGCTGCAGAGAGAGTGGCGAAACTTATTTTTTTTTTTCCCACTTTTGTTATGTTTTGCATGTTTTTTTTTCTACTTCAAAATTGTTAAAGTTTTCGTAAAACGATGACAGTAAAAAAAAACAACATGATCCGTACGATTTTTGTGCGCGAAGCTCCAAAAACACGGAAACACGAAAAAAATGGGGAACAAAGTGAAAAAAAAAACTTAGGCCACACTAACATCATGATCAATTTAAAAAATTGTGGTTTTTTTTTAATGCTTGGTTTGTTTGGTATTTTTTTCTGCTTTGTTTTTCTTTGAAAATTCAATTATTGTATTATTTTAAAGAAAATAAAGAGAAAAAGAGAGAGAACGTAATTTTTTGTAATTTCATTATTTTATCTTTCATGTGTGTGTCTCAACGCTATGCGACGATGATGCGCAAAAATGAAAGAATATCGAAGTCGGAAAAAGTCGGTAAGAAAAGCGATTTTGGTATTTTTTGTCCCGGTTGTTTGCTTGTTTTTTCTTTTTTTATATATATATGTATATAAAAAAGGCTTTTTTAAATATTTTTCGTGCTTCTATTCTCGTTCTCGTTCCTGGACGCCGATTACATGGAAATTCGTATAGAAAAAATATGTTTTTTTTTTTTTTTTTTTTTTTTTCAAAATTTCTCTCGTGATTTATAAGTTTTAATGAATTTTCTTTAAATTTGTTAAACTGTTTATTCGTTTTTTTGATTTTTATGATTTTTTTTTTTTTTTTTCACTGTCGCTCATGTACGAGAACGAAAAACGATGTTGTTGTTGTTGTTGTTGTTTTTTCAGCGTTTTTTCACACAGATATGTGTCGTGCTCTCTCACACACGAAACTCTCATTTTATTTTATTATTTTTTTCGTTCGTTTCGTTTTTTTTATTTTTTATTTAAATGAAATAATTAAAATTACGAGGGTGGGTTTTTGGGGGTTTGGGATTTAATAATTAAAGAATAAAAAATAATGAAAATTGAAAATCGTTACAATCGCATCTTTGGCTCCCTCGGCTTTGTGTTTGTGTTCGTGAGTGTTTATATTTTCTTCATCTTCTTCTTCTTCTTTTTATTTATTATCCTTGTAGTTTTCCTCGTTTCCCATCAATCGCTGTTTTGTTTTTTTTTTTTTTTATTACTTTTAATATTTTTTCATGTTTTTGTCTTCTTTCCTCTTCTTCTTCTTCTGCTTAATCCTTCGTTTGTTCTTTTCCAAAGAACTAATAATGATCGGCGTTGTCTTGAACGCTGCAACAATAAAATAAACGAAAAATCAAACGACCGTCAATGAAATTAGCAGTAAAAATCATTTTTCAACATCATTCAATTCGAAAAACATACAAATTTCGAAAGTTTTTGACGTATTGACAAAATTTGATGAAAATAATCATTGAGTACAAATCAAGTTTGAAAAAATCTGAAAAATTCATTGAAAAAAGGAAAAGAAAAGATCTTCAAGAAATATAAGTTTTTGGGGCAAAATGGCACCATTGATAGAAATCTAATGTAACGAAACATAAGAATGCATAAAACGATGAAAAAAAATGGACACATTTGAGCATTTTTTCATAACAAATTAATGTCCTAAAACTAATGTGACAAAATGAAGTATTTTTGTTGTTGTATTTTTTTATTTTTATTTAATTAACAGCAGAACATTATTGACAGCAGCAGGAATGAAAAACGAGAGCTTGATGACGTGGTTAGTTTTTCCATAAAAGCAGAGATGGGTTGGTCGCGATGACGTCGCTGGATGACGATATTAAGCACCTTTGTAGGATGATTAGTGATTCCTTGTTACATTATTGTTAGAACAACAAAATCACTAGTCTTCCATACAACGGGACTCCAAAGCTTTTTCTATTGCGAGCGTAATCGTTTGTTTTCTTTTTTTTTTTCTTTTTTTTTTGTTATTAATTCCATTCCCTTCGTGGCAGACGTGATTTTTTATCTGGATCTTTCGATGGTTCGTCGACGTTCCTCCACCTTTTTAGGACCTCGAATAGTCGAGATTTTAAAAATCTTGATACACATTTTTCGCCTCATTTTTTTTTTTTTTTTAATTTACAAATTTATTTCATTTACAATTTTTCGTCACACTTATTAAAACACAATTAATATTAGTTTTCGAGCTTTTTCATCAAATTTGAAAATTCCAAAGCTATTTTTATGAATCCACAAAATTTAACAAAATTTACTATTTTTTTTTTTTTTTCTTTCTTTAGAATTTTCAAATTTCATTTTCTTCATCTTTTCAACGTTTTTAACATTGGAAGGAAAAAAAATCAAATGACAACGACGAAAACACAATTGTTAATTAAGAAAAAAATGACGATTGTTAATTTCGTATTATTATTATTTGTTATTGTTGTTGAAAAAGCCATTATTGGTTATTATTATTATTATTATTATTATTATACGAGATTATTGAATAATTATAAATATTTATAAATAGTGGAGTAAAAATGAAATAAACGCACAATTACCTTTGTTGCAACAGGTACTGAGCCATTTGTATTTGATTCGGAATACCAGTTATGGTTATAATGCGATCGTTGCTACCGGGCAATGCCTCGTCTATTGTTATACCAGCTCCGCTGTCTGATCGAATTTTACGAATTCTTGCGCCTCCTTTGCCAATTATTGCTCCAGCGTACTGTAAATTAGAACAAAAAAAAAACATTTAAATGAATTTTTGTCAAAAAGATGAAGAAGAAAAAATTATATTTATCGTTTAATTTCAAAAAATAAAAAAAATGAAAATAAAAAATGATTTTTGACGTTTAATACGAATCAAGAATTTTTTTATAATTATTGGTTTCGGAATATTGACGAATTTGTAGGAAAATCATAAAATATCGAAAATTGGGGTAATATGGACGGTTTTTTTTGTTTTTTTGCTGATTTTACCTCTTTGGGAATGGTGACTTGAGTACTCGTCTTATTACCGCCTCCACCACCGCCTCCACCTCCTCCCATGTTGCCCTGATTTCCCTGATTGTTACCACCGAGGGGCGGTCCTCCTCCCATTCCTGAATTTCCGCCGCCGAGTCCGTTCGGAGCGTTTCCTTGCATTCCCCATCCGTTATCTGTGTTGAAAAAAAAAATTGTAAAAATTTTTATTCTTATTTGCAGAAACCATAACACCAAAGTGTGCGACTAATTGATTCAAATTTGAAAATAAAAATGGTGATAAAAAATAATAATTTAAGTGATAAATTTTGAAAAATAATAATAATAATAATAATAATAATAAACAAACCGTTGTAATTTCCTCCACCGTAAGGTGGCGGTCCGCCACGATTACCGGCGTATCCGCCACCGCCGCCACCGCCGCCACCTCGTCCACCGTCATAATTTCCGCCTCCGCCACCGCCGCCACCACCGCCGCCGCCGTTACCGCCACGTGCGTTGCCGCCTCCGTATCCACGATCCGGTGGCCCGGACATGCCGCTGCCACGTGGTCCGCCTCTTGGCGGCGGTGGCAGAGCTCTGTTCATGTCCGGTGGACCACTTCCACGGGCGTCACGACGCGGCGGCATTCCACCGCCACCACCCGCGTTGCCACCACGGCCTCCCGGGTTCCCAAAACCGCCAGGTTTTCCTTGACCTTCGCCGCTTCCGTAGCCGCCGTACTCGTCGGCGTAATAATCATCGTAATTGTGTGGATCGTAAGGATTGTTCACTCCTTTCAACGGGGACTGTTCAAAAATTCAATATTCATCATTATGGGACTTAAAAAATCGGTCAGTTAGGTCGAGGAATTAATTTTTACTCGAAAATATCGAAAATTCACAAACGGCCGGTCTTTTATGGCAATTTATGGCGAAACCGTTGCAGATAGAGCAAAAGTCCATGGGACCTTTTTTGTAGAGAATCAAATTTCCTACAAAAAAGCTCCTGAAGACATTTTTCTAGCTACGGTAGTTTGCTCCTCAGAACGGTTGGAAACTTCCGCATCTTCGTTTATTCAATTTTCTTAAAAATCGTTTTTTTCGAAACACTGTCAACCTTTTATTTTGTCACAAACTCACAGTTTTAATGGTGGCAACCAATTCTCTGATGCATTCCATGCAAGTCGCTGGTTTGCCGCATATGCTGATGACACGATCGGTGCTGTGAGGACAGCAGTTCGAGTAAATCTTGATTCTTGCGCCAGTTTTCTATAATTAACAATGAAAAAAAAAATATCCGAATTATAGAAATTTCGAAAAATCGTTTATTCAAGAATTATAAATAAAATAATTGCAGCACGTGTTGACCTTCGTAAATATTTTCACTAAAAAGCCATTAAACGAAGACTTGAACTTTCTAAAAATAAAAAATAAGAAATTCCATCGTAAAATGTTGTATAAAAATTTTTTTAAATAAAAAAAAAACATTCTTATCAATTATTTCGTCAGATTTACCAACAAAAAAAAATTCAAACTGAAAATTCCTCATTGAATTAATTGGACAAATAATAGAAAAAAAAAATGTTTTACGATAATTAGAAGAAGAAAAAAAAAGTTAATGAACGTAGTAATTACATTGTGACAAATTATTTGAAAAAAAAAAAAAAAAAAATGCAATAGTCATTGTTTTTGTGTTGTGCGAATAAATCGAAGATTGAAAAATCGTTGGGAAAGTCTGAATCGTTAACTGACGATGCAAACAATAATCGAGACTCATTTTTATGTGGAAGGAAAAAACTTGATAGACCTAAAGCGTTAATTGCATTGTGTGCAAATGAAGAAGAGAGACAGAAACGTTAACAAACGAGATCGATAAATGCGATAGTCGTACGAGAGTTACGTGTCGATGAATTTTCATGAAAATCAAAATACGAAAAGGACGGAGTGGGGGAAAACATTCTGTCTAAAAAAACAAAGAGGTCAGGATTGCAAGATAATCGTTATTGGAACCTCGTCGGATGCGTTCGCGAAGGTCCAAAAGTTCAGAAAATTTTTGTGAAACATTAGAAAATTTAAAAATAAAAAAATAAAAATATTTCAAAAATTGAAAAAATTTCAACTTTGAATTAATAAATATTTTTTAAAAAATAGTGAATCGAGAGTGAATTCAAGATCGAGTGATAGTTTTTGATTTTTGTTATCAAAATCGAAAGACAAATCTATCGTTGAGGATTCCAGTGAGAAAATCGAAAAAAAAACAAAAATTCTCGAGTTATTACGATCGAGAGAAATATTCAAAGGGAACAACTTTTTATCCAGAGTTTCGAAAGGTGAGTTTCCTTTTGCTTACAATTTATATTTAAAAATAAATTACTCGAATTTGCAAATTTTCGTAATTTTCACGAATTTCATTACTTTATTAATTATTGTTGTAAAAATTTCAACTTTTTAATTGCAAATATTTTTTTTAAAACCCAGCAATCAATAAAAATTTTTGTAAATTTAGAAAACCTGTCTAATTGCGTAATGAAAATATTTCTAATCATGAATACGAAAAAAATATAAGAAATAAGAGCCCCATAAAAAAAAAAAGACTAAAAATCGAAAAAAATTCAAACTCGTTCAATTTTTCGTAAATTAAAAAAAAAAATTATAATTTTCATTAAATTTTCATTCTCAGTCTCAAAAAATCTCATTAAAAATAAGAGAATTCTCAAAAATAGAATTTTGTAAGGAAAATAAAAAATGAAATATAAAAAAATGGTAAAAAACGAAAAAACTTATTGATTGAATTAAATAAAAAATGTGTTTAGATCGAAAAAATAAAAATGGAAAAGACGTACACAGCGGAACAAGTGCTTAAACACAACAAGGAAATAGATATTTGGTTAACATTGGACGGAGGAGTTTACAACATGACGGAATTTTTATCTCAACATCCAGGAGGCGAAGAAGTTTTATTGAAACTTGCAGGACAGGATGGAACGGAATGTTTCAACGAAGTTGGTCACAGTTCGGAGGCTAAACAATTGCGAGAATCATTTAGAATTGGGCGTTTAGAAGGCTCTCCATACGTTGCACCGGAAGGTTCTAAAGTAGGAGAAGAGAAAGTTGAGGACGAAGAATGGGCTTACGTGCCACCGAAAAACGATTCGCACCATTCGTTTCTTCCCATTATCATTGGTCTCGGTGTTATCATATACGGTTATATATTCACTTATATTTTATAATCCAATATATTTTCGTTGATAAACAACCCAATTATTAATAAATAAAAAAATTCAAAAAAAAAAAAACCAAAAAAATGAAAAAATTGAGTATTTTTTCAAAAAATTAACATTTGTCTGTAGAATTGTTATTTTTTTAAATATTTCGTGTCAATATTAGTTTATTTTTCATTTGGTGTTGAGGATGGAAATCAATTTCAAAAAAAGAAAAACAAAATTGTCATTTTTTTGAATAATTATTCATACGATAATGATTTTTGAGTTCGAAGCAAATTTTCAATTCGAAAATTCTGTCGATTTTTATTCTTTTTTTTTCTCTTTTTTTTGCTGTTTCCTTCAATTGAAAATCTACAAAGAATTGTTTTTTAATGGCAATAAAAATAGGAATTTGTGGGTTCAATTGACAGAGAACGACTCGTACGTTATGACGTAAATGTTAAGTGAAAAAACTGAGTCACGATGACTGAGCAAACATGGTTGAATTGAGCACGATGCATACGCGAAACATCTCTTGGTCATCCCCTCCCTTTTTCCACGTTGCCACGTGTCCCATTGATTTTTTGAAGAAAAAACAAAAAAATTGTTTCTAAATCAACAATTTATTTTGTTTTTCTCACACGTTACGTTTTTTGTTTTTTTTTTTTTTACGAGCTCACAAGTTAATGTTTCGTGTATTTTTTAATATTTTCAATAACAACGGAGCACGAGAGGAAAAATACATTTCGTTCCAGTTCGATGATCTCTTAGACCCCGATTTAAAAAAAATTGTTTTTTTAAATTCTCATCGAATTGATAAGAACGAAGATATTTAAACATGGGAAACAACGTATGAGATAAGATTTCAAACGTGTAAATGAGAGATGGCTCAATAAATCTTGAAATATAAATTTCATTTTTATTTTTTTCGAAAATTTGTGAACACGAAAAAATGTGCATTTTTTTGATATTAAACTATTTGACAATTCTGATTAATTCTTAAATTTTATAATCAATTTTGATTTTTAATGAAAAAATTAACTCCAGTCCCACCAGTGATTGAAAAAAAAAAAAAAAAGACTGTGTTTTTTCAAAATCTCGAATAAAAACGACTGTATACGAAGATAATTTTTTTTTTTTGCTATCGGCTGCGGATTTTGCGTTATTATACGTTGTCGACGGAATTTTTTTGTTTTCCAGTAAAAATGTCATTGCAGAGAACACGGAGGTTAAAGATCATAAAATAAATCTTCGTATATTTTTGTCCGACTGAATTTAATTGTCAAACTCCTAAAATTGCATTTTATTTCGAAATTTTGTATTTAGAAAAAAAAGAAAAATAAATGATAAAACTAATGAGGAAATGTTGTGAAAAAAACACGAAGCCGTTTATCGAAAATATTACTGAAATTACGTAATAATAATAATTGCATGTAATCGTGAAAAAAAAAAACTGAACGAACAAATGAAAAATATTTAAGTATTCATTTACTATTTAATTTATGGAAATTATAAATTTGTTTTACAAAATTGTTAAGTCATTTTTTTACATATTTTGTCATGAAAATTGAATGCACTTTCTAGTAAGTTATGAGACACATTCGTTTACAGATAAGCCAGTTATGCTGTTTGCTATAACCAACAAGATAACGCGAAGACGTTTAGTACGCAAGAGTTTTCACATATTTATGCGCAATAACATATTATTTCGAAATTTCAAATAACTGTTTATTTTGATAATTAATAAACCATTTTTCCAAAAATCGTAATTAAAATATTTCATAATTAAAAAAAAAAAAATCCTTTTTCACTGCTTTTTCAATTTATTGATAAAACGCGAATAATTACGAAAATCAATAAAAAGAAGTTAAAAAAAAGGAAAAATTTGAATGTGATATTTTTCGAGAAATGATTGAAAATGAATTTTAAATAAATGTTTAATTCTCATTTTTGTTTTTTATACTATTTGGAAAATTTCTCAAAGTATTCGATAACAAATAAACAAACAAAAAATCATTATTTTTGGATTTTACAATAACTCCAAATCGACACCATTATTGGATTAAAAAAAAAAAAAAAAAGAAGGAAAAATGGATTTTAGGAAACACTAAAAAATAGCTTGAGATTTGAGAAGAAAAAAAACAACATAAAATTCACATCCTCGAAGATCGACGAGTCAATTATTCGAGATGTCAGAAAAGGTGGTATCAGCGTCTGTTGAAAATGCTATTGAGTACGAAGAGAGGGGAGAGGGGAAAGAGGGGCGGAAATGGACAAGGCCGAGTAAAGAACGAGTGGGATAAATATAACCGAACTGGTTGGACGTGGCAGTAGTGAAGTACAAACGAGTGGTGTATAGTCGCAGATGTGAGCGAGGATTTATTTCGATTAAATAATAATCAATTAAAAAAAAAAAAATTAAAAAAAACACGGAGAAATCGATTGGATAAGAAAAACGAGGGAAAAAAACAAAAAATTTCAAAAAATTTTGTCCAAAAAGATCAAGAAAGATCGAAAGAATTTGTTTCTGACGGTGAGTAAAACTCAGTGAATCGTTGGTGCGTGTATGTGTGACGTGTTGCAAGTCCTGAGGCGGGAAAAAAAAAGTGGGGGAAAATGAGCAAATTTTAACTCGACAAACGTCGAGAATTCAAAACGAAAAAAAGACGAAAAATCAATGATTACAAAAATGAATATAAAATTGGAAAAATTCGAAAAAAAAAAATTTATCATTTTGACACAATATTCCAATTGAGAGAAGCACGTGTAGCACGTGGTTATTACGTAACCTTGAGTTTGTTTGAGCCGAGCAGTGATCGAGTTTGAAATGGCCTAATAAATAAATCGTCCAATGAATACTCAGTAAATAAATAATAAATAAAGAATAAAATAAAATGACATTAAAAATCTTAATGAATCAAAACACTAAATAAATATAACGAAATTATCGAAAAAAAAAAGTAGTTTTTACTAAAAATTTAAGCAAATACTAAATTTTTTAATTGTCAATGTAAAATAAATCATCTTTCCATTAAAAAAAAAAAGAAGCGAATGATAGAAACGATTTTAATGGAATATATTTTTTTTCTTCTAATTGTTAATTTGTATTTTTATTTTTTATTTTTTTTCTATAAATATTCGAAAAGTCATTAGACTTTTAATCTCGAATAAATAAATCGATAAAGAATGAAGGAAAAGAACGAAAAAAAAAAGAAAATAATAGATCAAGCTCGTCACGCACTCAAACAAATGACAGTAATTTCGTTCTTATCGTAAATATGAAAAAAAAATGTTTTTCCGACTCTTTACGATTAATATCAGTGGCGACATTACTGGTTCGAGCGATGAGTCGAACGATAGGTTGAAATTTCACAACATGGCGACGACCAAGCGAGAATCTTGCTCGCGTGACAACCAACGATGAGAATTCTCTTGGCGAGCACACGATTTTCGCCACGTCACGAAATGACCGGATCCTCCTTCCCCTCCCTTTACGCACGCGAAACGACTTTGTACATTACTCGCGATTTAATCGAGCAAATTGTGAAAATAATAATAATAATAATAATTGAAAAAAAAAAATTAAAAAAATTGCAAACGTATTTTCATGTACGATAAACAAATAAATTATTTCATATATTCGTGCTAATAATTTGTTCCTCGACAACGAGACTTTGACGCGTCTCTCGATCTTTTTTTTTTTTTTTTTTTATCGACCAAATGTCAACATTTTTTTTTCGTCAATTTTTCTATAAATATTCACATTCTTAAGGCACTTGAAACCATTTTTTTGTTACGACGTCGTACTTATTATTACGATTAATGAAAAAGAAAAAAAAACACAAAGTTATTATTTTAGATTTTCTACAAAATGAAATATGTTTTTGTTTTTGTTTTCTTTTTTTAGAACTGTCAATCGAACAACGAAAAATCGAGAGGAAAGTGAGAGAGACAATTGAAAAAAAATATAAAACTACTGAATTGAGTAAGAATGAGATAAACGACGAAAAAAAAAAAAACAAAAAAAAAATCGTAAATTGAATCGTTCGAACTGACAGGAGAGCGAATAAGAAGAAAAACGAGTCGATAAATAAATGAATTTAAAGGGAACGTGAGGGGAAAAAGAAGAAAATATAAAATAAAATAAATTTATTTAGAAGGAAAAGGAGAAAGAAAAAGAAAAAAAAACAATGAGCCTGAAACAATTCACTCGGGAGGAGATTCGAACGGGGAAAAAAGACGCAACGAGATTTATTATTCACGACAAAGTTTACGACGTGACGTCTTTTTTGAACGAACATCCAGGCGGCGAGGAAGTGCTTTTGGATCACGCTAACGAAGACGCTTCGGATGATTTCGATGACGTTGGACATTCCGCTGACGCGTTTGAACTTATGAAAAAATATTTGATCGGTGAGCTCGTCGAGGCAGATAGAAAAAATACAAAACCTCGAGAGGGTTGGATCGCCGGAGGTGGCGATTCGAAAAATGTGCAAAAACAGATCGGAGGACCTGGACTACCATTTTTTCTACTATTTGGTGGAATCGCTGTCGTTTTTCTCGCTGTTTTATATTTTCAATAAGCAAACAAAGTATTTTTTCAACATTAAACACGTAATTTTATAAATAAATGTATTTTTTATTTTCGCTAATCATTAAATTTTCATTTATAATTTCATTAATTTCCTTCGTTATTTTTTCAAAGTATAATTTCAATTTTTCATTTTGTTTTTTCATCTTTTAAATCGTCATTTTTTTCAACGTGCATTGAGTATCAAAAAGTGAAAAAATGTGCGAAAGTAAAAAAAAAAAACGAAATTATTTCGAGATTATTTTTTTTCACCCATTCGATGACATTCCAAAGGGAAAAAAATTGTATACACAGAATATTTATAAGAAAGACGTTTAAAAAATATGAAAAAAGTGATTGGATGTGATAAAAAAAAAGGAAAAAACTAAAACGTGCCATTTTTTTTTTGCTAAATCCTACTCTCGGTTTTTCCAAGCTTAGAAATTAGTCGGAAAAGGAACGAGGGAAGAAAAGATCGAGGCGATTAAAAATAATGATAAATAAAGGATTTAAAAAAAAAAAGGAAAAAAATAAAAGAACGACAGGCTCGAAGAAAAATAGGCAAGTCCCTTAAATCCTCGAAACGTGTTTTTTTCACTCAGGCCAAGTGCTCCTCAACTTTTGTATTCCTTTTACCCTCTTGTTCTCTTTCTTTTTTACGCTTCGTTGCTTGACTCATGAATAAATTTGTGAAAATACCAAAAGTGTCCATACAAATTTATTCGATAATTAATTTTAATATGTTCTGTAATTAAAAAAAAAAAAAATTTAATCTATTAAAAAAATGTTCGTACTAGTAATTACGTTTTTTAACTTTTAATTTGTTTTTTTTTTCTTTTTTTTTCATCCCAACGAGTCCTCTGTCCAATTAATTAACCATAATTGAAAGTCGATTATTTTAATCAATTTAGGAAACGATTATGAAGAAACAAATTTTATTGAAGAAACAGCAATTAATTTTCAAAATTATCGAGAAAAATTTAAACGAAATAGTTCCATTTCTATTCTTTTTTTTTTTTTTAAGTTTTTTTTAATTCTTTAAATTGTTGATCTTTAGTGAAAATAATGTGGAAGTAATCCTGTTTTTTTTGCAAACAATAACGACAATTTTTTTGTTTGTTTTTCACGATTTTTTTTTTGTTTTATTGCGATTCAGTAAAAATAGCTCCGGTCAAAAAACGTCTGGCTAATTAGTAATTGGAGCACGAGAGTTGTCGTCAAGTTTATATAAAAATATGGTGCGAATTACAGAAAAAAAACGAAAGAAAATAAGAAAAAAAAGATAGAAAAGAGGATTCGAGCGAAAAATAACTGGAGCGAGAAAATTTAACAACGTAAATCGTAAGTTTGTGAGAATACGAGTTGGGAACGGTGGAGAGCACGAGTAATAGGATTTCTGAAGATTTGAGTCGACGAGTTTATCGAACGAGAGCAAGACAATTTTTTCTTTTTTTCAAATTCAAATCATTTTTTAATTATTTTTCCGTTTTTAATTTGCGAATTTCGTCATTTTAAGAGACGAGCAAATTGCATGAATGTAAATTTTTAGGATTTAAAATTATTTAAAAAAAAGAAATAAAGCTCACGTATTAAGGAATATTTAAAGTTCCCTCGTAATAAAGAAAAATTTATAAATTCAATAAACAAAAATCAAATAAAATCGATTATTCGAGATTAATAAAAAAAAAAAAAAAAATTGTTTTCAATAGTGAGACGAATTGATTTGTGGTTTTCGTATGAATAAATGAAAACGTAAAACCGGAAGTGGTAACACGTGGGGATATTTAAGGGTGAAACATAAAAGAGAAGGGTGGAAAGGGCGAGGGAGGCAAAGGGGGGGGGGTGGTGGCAAGAGCAGGGAAAAGAGTAGAGTGGATGAAACAGATGGGGCGTTTGACAGGAAGGATATGTGGTCTCCGGAGGCAACACGTGTCCAATGAAAAGCCCCACTTAGTGAATTAGGCCATTTTCCCCCCATGCGGAGGATAAAAAATAAAAAAAATTGTCAATTTAAAAAATTTCATTAAAAAACCATTATTGCAAATATTTTAAATAAAAAAAATTAATACAAAAGAATAAACTGTTCGATTTGCAAAAAAAAAATTGTAATTAAAATTAATTTCGCGTCCGTTACAATAATTATATAAAATGTCAGGAAAGAGAAAAAGAAGGCGACAAATAAATTTATCCTGAACAACGAGGCCAAGAGCCTTTTGAATCCTTAAAAGGATATTTTTTAATGCGATTCCTGCGGTTCAAAGTCATTTTTTTATTCCCTGGAGTTCTTTGCCGTGGCTTGGAGGTGGAAAAAAGAAAGAAAAAAAAAAAAAACATTAAAGTGGTGAGTCAAGAAAAGTTCAAATAGGCGATGAAAGATCGAGGGAACGAAGGAAACGGAGGAGAAAAAAAATAAGCTGGACTAAACGAGACCCTGGGGAATGAGCGATAAGCTTGTTAGTGGACCTTAAACATTTATCATCAGTAGTTACCATAAAAAAAAAAATTAAAGAAAAAAAAAATTCGCGAAAAAAGAAAATCTGATTCCAAGTAGATTTCTAAATAAATCATAAAAATGGAACTAAACGAAAAATTGGTCAAAAGAATTCTCGAAACAACACGAATCCTCGAAAAAAAAAAAAAAATCAAATGTCAATACAATAAAAATTTACTGTCAAAAAAAAATGATAAAAAAGAAGAATAAACGAAATAAATTATTTAAAGCAAAAATAAATAAAAATTTGAATGTCACAGTAAAAATATCGAGAGATGGAAAGAGAGAAGTGAAAAAAAAAATAAAAAAAAATCGTTATAAAGTTTACGAGAAACTGCAATTAAAATCCTGGAAGAACGATTGGATTTGTATTGATGAATAATATTGAAATTTAACGAGAGATTCAATGAGTTTTTATTCTCTTTCAAACTGTTCGTTGTCCTCGATATTGCTAATTAAGATTCCTCAATAATAATAACAATGATAATAATAACAATAATAATAAATTCTCGATGCTGTTGACCTTTGAATGAAAAAGAATTAAAATTTCATTTCGTTTAATCTCAATGTAAATTATATTTAAAAATTCTTCAATCGAATAATTGATTGAAAAGAAACTTCGTTCAATTTTTCCATTAATTGATTCGCTTGCAATTAATTAATACGAATTATTAAATTAATTAAATCGCTTCGTGAGTTTGGAAAGAAAAAAAATATATATAGAGTTCGATAAAAACACGAGTTACCAAGTGAAAAACGAATAAGTAAAAATTTCAAATTCCCAGAGGAGAAAATACGATGGAAATCAAATATATACGCAGCTTTTTATTTACTCTTTCTTGTCTAACTTTAATATCGCTGAAAGCTTTTTAATAAGAAGAGTTCGCGAAAGGAAAAATGATAAAATACCGGAAAATATGGAAAAGGCAGAAAAAAAAGACTAAAAATTATTTAAAAAAAAAATTGCTTTATTTTTTCAAATTTCACAATGACATTTATTTTCATTTTAATTGAGTTTTTACGCACAAGGATTGTAACGAAAAAAGCAAAAAATTTCAAAAATAAATAAAATAAAAAATAAACACATTGCGAATTTTTGAAAAATGATTTTTTTGACGTTTTTGTGACAACAAACCAAGCACAAAATTTAATAATTTTTTTTTTTGTTCTTCTCATTTAAGAAATGGAATAAAATAATAAAATAAAACCAATTAGTCGTCTTTTTGAATGTTTGCTGATAAAATAATGGGTTCGATGAAAATACGTTTAAAGGGTAAACGCAAGGAGGAAGGAGAAAAAGCTTGTGCAATCAATTCGGTGCAACGAACTGAAAATAGTTTCGAACTGAGTCCAAGTTTTCGAGCACAAACAACTCTCTTCGTAGTTTGGTAGAGATAAGGAAACTTGATATCAATTATCTCGAAAACTCACCCCACGAAGAATAAGAAGTGGAAGAATAAGGGAATTGAAAGAGCTCCCTGAATCTTTCTTCCGAAGTACTGACGATAGTTTCCAATTTCACTCGCGTTAAATCCATCACGGATCGTTAAATCAAACTTTAAAAACATTTTTCGTTACTCAAGAAAAATAAATAAAATAAATAACGCAAAAAACAGACACGAAACTTGAATGATTTTTTGATAATTTTATTGTTTTATATTTTTACGATTTGTTTTTTTTTTTTAAATAATTATTTATTCGATTGGAAAATACGATTTTTGACGAAGTAAATTAAATTTTCAAATTTACACATTAATTTTGTAAATTTGTAAAAAAAATCGAATAAATTTTATTTTATTTTTTTTTAAGTTTTTTTTGCAACTTTGGAAGTTTGATTTAATGGATTTTATTTATTTATTGAATATTTATTTTGTGACGTGTGTGTGTGTGTGTGTACGAGTAAAAAAACTGACGAGAGTAAAAAATTGAGAGAACCGTTCACTCGGGCGAACGATTGTAAACTGAACGAACAAGGCGAACGATTGGGGTACTGAATTTCAACCCCGCGTGGGCCACCTTCGTGGGGGTGAAAACCCGAAGAGGGAGCACCGGAGGGAGGGAAAATAAAGCGGCGGTGTTGCCTCCCTCCACTCTCCAGCCGATATTTCCGGTGCGTGAGAACGAAAAAAAGGCGCGAGTTGAAAATTTGTGAGGGAAAATTTGTACGAGATATTTTTTCATCATATCTTTCCATTAATTGTGTGAATTATTCAAAATATAATGAAAAAATTACGAGAAAAATAATAATTTTATATAAAGTTTAATTAAAAAATAATAATAACAACTAATATTATTAATTTTTGAATTTGGAGTCAGATATTTAGCTACGAAGTCGAAAAAATGTTTTGGAATATTTTCTTAACTTGTTACAAACGTGAGGAGACTCACGAAATCGATTTAAAAAATTCGTAAAGTTTAGTCAAGTATAAAATCATCGAAATCATACAGAGCGAGTGAGAATTAAGGGCTGAAAATTTGAGGCTGCAAAGATGACGAAATTCTAAAGAGAAAAGTGCTTGAGTATTTTTTTCTACGACGTGTAGTTTATGAGATATTAATTAATTAGTGATAGAAAATAATTTGCGTAGCGCGGAGCGAGCGGAGTGGGGGAAGCGCGTACCGCGGGAGGCGGAGCTCGCGCGCTACGCCCACTTCGGTGTATCGGCGTAGCGGATTTGCTGTCGTACTAATTATTGAAAATCTAGCGAACTATGCATGATAGAAAAAAATGTGCGGGGACTTTTCTCTTCGGAATTTAGGGATCTATCGTCTCCAGCTTTAGAAACAACCTATACACAAAAAACTCGATCTTACGAAGTGTATTCGTGGAAGGAGACGAGGGAAAAGTATTTCAAAGTGGGTTTCTCTCCTTCTTCGAAGTTTACACCTGGCGTGGCAGCTGTCCCTTAGCGTCCGTTACCTGGTCCGATGAGCACCTGTTCGGGGTTTGCGTGTGCTCTGCCACAACGTACTTGAGAGAGAGGGAAACGTCCGGCAAAAAGCAACAGCAGCCAACAGCAGCCGATCCTCAACCCCCCCATAGCAACACACATATGTCGTTTAAACGTCATTTCGACACACGCACATTTTCCTCTCTCTCTCTCCTTTCCTCAAACTCTCACGATTCTCTTTAAATGAGAACGGACTACCTCAAGAAAATTCCAAAGCTCGAAAATTTTCCTAACCCTCATTCCTAACCTCGATTTTACGAAAAAACAAAATCATCCAGTCCTAAAAGCCTTTGGCACGTTTTTCTCTCATTTTATATATATCTGCAGGTTAAATATATATATATATATATACATAGATTTTTATTTTTCTTATACCGTATACGTATAATCTGTAGAGCGATGTGAACGCGCGTCGCGTGTTTAGCAATGGCTGTCGATATTGATCCGCGTCCTCACGACCTGTTCCGGGCCAGGCTAACTCGACTTAGAACTCAACTCAATATTCTTATTTCTCTCTGTTTATTTTTTTGTTGTACTTATTAATTATAAATTCACGAAAACTTGTTAAATACTCGAAAAATGTCAAAAACTTTATTCTTTTTTTAAATGTCGGTCGAACTGAACCGTTTTATCATTTGTTTCGATTTTCTTTTTGACTATCAGCTTTTTTACGAAAGATTCGGGAGTATTTTTGAAAAAATCATTCATTTCGAAAAAAATTTGAGTTTTCTTCGAGATTTTTAATTTCTTTCTACTTGGTTGAATTTTCAACTGTTTTTTTTTTCGGCTCTAGCACTTTTTTTCATTGTGTGACTTCATTATTGTGCGAGACGAAGAAAAAAAATAGAAAATGCAAAAAAATGGCAGACGAGAGAGTCACGACAAGAGGGAGTCATGTCGCGTGCTCGTAATTATACTCAAAGGGTGGTGTAAAAAAAAAAAGGAAAAAAAAAAAAATAGAAACCCACCGATCCAGAACGTCGGGAGCTTGCGCAAAAACCACTTTCCGCGAAATTAATTTCGTCCTACGACGTTAAGTAACGTGAGACTCTCGTGTACCACGGTTTCATCAAATCTATATCAGAGGACGTGTTGCCACGTAGACGAAAATAACAGAAACAAATACGATTTTTTTTCTTTTTCAAAATTTGAATTATTTTTTCATAAAACCAAAAATCGATTACTTTTTCAAAAAAAAAAAACAAAAAAATGCCTTTCAATTGGATTTTTATCGCAATTATTTATCAAAAGTGTTTCCAATTTTGAATTTCGATTCAAAAAAACATAAAAAAATCAGAGAGAAGCTCAAAAAATTTCAAAAAATCTAAAAAATAACAAAAAATTTGCAATTTCTAAACAAACTTGAAAACAACGGAAAGTTTTTGAAAAAAAAAGTAAAAAATCGTGATATTTTAATAGAAATCAATTAACCAAAGTTCCAAATAAATAGAGAATTAAAATGTACAGAAAATGAAGAAAAAAAAATGGTGAAAACTCGAGTAGAATTTAGGCGTTTAAAGGCATTAAATGATCGCTTCTCACAAGCCAAATTTTCGTGTAGGGCTGTTGGGTCGAATGTGAGGATTTCTCTGGCGCCGTTAACTTGGCCGAAAATTTATAACCATCTCGTAGCTAACAGGCAACGAAACAAACACGTTTCTCTCTCTCACTGTCTGTCTCATTCGAAAGTGAATCTCGTTTAAGTGTGTCTGTATGTGTTTTACTATTTATTTGAGAGCTGTAAAAAGGGGGTTTGCCAAAAAGGAGGGAGGAAGAGAGAAATGGTGAATGTGCATTTTCGGGAAGTTTACGAAACTTCCACTCGGGCTAATTGAAATATAATGGGACGCGTCGAGTTTGTTTTTCTTTCCATTTCGTGCAAACTCCAAATTTACTTTTTTTTCATTTTTTTTTTTTTATTTCTCTATTTTTTCTCAATATATCGTTCTCCTCTTAATGGAACGATGTTTTTTTCATTTTTTTTTTTTAAACGTCAAATTTAAATTTCGTTGTCGACAGTAGGGGATGAAAAAAATACGAAAAATATGCTTTTGTTTCAAAATTTATAAAATGGTAGAGTGTTAAAAATGAAATAAAAAAATGCTTCAATTTGTTTTGTATTGTTTTTTTTTTTTTTTTTTTTTTTTAATTACGCGAGATAAATTATGAAACCACCCCTCGAAGTGCCTCTCTTTAAAAAGCTCGTTTCATTCCCTTTAAAATATTTTTAAACCGATGAAAAAAAAAAAAATGGTGTTTATCAGCATTTGGCGATTTGCCACATAAACGAATTTCAATAACAATGGAGAGGGATAAAAAATGATTGTGGTTGTCAAAATTCGATGGAAAATAGAATTGAAAAATAATTAATTATTAATATTAATATATTAATTAATATGAATAATTAATAACTTTTTGTAGAAGTTCGTTCTCAATATTTCAAAGGACCAAATAAATTGTTTTTTTTCTTCTTTTTTCAACAAAATAATTCGAAGCCCGCGGTCAACGGAGAGAATGAAAAAAAAAAGGAAGAAAAGGATCGAAAAAAACATTTGGCAAACAATAGAATGCTAACATTTGCAAAATTTGTAATTCAACATCGAGAATTGTAATGGGGTTGAAAAAAGGGTTAAAAAAAAAATGCAAAATAAAACGTAATACGATAATTTCATAATTGAAGGTTTCGTAGCAAGAGTGAGAAAAAGAAATGATAAGAAAATTATTGAGAACGAAGAGAGGGGGGTGAGAATAAGGTAAAAAAAAGAAAAAAAAATGAAAAAATTAAATAAAAAAATTAAAATTCGACAGGATGTCAGTCATTGTGCGTTCGTCACAAGGCTTTCTTTTTCCCTCGTTCTTTATCTCGTTCCGTAACAAAAATTCACCTGGTAAGTTTAACGCATGCGAGAAGGCAGTGCCCATCGAGTTCCGGTCCCACCCACGTTAAGGGGGTTCGACAAGGGATAAAAAAAAAATTGAATAATATAAAGAGACAAAAATACCAGGATAAATAAAAAAAAAAAAAAAAAAAATAGCCACGTGCTAATTCACGGTTGCATGTCTACCTAATAATCGACCTTTTATGCGAGTACGCAAATGCAATATATATATACGCAACATATGTCACTGTTTGTTATATTTTAACGAAATATATTCACCAAACCTTGTCCATTTGGCACGAAATTATAAGTAAAAATTTGCAAATAAAAAATAAAAAAATATTAAATATGAAAATGTAATTAAAAACATTGAAGAAACATGAAACAGAAAAATCGTTGAGACGTTTTTTTTCGAGTCGAGATTGTGGACTGAAATTGTCAATAGATAAAAAGAAAAAAAAGAAAATTTGTCACAATTGAATGAAAATTTACGATTGATAGGAAAGAGAGTAAAAAAATGAATAAAATAAAAGTGAAAATATCACTTGGTGGAAATATATTTGAGTCTCGATTTTAGTCGGAAGTGAAGAGAGTACGAGGTTGAAACAGGAAATACGAAAAAAGGAGGATGAGAAGGAGGAGGGAGGGGGGGAGGGGGATAAAAGAAGAAGAATTGAGAATGAAATATAAAGAGAGAAACAGAGGAGAAACCGATGTCGTGAGAGAAATCAATAAAGTCGAGCAGGAAACAGGACGAAAAATAAAGGAAAAGAAATAAAAATAAAAATACACACAGCAAAAAACGAAAAAATAAAATAAAATAAAAAGAAGTTAAAAAGGTAAGAGACACGAGCTCGAGAATGGAAATAAAGCGATTCGGCGACGTCGCTGAGTGGCCGTGAGTATTTTCGACTCTTTCCACGAATACGAAAAAACAAAAAAAAAATACCAAATGAATTTATGAGAATTTGAAAAATCAATTTCTTAAGAGAAAAATAAAATAAAGTTTCGACAATTTTTTTTTTTTTTCATTCACACGCCATTCAAATTAGTTGTAATTCAATAAAATAGTAAATAAAAATGAAGTTTCAAAATAGATGGAAGGAGAATTTTGAATTTTTCACAATTTTGCAAATTTTATCAAATTTGACTGATAAAAAACTGAAAAAAGTCAATTTGTCACAATTCGATCGTAATTCAGTTTCAAAAATTTTTATACGAAGGTCAAACGAGCTGGATTATGAGGAAAATTGATTTTTTGTTTTTTTTTTTTTCACTCACCTCGCGAAGTTCTTTGATTTTGAGTCCTCCCTTGCCAATGATGCAGCCAGCCTGGCTCTGATGAACGAGCATGCGTACATCGATTTCATCGCTTCCATGTTTCGAGCCATTCTAAAATGTCATTGAGACAAAAAAATCCAAAATTTCAAAGCCATTCGATGAAAAACGAGATTTTCAAACCGAAAAACAAAAGAAATATGAAAATACTCAAAATTTTCAAAATCAATAATATATTATATGTTTTTTTTTTCAAAATCGTACCTCTTCCAAATTCGGAACGACCTTGTTCACGACCTGGAGAACAGTATCAAGGTCCGAGCTGATCGTCAAGACCCTAAAAACAGAAATATCCAAAATGTTAGACTAATTTTCGTGGCAGAAAACAAAAAATTTTGCAAAAAAAAGAAAACGTTTTAAATAACGTGAAATTTTTTTTTTTTCTTTTTCAAACACAAATTCTTTAAAATCCATTCAATTTTCGACGAATTAAACAAACGTCTGTAAGTTTTTTGAAGTTCATCGATAGTCGAACGTCCCACTGTTGATTTTTTAATAAACATTATTATTATTATTTTATAATTTTTATTTTTATTTTTTGTAATTATTCATTTAATTCTTTCGTGCAAGTTATTAAACGAAAGGAAATTTGAACTCTGGCTAATCCCACGAGGACACGAGAATATTTCCTTCTTTTCGTTTCGTGATTTTTTTTCACTTTTATTTTTCCATTTCTTCGTGGTGACAAAAAGTGTCCCAAAGGGGATAAAAGGAAGGAAGGATTTTGAAAGGATGAGAGAAAAGCAAAGGAGATATGATTTTAATTTATTTAAATTTTTAACTCTCGAGCTCGATTGAACGAGATTTAATAAATTTTTTAATAATAGTTACAACTGTATTAAAAAATGTTATTAAAAAAATTGAGTTTTATCGAATTTTTCAAAAATTATAAGGATCGTTCGGATAATTTGAAAACGTGTTAGTTTCTTCGGTACGTTCTATCGACGAAATGTTTCAAGTTCAATATTGAATTAAAAAAAAAAAAAAACAAAATGATTTCCAATTTTGATAATTTGTAAAAAAAATCAAAAAATTGAAACCATTTCACGAAAATTGAAATGGAATAAATTCGAAAGCAAGAAATTTGAAAAAAAAGTTTCGTCATCGATAAGAAACAAAAGAAAGAACTTGTGACTGGTGAATTTTGAGAAATCTTGAAAAAATTGTCAAACTGCAATAAAAGTTAGGGACCAAATAGTGGGAAAAAAAGAAAAGAAAAAAAAGCATTCAATGCAACGACTGGAGAATGAAAAATGATCAAAGGCAAGAAAAAAATGTATAAATTCTGATTTGTGTTTTCTTTAAAAAAAAAATAGAAAAAAAATGAGATTGAACAAGTAAGAGATGAAGAGAAGAGGAAAGAAAATGTGATAAGAAAAGAACGAACGATTCGGAGCGTTCTCTCGCGGGAAATCTGAAAAGGGGTTGTTTTTGTGCGAGCAAACGCGAAATGACGTACAGAGTATTCGCGATGTTTGGGAGATAAAGCTTTTTCCGTGCTATTTTTTTGTCTGGCAAACACAAACACACACACACCCACACAGGAGAAAAAAACACACACACACAAATACACACAAGTAGTGTATTATTTTTCGTGAATCTTGGTGCTTGGAATTTTCATCAGTTTTTTTTCTTTTATTTTATTTATTTATTTTTAGGGTTGCAAGGCGTTGCCAGCGGGGTTGTAACGAGAGGGTTGTTTTTTGGGACGATCTTTTCGTAAAAAAGGAGAAAAAAAACAAACTGTTCGCTCCCTTCCTCATAATCCTTTTTTTTTACCACTAAAACTGTTTTTTTCTTTTTTTCGTCACGAAAGAAATGGAAAATCAGCTAAAAAATGAAGAAACAAAAAAATACTTGTTTACGATAACGATTTTTTTTTTCCAGTCTTTTGAATTCGTCGAATTTTTTTTTTCGAGCCAAGTTATTTTAAAATTTGTTTGATTTATTCTAATTTGAACAAAAATTTCGTGTTAATTAATTTTATTTCGGAGCAACAAATTTTTAAATCCAAGTTTAATAAACAAAGTGTTAATAAATTTCCTTTAAAACTTCGAATTATAATTTCAATTATAAAATAAAATTAAAGTTTCGTTAAATCAATTAAATTTTTATATATTTATTATTATTATTTAAAAAAAAAGCAATTAATTTAAACAAAAACGTCAGATTCATAGTGTCATATTGATTTTCAACGAGTTTTCGAAATCGCAGCTCTGCTCATGTGGAAAGAAGAGACTGAAAAAAAAAGTAGCGAAAAAAAAAAGTGGCACTTCCGTTGTCGTCCGCCGATTGGATTAAATTCGTAATTGGCTGAAAATTGTGTTAATTAGTGTCGAACGAAAAAAAAAAGTAGAAAAAAAAATTAAAAAATGTGTTTCGATAATAATCGATCGATGAATCCTATCGGGCGTCATCGGGGCTGAGGACAACGGTGGACAATTTTCTCTAAAATATATTATTCGCCAGGGCGGTGAGAGAAAGAGAGAGAGAGAGAGAGAAAGAGATAGAGAGAGAGAGAGAAAAGTGTTTCCTCGTAAACATCGATTCAAAAAAATATATATACATATATATTTAAAAAAATATATATTTATATATAAAATATATTATATCGAGAAAAAAATCAGTGTCAGTGTCATTTCGTATCGAAGTATTTTTTGTTTTTTTTTTTTCTACAACCATTTCGAACGACCTGATTTTTGTTTTTCCTGCAGGACTGTCCACATAATCCCGGACGGGTTTCGAGATAGCAAACAGGCAGAAAGTGAGAAAAAATCAGAGAGAAAAAAAAAATAATTGAAAAAAAAAAAAATAATAAAGATAAAAAATTAAACAACAAAAAAAACCGATCATTTCCGAATCTCAAAAAATCTCAATTTCAGATCGATTTCTTTGTTTTATCCACGAGCCCCTGAGAATCGAATAAAAGAATAAAAAAAAGAATAATAACGACAAAAAAAAGAGGAGTTAAAAAAAAACCATAATAATAATATTTTACAAATAATGAATATCGTGAAACGGGTGACAATGGGTCAATAAATAAAGATCAATAAATAATAATGAGAACGAAACGAAAGAAGAAAAAAATCCCCCGGAGGAAAAAATTAAACAACAGCAACAAAATTTAAGAAACTATGAAAATGAACGAAATTTCATAAATTAGAAATTACAAACGAATCCAATAAAATAGAAAATGAAAAAAAAAAAAATCAAAACTCAAATTATGAAAGAAAGAATAAAAATGTGAAATTTCTGTAACGTAAAAACAAAAATTATAAATTAAAAACAAAATACAATATAATCAAAATAAAAATAAACTGAAAAATAGAAATTTTTCGAAAAATTTCATTTTTTTTTTATTAAAAAAAAAAAAAAGCAGAGAAAGAGGAGAGAGAGAGAGAGAGAGAAAGAGAGAGAGAGAGAGATGAGAATTAAGACATTAAGTATTTGGTGTTGGCATTTACCGTTCGGGTCCGGGGCAATCGGGTACAATGATTGAGGCTTTGTACTGTCGGGCCGTGGTTGTTGTTGATTGTTGGTCGATTGTTTGGTTCATTGAAGTTCGGAGGTTGTTGGTCGATTGTAGATTCGTAGGCCGGTGGACGAATTTTTCAATTTTTTTTGTTTTTTTTTTTTTTTTTAATTTTTTTTTGGACATATTGTCAAATTTTGATTTTTTTTTTTTTTTTCGTCCAAAGATCGGCACCATTTTTGGATTCCCCCAGGATATGTTGTCGTGGTCGGCAAGGCAATCGTATTGTGTGACGGCAGGGCGGAACAACCGACGGCGGGGCACGCAACGACACACCAGGGCACAGGCCAGGGGGGCAACGCCGCGGGGTCGGGGCAGGGCCAGGGCACAAACCATCAACCAAGTTAGACAACCAACGAATTTGTTTTTCATTTTTTTTTTTTTTCGTAAAGAAAAAAAAACATTATTTTATCCATTTTTTTTTGTTTCTTTACGAAATTTCTAAATTAATTTTTCGTCTTAAAATTATAGTGTTGTCCTGATGAATGTGATATTTGTTGATACGATTTATGGAAGATTTTTCCCATACGAACCCAATAATGACTATTCGACTCGATTTTTTATGTGGTGATAAATTTTTTTTAATTTTTTTTTTTCGTATTTATCAAGAAATTAAAAAAAAATCTTATTTGACGTGAATTTTATAATAATATGATAAATATATTTGAGAAGAGAATGAAATTTCAAAATAAATTCAACGTCGATTTTTAATTGAAATTATTGTTTAATGAAAATAGTACCAAAATCGTCGAATTTCAATCGCGTTTGTCGAGCGTCATTTAATTCAATGTATGTACTTTCTTCTCGTGGATTATGGAAATAAATAAAAAAATCATAGATTCCGAGATATCGAGTGTAATATCGAAATTCAAATGGATAGAAAAAAAATACAAAATTTATTTTTAATATACGAAAATTAGAAATTTGTTAAACCAAAAAAATGAAAAAAAATATATATATGTATATAGAAAGAGTTAATCAGTGAATTAACGGTACGAGAAGTGATTACGAGAGGAGTGAGATGCAAAGAAACGAAAGGATTGGCAAAAATATGAATTAAAAAAAAAATAATGAAAAAAAAAAAAAAAAATAGACGCGAAAATAGAAATTTTTTAATTAAAATAGAAAATTCGGCAGTTAGTCCGAGATTCTCACCAGACTACGAAGCTTCGTGATGTTTTGACCACCTTTACCGATTATCGAACCAGCGACCTGAAACAAATGATTAAAAAAAAAAAAAAAAAAAAAAAAAACAAATGCAAATATTAATATTTATCTCATTATGCTTGATTTGTAAATAAACATCAATTTATTCATTTTTACAACAATTCCAAGGTTCGTAACATTTTTAATCGTAAAATCATTAAAAAATGAACATTAATAAAAATTTCATAATTTTTTTACACAAAAACCACGGTACGAAAAATTTTGAAAAAATTTTGTAATGTTTTTTGGAGTGTATGAAGTGTGTAAAAAAATTGCCATCGCGATATTGATAGCAGTTTGGTAGAAAAAAAATATTTTCACGAAAAAGTACAAAATTTGACTATTTATTAATAAGTGATTTTTATGCAATTAACAAATAATGACTGTTCATATTTTTTTCTTATTTATTAATAACCCAGGGACCATATAGAACCAAGAAACTTGATATTTATTGTTAAAAAAATAGTTTAACGATTGAAAAACTGAAAGAAAAAAAAAAAGAAAGAATTATAGAGACAACTTCAGTCTCACAGTGGCTCGATTTATAATAAAAATGAACATTACTAAACATGAAAAGAATTTAATAACGAAGTAATAGTGAAAAAAAGAAAAAATAATAAGAAAATTCTCCTCGATCTGTTGCTTAGTAAGCAAAACGAGTGACATAATAAAAGCTCTTGCTCACGTTCTGCATTACGCGACATTGTGGAATGCACTCAGTGAGTTCCGCGACGACTACGCACCAAAGAATTAATCGAGTCTGTATTTTGTATCGTTTTTTTTTTTTTCATTTTTATTCTTTTTTTTTCTACAACTTTTTGTGTACTTTCGTTCTCTCGTTTCTCTATAAACTATTTTCATCGGAATCCTGTCTTATTTTTTTGCACGTTGTTTTTTTTTTTCTCGTTCTCTGAATCGTTCGTGACCGAATAAGATTCAAAAATTCGGCCCATAAATGTGTTGAGGATTGCGAGACTCTCTCGTGTGTGGCTACACTTTGGTTGCATTAATTTACTACCGCAATTACGTGACACTTCGTAGAACTATTGTGCAATCTCTGTAGCACGAACGTATCAAGTTTTTTTTTATATTTTTTTGTGTATTTATGGGCCCGTAGACGTTTCAGAAGCGACATAAAAAGTTTTGTCAGAAATAATATAGAAAAATCTCAATTTTGTATATTTTTTCTTTATTTTTTAGTTGAAAACGTCAAAAAATCATGAATTTTTATACTTTTTCGACATTATCTCTACGATCGAGATCGAAATATAATTTTTTGAAAAATCCTTCTTAAAGATTATCTTATAACGAACAAAATGGTTTTTGGTTAATGTCGATATGTCAATTTTTGAAAAAATTACAGTACTTTGAAAAAAAAAAAAAAGACAAAGTTTTAAGAGCCAATAAAATTTTTTTGTAAAACCTACAGAATAGGAAAAAAATAATAATTTGTGTACTTTATTTGACGTTATCCCAGAACTTGGAAAATAATTTCTCACGTTCCAACGTCAAACTACCCGCATTCAATTTTTTTTTCCTTTTTTCCTTTTTTCCCTTTTTCCCCCATTTTAAGATCGCACATAAAACGTTACGTGGTACGGATGCATAATTACGAAATAAAACGTTGGTAATAACACGTGTTACAATAGAGAGCTCGTAAATGTGTTCTACTTTGATAAAAATATCCTTGCTCTTGGATTATTTTGTTAGAAAAAAAAATACGAGTGTTTACAACATTTACATGATTAGTATCCGAGCTCGTAATATTCCCACGCATTTGACCGCGATTATGACACTCCATAGATCTTTTTCTGTCCCTCTCATATGCTATTTTCTCAATAATTCAAAATATTCGATAGTTGCAACAAATTTTTTTATTTTGAATGAAATTTTTTTAATTTATCAAAAAATAGGGATAAAAATTGAATTGAAAAAAAATTCTAGTCGATCGTTGTGTCAACGATGAGACAATGTGAAAAAATAAAACTAAACTCAACATCGATATAATGATTAAATTTTTGGAAATCTCTTTCCTTTTTTTTTTTTCAAAATTCTCATGATTTCAAATAATAAATGAATATTGTCTCAATTCGTATTTCTGAGAATATGTATTTTTTTTTTTTATTCTGTCGAAATATCGAATAAGATAATGAAAAATTATTAAATAAATAAATATCAGAAGATAATTTATAATTGAATGGTTCTTTATATTTGATTTTTTTTTTTCGATTTAATAGACTGCAGAAGAGGCGAACAAAGCCTGGCCCCGTTTAGTTGCAAAAGGCATCTTTCGCTTGAATTAACAAGTAGTTAAGGCGAGGCACGATGAAACTCTCCTCTCTATCGCCCTCCCTGCCTCCAGGCCACTATTTCGTTTCATACAATTAATGCATCGAGCTTCGTCGTACAGCTTCGTAATCCTTATTGCATAAAATCGTTGATTTCAATGAAACTTTTATATCTCAATATGTATTTATATAAATAAACATTATAATATATGTTTTCTGAGGCCCAAGGACGCGAGGTAACACCATAAATTATAAGACTCGTATTCCCAAGAACTAAATCGCACTCTCACTCGTATAGCAGGTGTCTCTTAAAATCTCTTTCTATTTCAATATTTTAATTTCCATTTTTAATTTCATCCAAAATTTGACATCGATTTAAAAAAATAAAAATTATTTCGATCGTTTTATATTTAAAAAAATACTTTTTCGTAATGTTTTTTATTTTTTATTTATTTTTTTTTATATTTCGAAAAAATAGAAACAACAACGAAATGTACGAAAAAATACGAAAATTTTTCATTATCTTTGGTTGTCGATACTTTGATAGAAATTATTATTTCTATTTTTTTTTTTTTTGTATATATTTATTGAGGAATGCAGGAGGAACGTAACCGTAGCCTACTTGGAGTTAAAGCAGCTCTTGGCTCGCGAGGAGAGGCGATCAACCACATCGTAAGAATACGTCCTTGAATCGAGTCGAGAAAGGTAAATAGACCAGGTGCTCTCTCCCACCACAAAACCGTAGAAAAAAAGAAAAAGAGAGAATCAGAGAGAAAGAGAGAGATAAAGAGAGAATTCATCAGACACGGGCTTGAGTTATTGCACTTGTCGATTGTGCAGTTGGTATTTGTTGCGAAAATTATTGCAAGATCTCAATTTCACGAGCTGCAGTGATCCACGCAACATGTGGGATAACTAAGAATTTAATGGAGGGCCTAATAGAGATGCTGCGTAGTAAGAGAAGAAAATGGTTGAGTAGAATTATTAGGAGTGGCAGTGTTGCGTTTGAAGAGCATTGATGCACGAGACAGTGCATTTTTTTTTAATTGTATTTTTATTGGATGAGAATAAGATTTTTTTTTCAACGATTTTTTTCGTTGTGAATATTTTTTAAAAAAGTAGATGAATATTTTGAAAAAATCTAAATAATGATAATTGAGTTATAAAAAAGTTAATTTTTTTGTGATTTTGCATATCAGAAATCGTAAAGGGAGTACTTTCTGAATATTGGCTTTCATAATAGAATAATCAAGAGTCCCCAAGTCAAGAAGTCGGTATATCGAAGGTAGAAAAAAAATAAGAAGAGTAAAAACAATTTATTATATACACGAGCAAGTGTCTCAATGAAAAAAAATGGAAAAAAAAAGAAGTTCCATAATGAGGTTTTCTTTTTATTCGACAAGAGCGAGGGAGAGTCAAGAATTCCGCGACGAGAACGACGACATTACGGAATAGAGAAGAGTTGCGTGTGTGTGGTCCACGATATACACGAATGTGGACTTGGTGCGTTTCAATGGTAACGCGCCTTTTATTTCTTCTTTCCCTTCTCTCATTCTCTTCTTATTCTAGCGATGAATCGCGTGCTTGAAAACAATAGTGGCCTCGTTAGTTTCTATAGTCCACTGTGCTTATAAAATATACGGGGTGTCCAAAAAAAATCGCCGTTAGGTCACTGTGATCGACAGTAAATGCAATTCTGAGAAGAAAAGTCCTTGGCCATTTTTCTGTAGGACGCTACGTTCGTGAGATAATGAAAAATTAGTGTTCAGCAATCTGATGGAGCGCCGAGTGGGCATTGCGAGTACGTGCGTTGCGCTAGCGGCGCGCAGGAGCGCAGCGTGCGCGCTCCAGTCACTCACGGTGCCGATGCAACGATCTCTAATTTATTAATATCTGCTGAACGGTTGATCAGAGAAAAAAACGGCCAAGGACTTTTCTCTTCAGATTTTCATTACCTATCGACTGTTAAATTCTTGGGCACGATTTTTTCGACAGCCTGTATAAATTCATGTAAAATATATAACGAGTCCGGGCAATGAACGATGGAGGGATCGCGATCATTCTAATTACATATGTCGTCTCCCTTTCTCTCCTTCTCTTTCGTTCTGTATTTTTTTTTTTATTTTTTCATTCACTCTGTTCTAACAGCCGCTTCTTCCACTCAATTTGTTTTGCTTCTCTCGTTTTTGGGCTCCGTGCCCAATGCTTCGTGGCTCAATGAATGGATCAGTGTGTCTTGGCTCGATGAATGAGCCAACTAGTGAACGAGCTTCGAGTTAATGGACCGAGCGATATTCCGCGGACGCGAATGAAAAATTTGAAATATTCTAAAAATCGTATACTTTTTTTTTCGTAATTTTCAGCTTCCGTGAACGAAAAGAGTTTTGTACGAATAAAAAAAAGTGAAGCAAACAGACTAGAAAGCCGAGAGATTACAGACGATAAGGATGGCGTGACGTGAGAACGGCAGATAAATATCGAGACTTCGCAAAAAAAAAAAGAAAACAACAATTGCGGAATAGCGATAAAATGAGAGAGAAAAAAAGCAAGAGCACAGTGAATGAATGTTGCAACGTTTTTTAAGGCGTTTCGCGACGTAATTTCAGATGGAAATCATTTCGGAAGATCTCGTATGTTTTCCGAATGAAAAGAGCGACAGAAAGGAAAAGATTTTCGATTCGAAAATGGCGTAAAAGAGATTACGGTGACTAAAAAAAAAAACGAGAAAATAAAAACAGGAAAATACATGGCAGAAAAAAGTGCGTGAAAGGCGTTCTCGTTCGCTCCTTGGCTCATTCACAATGACCGGAAGTTGTAACGGAGCTAAAGGATCCGTGACGCGCTAAAAGGCGTCGATATATTTTCGCACGAGCAATGCGAAACTACTCGACTGTTTCCGGTTGCCAATAACTGTACTTTCGTTTTCAACGTTGTTTTTTTTATTATTTATAATCACACCTTCGATCACAGAAAAATTAATTAAAATCGACCAAAATTTTTTTATTATTGTTTTTCGCGATTTCTACATTTGGAAATAAAGTCGATGGTTTTTTCCTCTTTGGTGCTTTTTGTCAAATTAATGTTTTTTCTTTAAGTTGTTTCTATCAGTTCTTTAAGGGATTAAAATGATAATGAAAAAATATTCGATCGAGGAATCAATTAATTAAAACGTACCTTGCTCGGGATGAGAAGTCGAAGTTCATCGTCACCCTGACGGTAACGTTTATGGGGACTCTGAGGACCCCCTGCCATAGCACTGGCGTCAGCCTCTCTCTTCATTATTTCTGTAATTATAAATAAAACAAAGATTAATTATTATTTTTTTTTTATCTTTCGTTTTACTTTCCATTCAAAATCCTCAACAATATTAATTATAAATTAATAAAATTTATTTAATATTTAAAAAATCGTTGTAAATTTCTTTTTTTTTTCTAATTCTCAAACCCTTAGTAGGAGGAAAGATGGAAGAGTGATCAAAGGTAATTGGCCATGTTCCATGTCCCTCGTATTCCTATTTGTTCGGTAGCTTCGGGGATTTCTCTCACCGCGACAATTTCGCGAAATACTCGCGGATCATCTCCTCCCCCCCCCCTCCCCCCGTAGCCCCACCTTTCTCGCTGCGCCGATTCGTCATGCCAATAAAGCGAACAGTTAGCGTTTGTTTGACAACGTTTTTCTCTTGTGTACACCGGCAATTAGTGCCGCAGGAGGTTTCAGTCAAATGTTATGCACTTTCAAAGGTTAATTTTCGTAACAAAAAAAAATATATAAAAAAATAAAACAATCGGAAAAAAAAAATTGTCCGTAACAGTTGGAACGATTTGTCAAAATTGAAAAGACACAGATTACAGAGAAAATGAAAAACAAATCGGGATTTTAATTAGTAAACTTTATTCAGAGCTGCACTGATTAATCCGTGCGACAATAAAAATGAATTTTTAACAAATAAATAATTAACGAAAAGATCCAATTTTCATGACTTTTTCGACAATTAATTGTACGAATTAATTCAACATTTTTTTTCTCGTTAAAAGATGAAAATTTTCTATTTTTTTTTTGCAACAAATAAAAAAATATTCTTTATTTAATTAGAAGATTAAATAAGAGAATAAAATGAGTTGGTACTTAATGAACGTACGGATGAGATTAAATTTACAAAAATTTTATTAATATTTGTTGTGCAAGGGCGAAGCAAGAAGTTGGCCAAGTAGGTCGTTCGCGTAGTCGTTTTTTTTTTGTGTGTTTCTGTCGACATGGGAAGGAGGCAGGGAGTTGCAAAAAGAGGAAATTAAAAAAGAAATTAAGCCGAACAATTAGTTTTAATTGACATTCCTTGGGGGCTCGAGAACGAAAGAGCAAAAGAGATGGAAAAACACGAAAAAAAATGAAAATAAAAACAAAATTTGTGACATTTCTTCAGGGAGGCTGTGCCTCATCAAAGAAAGATTAAAAAATGAAATTAGAAAAAAAAAATTTCAAGTTTTTAAATGTATTTTTTTTTTTTCTATATTTTTGTCATCAAATAAATGCAGAACTTGAAAAATAATCAATATTTTTTCAAGATCGTGTGAACAGCGAGAGAAAAAAATGGATAAGGGAAACAAATGACGATGGAAAAATCGTGAAGAAGATGAAGAGAAGAAAAGAGAGAAAAAAACACGGCAGGTTTCGAGCGGAAGCGCGGTATCGATTTATCGAGCTGCCATATCGCGAATGCACGCGACATTAATAATTTGTAGCCTCCCGCCGTAGCGAGTATATTTTTTATATTTGTTTTTAGCTTTTTTTCTTCAATTCCGATTCCCTGCGAGTCTTGTTTACTTTTTTTCGGAGGTTTGTGCTCTTTCGAGCATTTTTCTTCGATGTGCATGAAGGGTACGAGATAAATAAATGAAAAAAATATAACAAAAGTTGTAAAGAAATGGAAAAAAAATAAAAAAACGAGTAAAAAAGAATAATTCAAGAGACAAGAAAACAAATATAAAATTTCATCTTTTTTTCTCTCATTTTTCCTTCCTTTGCATACACTCACACAATTTCCTCGTCATATAGACACTGAACGATTTTCATTGTGGACTAAATTGAACGTTGTTTGGCTGTAATTGCAATTTGTGTTCGAAGCAAAGTTCGAGTAATCAGAAACTCGTGAATTATGTTTTTTTTTTAAACCCTATGTTAATATTTACGGGAGATTAATTTGTTGAAGAAGTTTAAAAATTCACTGAGAAAACGATTGTTTTGTTGTTGTTGTTTTTTTTTGTTTTCTACAAAAGTTTCGTAAATATTTTTTTTTCGCAGTGCAAGATAAGAAAAATGTGTTTGGCGAAAAGGGGTGTATGAGAAAATGCAGTAAAAAGAAAAAAAGAAGAAAGAGGCATTTGAACCCTCAAATGCCAGGGGACAAGGGTCGTGACGCATAAATTAAGTGTCGCAAGACACGAAAAAGATTTTAAAAACCCCGCCCCGATTTTTATGTTAAAAAGCACGTACATTGTAGAACATATAAGATGAATGTAACGAGGGTAAGCACAAAAAAGCGACAGAGTTGGAGAAGGAGAAAAAAAAGTGTTCTGCGTGAGTCGGTTGATGTATCGTGACACGAGGATCGAAACCTCATGCAGGTCAATTCGCGAGGTTGGTCTCACAGGTGAATCCGGGTGTTTGTGTCGTTGGTAAGCGAGCATGCACGTCGTCGATGATTAACGGTCTCCCGGTTGCATGCTCAGAAATTAATACGCGATCGAACAACTTAGCGATTCTTTAGGTCCCTTTCGCGTTCTTGTTATTATTAGTTATTTTTTTGATCAATCAATTATTAACTCCTTAACGGTCGATGGGTGAGAAAAATCGTAAAGAGCTTTTCGATTCCAAATTTCGCACTCTATCTATTCCGTGAATTTTCGAGATGACTTTTAGGACACCCTATATACACTAAATGGGGCGAAATTAAGTTTCTTCTTTGAGTCGCTCTCAGGACTAAACTACTGAAGATAGAAGAATGCTCCCGGGGACTTTTTTGTAGGGAATTTCACGCTCCACAAAATTGGTCCAATGCATTTTTACTCTATCTCTAACCGTTTCCGCAGTAAACGCAGTTAAAGTGCGAGGCTCCTTTAACTTTGTTCACTAATAACTCGGAAGGGACAAATCACATCTAAGAATGTTATTGGACTTTTTGACTGGAAATTTGGCTCACAAACCGAAATGCCACTGATAATTGAACCTGCGGACACCCTGTACATGCAAATATATGGGGAAATATTTATTGGATAGCCGAGAAACGAGGAATAACTATCATAACGCAATAGAGTGCGTGATGAAGCGTTCGCCCTTTAATGATTCGTCTCCGTGTGAGTGTGTTGTATGCCTGAATGTCGAGATAGAACAAACGAAATGATAGAGTACGAGCAGCCCCGACAAAACGGGGTGAGTGTCGTTGTCGGCGGTTGGGAATTGCGGGAGGGGAGTTGAAGGGAAGATTGAGGTAGTGGAAAGGGCGAAAGGGAGGGAAAGGGGTGGAAAAATGGTCGCCGGTGAGTCTGAAGTAACAAAAGCGTGGCGTGCGGCGCCAGAAAGTCCGTCGTTTGTCTACGATCGACGAGAGAATTTGCGATAATTGTGTTTGGTGCTTTGTGTACTCGTGTTTTAAATACAAAAGCACGAGTTTAGTAACACGAGTTTACAACATTTTTATAATTACCGAAAATTCAAGGAAACCATTTTTTTTAATTACTGAAAAAAAAAAACTGGAGGAAAATAAAAGTAATTATAAAACGTCATTTTATTTTCAAATTCCCATTAAATAAATTCATTAAAACAAAATATAAAAATTCGTTCGTTCACGAAGCGCGCGAATGCGTTTTTTTTTTTTTTTTTTTTTTCATTCCGCCAAATGAACGGACACAATTAGGTTTTTGACGATAAAATGAAACACGATCATTCTGTAATCGAGATCACGAAATGGATGAAATAAAAATACAATTTTGTGTTTATTGTTCGTTCCCAAATTGACTTTTGCGAAGAGAATGAAAAAAAAGGGGAAAACGGTTGTTCAGGTGTGCGTATGTGGCGTGGCAATTAAGAACATCACGTCGCTGTGGGATCGTGAATCAAGCAAATTGAGAACCCAACAATGGTCACAGACTGACAGTTTTTTTTTTTTTTTCTTTATTTGAGTGTGTGCCAAGCTTCGAAATGGGAACACGAACGAAAACTCATGAGGATCGATATCGGTTTTATGCTCTGGAACCCGCGGACGTCGTATACACTCAAAAATCATCAAAAAGTTTGAAATTTATTTTAAAAAATCTGCAATAACAAAAATGTTCAAAAGCGTTTTATTCGCAACCAAATCTTTACACACGATTAGTAATTTTTTTTTACATTCTGCAAAGTCCGATAAATGTTGATGATTTTTTTCAGATTTTTATCTCGTAAAGATTCCGAGTTAAAAAATTTCAATACCCGGGAGCTCGAAAAAAATAGAAAAAAAAAATCGAAATTACCATTAATCTTTAAGGACCCGTAACTCGTGACCTAATTTATAAAGTCGGTCGCCAATTTTTTCTCGTTTTCCATGGTATCTGACAAACATCAAGTAATTTTTGAAGATTTTTATCTCGAACGGATTCCGTGATAAAAATTCTTCAATACCAGAAGCGAGTATCGCACTAAACAAATTCTTGAGTTCCCAGTGATTATTTTTCTTTTTACCCAATTTATTTTTCAATATTCTTGATAAACAGGTACACGATGGTATTGAGTCGTGAAATTCTCGATTTTAAAACCGCGATGAGGGCTTTAGATAAGAGAGAGAGAGAGAGAGGGAGAGAGTAAATTCCCAAAGGGAAAGCTCTGTATCTATTCATGGCTATGAACAAGTTGAAGAAAAAGAAAAAGAAGAAAACTTCCAAGGTCCATAACCCATTACCCATAGCCTTTTTACAAGGCCCATAAATTCTAGAATACAGTCTATCTCTGTCTCTTTCTCGCTCTGGGGACTCGATGTAATTGAAGAGACTAAGAGTTTCATGGTTTTTCGTTCCCGTGCCCCTTAAATTTCTCAACTCATGCCCAACCCTTTTCCTTCTTTCTTTTTCTTTCTTCTTTCCATACTTTTGTTTATCATTTATTTCCGCAAAATAATGAATAAATTTTTCTGAATTTACATTCGAAACAAAACAAATTGAACGAAAAAAAAAAAAATGTATTCGGATGAATAAACAATTTTTTACGCTGTAAACCATTGCGGTTAAAAAAACAACAATAAAACTACCGAAGGAACGTTTTATGTTTTTTTTTTGTGGTTAGAAGCGCGGAATATAGCCGCAGTTTTTTTTTCTTCTTCCGAGAGACGAGTAATGATTGTGGGAAGCCAACAAACGACTGTCCATTGTCAGGAGCCCTTGATGGAATGCGTTGAATATTTATTGTTAAAAAAAAAAAAAAAATGTGTTCAATTTGCGTAAATATTTTTTGTTTCAAATCGATCAGTTTGATCAAATAAATAAATAAATAAAAATCCTTAAAAACATCGATTTAAATATCGTTTTTCGCCGATTTAAACAAAAGGCTCAAAATACTCGAAAAAAAATCTCTTGAAAAATCAATGAAAATTGACCCAACGAATAAAAGTAAAAAATAAAAAATAAAAAAAATCGAATAAATTTATGAAATCGCGCGTTAAACATTTTTCAAGAAATTAGAGCAAGTCACCGGATAATGAAAATTTCGTTTTTTTCTTTTACGTTTCATTTTACGTCTTGAAAAATCTTTTAAAAAATAATAAAAGTGTCAAGTAATATTAGGGATTGTTCACTAGAGCCCTTCGCTCTTGTTCACGGAGCTGCAATCGCAACTGCAATGCGATATCCCTCTGGGCAAACGGGAAGAAGGGAACACGAGATAAAGAAAAAAATGAAAGGATGCTCGGGGGTAACGTCCTGCACCAGTCAAACCACTACAACTCCCCCCCTCCCCCCTCCTAGCTCTCGTCTTCGCGGTGTACTCTCAGGCACTCTCACTTTTTCTTCCTCTTTCCCCCTCCCGTAGCCCTGTGTTTATTATTTTCTTCGTGTTATTTGAACATTTTAATGGAATTTTTTGATCGAAAAAAAAAAAATTGTGGCTAAATGATGGAATAAAAATGTTTATCAAGAGAATCAGATGCAGAGCGAGAAGTTGGAACGATTATTTATTTTCGTTTGAAAAAAAATTTTAAAAAAGTTGTCGACCACGTGGCTTTGTTCCTACGATTGGTTTCATTGATTGATTCACGTGTTATGGGATTTTTCTATCGATCATAAAATGAATGTTGAAAAAAAATGTTGTAATAAAAATAAAAATGAGAATAATATCATTACGTAAGAACGATACGAAAGAAAAGTAAGGAAAATACTGGATTTATCGAGTTTATTACGATGTACATAAATTTATTTTATTTATCGAACTTACGAACGAGAGTGGAGCACGAGGTCGAACCCACGTATATATATATATTAATATAGATACGAAATAAACTGGATGAACAACATTTTCGAGTTGAAATATTTAAATGCACCACGTGGTTGGTTGAAATGATTTCAAACGCACCTTATGTTGTTTTCATTCCAATTTTTAAACGTAATTTATTGCAATATAATTTTTTTTTTGTTATTGCTCATTAAATTCGAACTTCTACGATTTTTCCAAATAAAATATAAACGTTGTTTTAAAAATCGTGTTTTATTTGATTTTATCTCGACTCTCAAGATTGGTCGAGTAAGACGTGAGCTAGGAACTTGGTCGGAAGTGAAAACTCGAGAATTCTCGAAACAAGAGTGTGTAAAGGAGTGTTTAAGGCATTCACGCTGCTTATTCGATGTTAATTCACTGCGTTACGCAGAGTTTAAAATCTTGAAGTACTATACACGCGAGAAAACAAATATAGCGTTGAAACGTGCCCGTGCATACAGGGTGTCGTGAAAATTATGCTTCTAACTTCGAGGCTCGATAGATCGTGAAATTCTGAAGAGAAAAGTCCTTAGAGATTTTTCTCTACGATGCACCGTTTAGAAGATATTTCGATACTTTCGTGTTTATGTTTATGATTTTTTGTAAATAATGAACTTACCAATAATGGTGCTCGCGTTTCTCTAACCTCTGGGGTAGATTGGCCGTACGTTCTGTAAGAGATGAAATAAAAAAATCGGTCAAAACAAATCGATATTTTCAGTCGATTTTACTTCTATTTGTTTATCTTTTATTGCAGTTATTCCGAGCAACAGATATAGCGAGTGCAATGATCGATGCACAGCTGTGGCTCGTGACATGTTGAAGAAAGAGAGAAAACTCTCTGAGAATAGAGTCAAAGCACTCGAGAAAATACCGAATCTATATGTACATTCGTACGAATAAAATTGAAGCGATAAATCATTGCAATTGAACGAAACCAAAAGCTCTGAATGCATCATCTCAAGATCGAATTTTATTCAGGATACACAAAAATTATTGAAATTTAATGCAGTTTTTAACTGGTCAATTAAATCCCATGTTAATAACGTAAGATTGGTTATAAATCGAATAAAAAAAGTGAAACTGACTTTTTAAAATGTTTAATTACAAAAATACTGAAAATTTAATTAAAAAATTGAAATATTATTGACAAATTGATTTTTAAAAATGTTCCAATCATATTTTTTTTTTTTTTTGATGAAAAAGTAATGAGAGCAAACAATTATCGAGAATGATCGATTAATCTTTCTCGTAGAAGATTTAAGGACCGTTTCATCGCGAGACACCTAATATATAATATGAACCTGACAGGTGTACGAATCGTTTAACACCCACGCAAGACACGAAGCTCTCGAGCGTCAGTCGAGGATTTTGACGCAAAGTGAGAGAGAGAAAAGAGAAGCAGAGGGGGAGGGATTCTTAAAGACTCGAGAGAAAATAAGAGACAGCAGTATGCGAGCCAAGCATAACAAAGAAAAAAAAACATCGAGGATGTTCTTCTCACTCTCAGCCACATGTATTCACATATCTACATTTTTCTTTATCGTTACGGTAGGTCACTGCACATCCGGTGCAATTAAACGTTTACGGAGGTAAAGAAACGAGTTTCTCGATCTTCATCCCATTTCGAGTGAATTTGAAAAAAAAAAAAAAAAAAAAAAAAAAATCTGCAGTTTACAAGAAATCGAAACGCGTGCGATTTTCTTATTTTTCAATTTATTTTTTCTTTCGTGAACCCAATAACTTTTGTTGTTAATAAACATTGCTCGATAACAGAAAATTCATTGGGATCGTATTGTATTTTTAATATGAAAATAAATCTCTTAATTTTATGTATACTTTTGTTTATAAAACATCCAAATCAATAAATCTCTTTTGATTATTGCAATAAATCATTAAATCATTAAATTCAATAAATTGTTGAGCCATTTTGACAGCAGAAAACAATTAATCACTCATGTTTTCGTGAACATAAACAAATGTCAATTTGTAAATTCACTGTTCTCGTAACGTTTGATCGATCTCAATGCACAATTAATAATATATTTGATTGAAAATAGTGACTCGATAAATGAGCGATGATTTTTGTTGAAATGAACTTAGAAACTCGTTGAGATTGTTCTTAACACAATAATTATTCACGACATAGTATTTACAACGAAAACTGCACATAACACGATTATTGTAAATGCACTAAAGAGATGAATGATTTTTTTTAAATCTCAATTTCCAAAAATCACCATCAGAAATTCAAAATTCACTAAAAAAAAAAAAAAACCGAAAAAATTGTTACGAACTTGAATCCTCGTGTCGATTCGACGAATATTTTAAACAAAAACGTCGCAGGGGATAAATAAATGAAATTATCTTTGAACTTGGATCGATTTTTCGTGAAGCGACGCAAAGGGACGTGGAAATGAGAGATTCGCGACAAAGGGATTGAAAAAAAGTGAAAGAGGAAAGAAAAAAGGTTCGCCTGTTTCTCGGAGCGTTTTAAAGAGTCGAGGGCAAAGGAAGAAGACGAAGTGTGACGGAGTTTGCGAGGGAACCTCGCTCGAGATAAACCACTCACAAATACACCTATAGAAACGTATATACACGTATATATTTATTACAGAGTAGAACTGACTTCTTCCTCCTCCAAGCATAATATTCCTCCTACTTCTTCCTCGTCTACTAGGTGAAGCATTTTTTCCCCCTTCCCTCGACGTTCTCTTGCTAGCGGATCGCCGAGTATGTGTCAGGAAAGAGAGCCGGGGGGGGGGGGGGAAGGAGAGAATCTTATTCATGGGTAAACTTCGATTCATCCGTTTTGCTTCGAGTTTTTTTCTCTTTTTTCGAACTTAGATCTGTTTTTCATAACTTTGCATTTGGTTCTGATTTCGAGTTTAGGTTTTGCTCTAATGGAAAAATAAATATTAAGCTCAAACGGTGCAACGGGTTCAAATATTGCGCTATTCAATTCTGGTAAAACATTTTCACGTAAAGCAATCCGGTTTTTGAGCTTTGATGAAATTTTTCTTCCCTTCTTTAACTAACCCCCCCCCCCCCCCCCCCCCACCCGCCCGCTTCTCCATAAGTTTCTTCATCGTTTAAATCCTTTCAAGGAATCTTGAATGCCTCGAGCTCTTTTGATTCACCTTTGATACTAGAGTAACGTTTTTTGGACAGGTTTTCATAGAAAATAAAAAGGACGATAGTTTTTTTTGTGTCACTGAATGATTTTTTCAGTTTTTTCATTTCAATTAAATTTAATTGAAAAAGATTTTCTTAGACACTCAAAGCTCTACGAGTTGTGAAAAATTAATCATTTTCTGTTATTGTTTTTTTTTTCTGTTATAAAAATAAAAAAATAGTTTTTTCAGTGGTCCTGGAGCATCAGATTAGTCTGCTACATCGAAAAACTTAAAAAGAAAAATGAAAAAACGGATTTTTGATGATTTTACAAAAAAGGCTGTAGTATTTTTATTTAATCTGAATATGAATATTAATTGAAATATTGAGTCGTAGATGTGGTGAATGCCAAATTTACGATGATTCACGGAATAGTGGTTTGAAAAGGGGTTAATCGGAGAGACTGATGCATTGTACGTTTGAGCGGAGTTTCTCGTATCTCTCCCGCATCGATTTCTCTTGTGTATATTAAACGTTTGGTAATAAAGCGAGCGTGAGAGACGAGAAGACGAAGGGTGGAGAGTAAGAGAGAAGGATAACGACAGAGAGAAGTTGACGAACGGTTGAACGAAGACGACGTAAACGAGGGCAGCCAAGGATGATGATAGTGAACAATGCGTGACTGGACTACCGCACTGCGGTGACGCACGAACTGAGTTACAAGATGAAGAGAGACATGGCATGAACAGGGGAAGAGAAATAAAACCCTATTACTCGTCATAACACAAATTAAAGCTTCATATTTCTCGTTTTTGTACGTGACAGCTTATATACGTTGTTTTATGTACAGAGTACCTTGAAATCCGAAACAAAGGTTGTGGAATGAGGTGCAGAATTAAATTCTAAATCGAAAAGTCCTTGGGCATTTTGCGATTGGACGAGTCCCTGATGAGTTATTGACTGTCAAAGTTAAGCCAATGAGAAGCGCGCGATAAGGTGGTATCGGTAGGCGGAGCGTTCGATCTGCTTCTCATTGGCTTTCAACTTTAGAAGTTGATATCTCGTCAGGATTAAGTCGGATCGAAAAACGCCTAAAGACTTTTCGACTTGGAATGTTCTTCCGAATCCAAATCCATCGTTCTAACCTCTTATTTTGAAAATTTATATAATTATACACCGAAAACTCGTTAAAAGTAAATGAGAACTCGGAATAGTGGTTCACCATCGCAAAGTTTCGATTCAAACGTCTCTGCAGTAAGCATGAATGCGTTTGTAACACGAACTATCAGCATTGCTAGAATTTCGACGATTAAACTGACTCTGTCTGTCGAAATTGTACAATCAAATTGATTCGTTCATTAGTGTATGAATTTGAAAGGACCTTGAGGAAGTTTCAACAAGTGCATTCGATACGAGATGTCTGCACCCTATTAAAATGTCTCCACTATCAGCGATCCCCTTTGTTCGTCTCGAGGATACAAGCAAACAACTCAGGCGTTACGGTTCATCCTATTTTCTCCCTATTCAGTGCATGAACCTTAACGGAAATTGACAATACCCCATCCCATTTAATTTGCATTTGACGTTGCGCTTAGAAAATCACTATTTTCATTCGATTTATAAATCAAATATTACGAAATGACATTTTTATTTTCTACCGAACGTATTTTAAATAATGAAAATCAATCCCAGTCCAGAAAGGTCGTTAAAAAAACCAAAACAGATACTAAGTAATCTTTTTGAATGCACCTTTTTATCGCCTTCATTTACTACGAGCAAAGATAGACGAGAAGCAAAAAATGTGGGGAAAAAAAGGAAAAGAAGGCAAAAGAAAGGAAGGGCTTAGAAAAATTGGGAAGAAGACAAAAAAGGGGTCGAAAACTGGGTTGCCTCGAGACTTTTGCAAAGTGGCGTCGTCTCGAGGGTGAAAAGAACGTACCTTGGTCCGTCTAGTTCCTCGTGTGCTCGGCTCAATCTGGTTGGAGCGAAGGGGGGGGGAGCAAAAAAAAAAGCGGAATAAAAGAATGTACGTGTCCACTCGAGGGGGTTGCAAATAAAAAGAGAGAGATATATAAAAAGGAGTAACGGCAATATTTCGGTGTCCGACGAACTGGCACACTCGAAAAATCTTTCGGAGCACACCGGCACAGAGGTTAAAAAAAATGTATTTAGTTCCCTCCAAAAGTCAACGCGTAGTAAACAGTTTTGAAAGTCACCCCTTCACTATTTTTCACATGAATTAATTTTGAAAAAAAGCGCGTAAACCATTAAAACAGAAAATTATGCAAAAAAAAAATGGAGGCATTTGACTCCGGAGTAATTTCACTGATCATTGAAGACGGCTGGGAAGGGGAATGAATAAAAATGGCAACGCGCACTAACGACACTAATTGCAGGTTGATCAACGAGTGTGGAATTTGAAAAAGACTGGGGGATGGAAAAAAAGTGAGAAAAACAACGGTCACGCGAACGGGACTAGAGGTTCAATGGTTTGCAAGGGTTGCAAGGGTGCATGAGAGGGTTGGCGAGGAGGGGGATGAAAATACGAGGAACGACTGGGAAGCGAAAATTAAACCGGAAAAAAAAATACATTTTTTTTTTTGAAAAATCGGAAAGCAAGAATACGACTAAATGACGAGAATGAAGAAAAATAAAATAAAATGGGGGATGTTTGAGGTGCGTGAAGGGACGCTTGTCTAAAACTCGAGGCGCCCTGGCGTGCCTGCTGACGAGTATATCGATCAGCTGATGGTCGGGTGGATACTGAACTCGCTTCGCGGAATTCACCCCCGTGTGTGCCTACTTGGCCGGATCGTCGTGGTGGTGGATTTTTCGTATTTAAAGCGCATGCGCGCGACCCCTTCTCACCTCTTTTCATCCCCTAAACACTACCGCCCCTGCCTGTCCTGAAAACGTGTCACGTTCTCGTTCGTGACAATATGGACCACACGCGTTGCGGTCTCACGTGCGTGAAAATCACCCCCGGATTCATGGCTTTCCGGTGAGGGTAGTTTTCCCGTTTTTGTCTCAATTATTTGCCGTTTTCGTTACTTTCTACCATTCCGGCCCAGTTTTTCAGTCTTTTGTTTCAATTATTTTCAATTTTCTCAACTTCTCACGTTTACATAACAAAAAAGGGCCGCAGTTTCGATCAATTTTTACGTTTTTTTGTCAAATGCTCTCGGTTGTCTATTTATGTAAGTCAAGGGGTAGCTTTTTTCGTTTTAAAATTCTTTACTTTTTACTGGAATCAAAAAATGAAGACTGACGCGTGGAAATCAATGAAAAATAAACCATATATTTGAAAAAATCTTTCGAAGCCAATGTTCTTGTTGTTGTTTTAGTTATTGGCAATAAATATTTATTCACTTACCGCCACGCGGCTAAGTACAGCTTTGGGGGATGTTTAGGACGCGCTGGGATGGCGCGATGTCCGTCGATTTTCTAGGATCGATTTCGTATTTCTGCACAAAAATATCAAGACATAAAAATTTATTAATCGATGGATTTAAACAATTCATAATAAAGTAAATGTTTATATTTTTTTATTCCCTTAATGCACTCAAATTAATGGTAAAATTTAGAAAAATCGTAATTCGTTGTGATTTTACGTAGGATTTTATGTAAGCGTGAAAAAAAAAAATCTTACGACCTGTTAACGAGCGAACTAAACGATTCAGGCTATTCAAGCGCACATGGGGACAAAATAGAGGCCGTAAAAATGCTATTTTGCTTGGACCGTAAAAAATTGCAGGAAGATTACTAAAATTACTTGTGCCAAGAGAATTGGCAATGTTCGAGGTCTCGGTGGAGATTTAATGGGGGCCGAAAAGGGAAGAAAAAAAAATCTTGAAATTAGTGGAAAATGAAGTGTCGGAATAGAGGACCGTAAAGTTTATTTTTGACGTTGTAAGAATAGCGTGACCACAAACATCGAAATTGAAGAATTTTCTCGAATTTTTTTTTTTTTTTCTCAAACCTCAAGTAAAGCGTCAGCAATTGATTCATCAATAAGTATTGCGTTCGATTTTTTCTTCATAACTTGAAGGAAATAATTAAAAATATGAAAATGGCGAAAAAAGGAAAAAAGGAAAAGGAAGATAGAAAAAACAAAGTGCAACAATCACAAGATAATAAAATCTTACAGCAAACGTAGTGTTCCTCGGAATGCGAAGTGGTTGCCCCGAAAGCGAAGCTCCCTTGAAATGATTCGTATTTTCAAAAAATATACAATTTTCGGATCCCGTAAGCGCGCACAATTTTCCGAAACATTGAAAAATTGTTTTAAAAACTATTTGAAAAATAATGAATTCGTTGCTTTGATGAATTGGAAGAAAAACCATTCGAAAAGATGAAAAAATTTAGTAAAGTGGCGAGAATTATGATGAACTATAACAAAAATAAAAATAAAAATACTGGACTTTGAAAAATTCGCGAATGTACGGACTGGAGAAGTTTCTAAGTACGAGAAGCAAGAAAAGACTTGGAAAAAAAAAAGACTTGTCCAAGTCCACCGGACTGCTCGATCTCTTGAGGAGTTGGAGCAATGTCGCGCGCGTAACCGTTTGTGATTCGTGATGGCCTCGAACTCGACTCTTTATCCTCGTCGATCGCCCAATCAAATAAACGTTGGAGGTTCGGTTGAAGCTGATTGGAGGAAAAGTACGGACACCGCGAGTCTTCTCATTGGACAATATAACTCTTGTCACCCTTGGTTACCGTTCGCATCAACAATATCCATGTGATCGATATTATTCCACTTTTGTGCAGTCTATACACCACCAACCTGAGCCTCTTAAACCATTCTCTCCCACTTTCCAACCCCTAACAAACTCCCCCCGACCTTTCCTTTCCTCCCAAACTCTTTTTAGTCTTTGTGAATTTCTCCAGCTCGCTAAATGTACATAAACTTGTATATAATTACGTGCTAAACTTTTCCCTACTCTTTTGCAAACTGATCACTAATTCTGAGATCCTAAATTTGGAACAGCCATCAATACTCGCTCAGGCAATCGGCTGGGGTGAATTAACATTGAAAATTTAGGGTTCTGTTTAATTTTCGTTGTGGGGGACCAAGAAATTTCCACTTGGACATCTGTTGACGATTTTCTTAGTGCAAAACATGATTCCTAGGGTTTTTTTGGGGCAAAGAAAGATTTCTAGAGAATTCAGGGCCAACTCTAGAGTCTTCAGAATTTTTCGTCACTCTTCTGCAAGTGGCTCAGAGATCCTAGCACATTAAATTCGAAAATAACATCAAAACTGGTTCAAAACATAAGTTTTAGTGAATAAAGAAGGAAATTACGAGGTTTCGGATGCTTCAGGCTTCAGGAAATCAAGAAACCAAGAGGCCAAGAACTACAATCTGATGATTTTTCAACGCGAATCTGATTTTTCGAAAAATAACAAAATCTTCTAGTGAATATTTAATGCCCACTGGACCCTTCATACGAATTACTAATGTTTCTACTTTCAAGTCTTTCAAAGATAAATATCCCAAAAATGATAACACTAGATATCTACCTGGAGAAAATAGAAATTACTACAAACAGGATCCACTCGGTCTGAGGTCAGTTTTGCCCTCGTTTTCCTCGAAATAGGAATAAGACTTAATTCAGCTTAAAAAATAAAAAAAAAAGAGCAAATTTAACGAGACCGGAGAGACGAACATCCGGTTTGGTTGAATTTCGATTGGTTCTCAGTGCTTAAAAATCGAATCAAGACTCGTAATGGAAAAACCTACAAAACTATTATTGAAAAATGTTGAATTTTGATGATAGGAAACATATGCGTTGTTAAATTCGTAAGAAATAGGAGTTTGTGCGTGGGTGGGATAGTGGATCGCGAGCCATCAATATTTTATCGAAAAGCACGTTCGGCCATGCATCGATCGATACTTTAATGCATAATTAATCGATTCTCCGTGTCGCCCCTTAGTCGCGCGTTCCCTACGCTGTTTTCAACCGTGACATCACGTATATATTTTTTTCTAAATCGTCCAACAATCAGAATGTTAATTTTAGCAGATACGTCTTTTTTCTTTGATACAAAATCGTTAAACTACACTTTCATTTGCTTTTTCAACTTTTTCGCGTCCCACTAATGACGATGGCAATAAATAATGCGCCGAAAATTCTGTACAAATCACAAAAAGACGAGCAAAAACACAAAAGGAGAAAAAAACAAGCTTAAAACGAGGAAACTATGACCTTTGGGAGCCATATGTTTTTCCTGACGTGAAATCGACTTGAAATTCGGTATTTGGGTGGTTATCAAGGTCACTGGTTATACGAATCAGAACTCGAAATTCGATAAATTTAAAATTCGCTTAAAATTCGAAAATGATGAGAGAAAATTTTTTTTTATAAATTTCTTGAACTCTACTACGACCCAAAAATTGGAAACCAAAAAATCTCCCACATAATAATTTAAAAAAACTGCTTCGGACGAAAATTTCAAAAAAAAATCACTATAAATAGGAATTAAATTTGCTTTTGCCGAGCAAGAAAGTAAAAGTTTAAAAAAAAAGAAAAAAAAAAGAAACTACCTGGGAGACTTTTCCTTGCATATGCAATTTTCTCATCGTACGTCGCTTTGATACGGGGGTGAAATTGCAAAGAAAAGTGGCGGTGTTGCAACTCGTGTGGCCGAGAGAAAGAGACGTATTATGACAACTATATATATATATGTAGACCTGAGGAAAATTCAGGCATAAGGGAAGAATGGCAAACTACTGTGGGGACGACGCATCTGTCCGAGCATATTTGATAGCCACCCACCGAGAAATCCACCCTTAAGAGTGAGGGTGGTGACTACATATGTTCTATCGAACGACTACGACTTTTTCTACTCTCGAGCTACTTGTTCAACATACACACGTGTAATTTAAATATATTTTCTATATATATGAACATTTTGTGATTCCCTGTGCACGAGACAAGCTCAATAGACCCTCATATATAATTACTACAAATTGCGAACTCGTGATTTGAAAAAAAAAAAAAAAAACCTGTAATTAAACGTCTAAACTTTGTCCACGATTTTAAGTCTTGGTGAAAAAAAAAAATTCGATACTAATTTTACGAATTTCAAACAGTAGCAATAAAAATAAATTGGTAACTACTCTAATCATTGCAATTTTAAAGAAATTTCTTAGAGTGGAAATGAAAAGAAAAGAAAAGAGAAAAAAACGTCACGAAATTGCAGAGAAAAAATAATTAGTTGAAAAAAAGTTTACAAATCAATAACTAACGAAGAATTTTAAACTTGATCATCATAGTTGACAGAATTAATCATTTCTATCATTTTGTTTTTCTTTTTTTTTCATGAAAAAATTAATTTTCATTGAATTTGATGTAAAACAATAAAGATTGAATTGAATTATTTGAAGTAAAATGAAAAAAATGGGCAATACGCAGCTATATGATGTTCATGGGTATATTTTTATATACAGGAAAGCCTGATGGAGGTACAAACTACAAAGTTGGAAAGAGGAGGGCATTACGTGGCTCGTACAACTACAGGAGGACATACGAGTCATTATACAGGTAATATCGTGTATGTGGCTCGAGAAGGGTCAGAGAGAAACGTAAAGAGAAAAATAGAGAAATAAAAAGTCTCGTAGAAAATTGCATATGAGAAAAAGGGAACGTGTGCACGGTTGGAGTTTACGAATATCGTCTTTCCTTACGATTCACATTCGAACAAATACGTAAACGTAAACATAGACGATGAGTTTTTTAATTTATGATTTTTCCTAAAAGGGCCTTGATCCAGGAACATAATTGGTTGAAAAACGTACTTTGAAACTCGAATTTAATTTCGTTCATTCAAACCTCTGTGTAAGTTTTTACGAGAATATTAAAAATTTCATATGAAGCAAAAACGCAATAACAATCACGACCTCGATAACAAATTCATTTCTACTCTACACCCGGCTCTTTTTTCCTATTTCTTTTTTCTCTAGGATTTAAGTCACACAGTGGCAAAGAAAAGTCTTTGTATCGTGAATATTAAAAAAAAAAAAAACACACGTGCATCTGACAGAACGTGTAAATTTTTGCCATACGAGCCTTTCTGTTCTGACGCAATATTTTTTATGTATTTTTTCATTTTTAAATGATTTTTTGATCATTTTGATTATTTTTCATTTTTAATTGAATTGATATTTTTGATAGTAATTTTTATCGATCATAGCTTCGTACTTGGGGTCTATTTGACCCCAAAATCATAAATTGAGTTGCACTTGTTTATAAAACAATTCAATTACAGCTAAAATAATCATTTGGTGATGTCGAATCATTCGATCGAACGATTAATCATTCGACAGGATGTTTTGTCGTCGATGTTTCAAAGTCGTATGATCCAAATGCACAGAAAACATTTTGTTTTTGTCAATTTCACTCCATGAGAAACCAAAAGTTTAAAAAACGTTTAAAAATTCTAGTTCGTTGTCTTTTTATAAAAAATTGTTACTTTTCTTTTTTGTTCATATTTTTATCGTGAAAATTTTATTTCGTGAAAAAATTATTCGACTATTCAATCATATTTTCTAAACAAGAAAAATCATTTATTTGTTTATTTTTTTCGTCAGTTATTTTAATTTTGTAGAATAAAAAAAACGAACAAAAAGTGCAATTTTGTATCCTCGTATGTCGTGAAAAAAAAAATGTTCTTTATTTAGTACACATTCGTTTTTTATTGACAATTTGCATTGAAATTACCCATATATTCATATTATATCATTCTAATAGTCCAGCATTATTGTCTGTATTGATTTTTCGTAGTAACGGACAGACTTATCTTCTTTTGCCATTATGTTATGTACAATGACGTTAAAACGAACGTTTGTTCCAAGAAGAATAAAAAAATAAAAACAAAAATGAATAAAAATAAGGAAATAATAATGGTGGAGAAGATTTTACAGTAACTTTTGTGATAGAAGGACCACAAAATATTAAGACAGAAATCCATACAAAGTGAGATTATTGTTACGCGATTGCTATTAATAAAATGATGATAACGATTTTATCGACCGACCTCTCTCACTTTTTCTCTTGCCTTTTTTTTTTGTTCGATTCGTGGAAACGATAAAATTAGAGTATGCAATTTAATATCGAAATAATGATAACAAACAATAAAATAATGAAAATAAATTATGATAAAAAAGGAAAGATTTTTCAAATAAATATTAATAACATTTGAAACAAGGTGAAATTTAATAATATTGTAATTGAAGATTTTTCGGTAAATCTTTTTCTATCGACTATTCTGTTGATTAATTTTCGAGAATTACGATTTCGATTTGTTTTTCTTTTTTTTTTCGTAATTATTCACGATTGAGAAATACTCGTCGAGTTAATTAATGATTTTTTTCACGTGCTTATCGCCTCATTATTTTAACGATATTTCGATATTTCTCTCGAACTTTCTACATATTGATAGAAAAAAAAAATATATATATATATATATATATATATATATATATAGAGTATCAAAGATTGGAGAGCCACAGCATTCATCATTGGAAAATAAAGTTTTACTTGAGTTTCCAGTAACATTGGACCCTCGAGAGTCTTTTAAGAGATTTCGAATCATCGCGCGATTATCGCTACTAATTGAGAGGCTCGTTATATACGAAGAAATATTGCACTCTTGACTTTCGACCGAAAAAGAAAATGAGAAATAAAAAAAAAAAAACATTAAAATTGACGAAAAATCTATAAATTGCGAGAATAATTTTATGCAAGTTCTCATTGAAAATTCATCCCCATTTCGAATTACATTTGATTCTACAAATTGAAATAATATTTAAATTAGAAAAAATTAAAAAAAAAAAATAATAAGAAATTACGTAACGAAACTGTGCCACGTATGAGGCGAGCGAATGGAAATCCGGTTCGTATCATTTTTTTATTGAAAATGCACTCTTCGTGTTGAGGAGGGGGTGGAAATGAGAGGTAAGGGTTGTAAGGGAGGAAAAGTTGGAGAAGAGGGTGCCGCCGCTCGGACGAGACGGTCATCCCTGCCCCCTGGACAGACGAAGTTCCGAGCAGACACAGAGGCGACCTGTCCTCGTGTTTAAAGGTGTGTTTTATCCACGGATAGGCCTCGATGGAAAAAGTAGGAGGAGGGAAGCAAGAGACAGCACAAAGCTCTCTCGTGCACGAGAAGGTAACGGAGCATGCATCAGCGGCATATAAGCAGAAGGGAGGCGAATCCCGACTCCCCCGCACGTTATTCGTTTCCCACATATGGGGCGTTCCACGTAAAATGTCTCGAAAACCCCCCTTAAAACGTTCCAATCAATTCGCCAATTTTTTCTTGCGCTCCCCGGTGCACGGTTGACATTGAGGAATTTTTTTGGATTTTTTTTTCCAGTACTTTTCGATATAGAATTTTTTTAATTGACATTTTTGTCGATTAATTTTTATTTTCAATCATTTTCTCCGAGCTTTTCGTTAACAAATATTGAACAAAATTTGCAGTCAATTTTTTCTCCACTTCGTTAGTTCGTTGTCGACAATTTGTGATTTTTTTGAATTTTTGTAGACAGTATTTTTAGTGTTATGAGTTTTTTTCTTAAAAAAAGTTCTTTAATCGATAAAAATTCAATTTAAGGTCGGAAAATTTGGTCCGATGATTGTATACACCATTGCATGGACTTGTCCACGAGAATTGAGGCGGTAATTCGTTCGGGATCAGTTATTTTCACGCTCATATAAAATTAATTGCTTTGTTTTCAATGTATGGGGCACTCAGTGTTAAATGGTTTTTTTAATGGACATCCAGTGGACGGATTCGATCGGTAATTTTTTCCTGCCCTCTTTACACTCGAAGGATGGCTCAGTAATTTTTTTAAAATTTTATTTCAAGTACTTGGTCCATAAAAAAATCAACAACTTAGTCGATCACCTCAAAATGATAAGTTTCGTAGAAATTCCGAATGGAGAGGCCCATAGGCTTTGCAAAATGTGCTTTAACGTGAAAAAGGTAGAGGGTAGATGGGACTGGAATATCCAGAGGAGAGTTTTTGTCGGGAGGAAACTCCGCACGCCATCCTCAATAATTCAGACCCGCGGATCTCTCGCGGTCTTACATGTAAGCCTCGCGAGCTCCAGAGTTCGCTTTATATGGGCTTTATATGTAAAACTTTTAGTGTCACAAAAGGACAAAAGAAAATGGTGATTTATGCTTATAAAGAAATATTATCGAGTCTCTAATGTACGTCAATTATTATTTTATCAATATTTCGCATTTAAAATTAACGAAAGAGCATGAAAATGATTTTTAATCAATAAATAACGATTAATTTGTAATAATGGAAAAGAAAAATCAAATTCCTACGTTGAATTAAGAGTGAGAGGAAATCTGACGTCATCGTACGAATAAATCAAGAATAAGGAGAGGCAATAATGCAAGAAAATATGAGATTATGACCTCGAAAACTTTTCTCAACGACACGAGCCTATAAAAAATAATAATAACAATAATTAAACCTCATTTAAAACGATTTATCCAACTCGGGCCAACCACGTGTTTTTCTACGATGCAAACAAACGTTTCAAATGTATTCCTTACTACAAATATAGTAAGATATATATTTATGAATTTACGAATACTGGGACAACCGAGTGGGACGAATTCAGAGGCGAGAGAATGTACGGAAAATATTTCATTAATTATTTATATGCATCTTATGCTCGTAGGCTTACAAATATTTATTGAGCTAAGAAAAAGCTTTTTCTTTATGTATTACAAGATTAAGTAACGCCCTTGGACTCTCATTGTTGTTTTATTTTCCTTTTCGACGCCTCGTTATGTATTTTTTCATTTCATATTCCATTTTATTTTAATTTGTACTATTTTTTTCATCTTTTTTAAACAAAGAACCTTAAACTTTGCTTCCTTATAAAATTTACGATTTTAAATAAATTTTAAGTAAATTTTACGATTTTTAATAATTATTAATTCAAATAAAATCACAGTAAGTTAAAACCTGAAGAAAAATCGGTCTCGAATGATAAAAAAAAAAACTAAGAAAATTTTATAATTTAAAAAATCCCCGAGCCAAGCATCTTCAAGTTAGCGATTCGTATGCGAAGTGGACCTGAGAACGCAAACTATTCCCGGGCTAATCTTGGTCTCTATCCTGGTGTAATAAAGATTCTTGAGATAGTTCTCGTAGTATAGACAAAAAGAGAAAAGAGAAAGAGAAAGATGGTCCAATATCTGCTGCCCGTAATAACGAGATGAATAACGAGAGACTAGAAAAATAAATAAAAAAACGTGACGGTTGATTCGAGTTCGAGGCGAAACGTGGCCAATTCACGCTTTTTTTTTACTGCTTTATATAAATATATATATGGATATATACATTCATCACAATCCGTCATTTCTCGTAAGGCACGTTCGCCCAGAAAACCACATACTCTACAATTATTATTATTACTTTTTTTTCTATTTTCTTTCTTTTTTTTCGTATCTTCGCGACTATGGAGATGCCATCAATTTGTCTGCATAATTCTACACTCGTTTGGCTTTCCTTGCAATTTCACGAAATCATATTCAATTATCTGTTTGGTTCGCAATCATTTTTTTAAAGTATTTTTTTTTAATCGAAATTTTGAGACTTTCAGTGCTTTTTTTTTACTGAAATTGTATGTATTGAAGAATTTTTTAGAAAAAAAAATAAAGAAGATTCGTTCGAGCGGAAATTTTCAAATTTAACCTCGAATACTACAAGTTGTAAGTTTTGTGATGGCAACGAGCGGAAACGAAAGATAGAGAATGAAAGGAAGAGAGAGTCGAGTCGTCGTGGTTACGCTTTGTTGTGCCACGTAGAGGACGACCTGGTGGCGACAACACACAACCACAACATTTACCGGCGAAGGCAACAGCCACTAGGCCTTTGGACACTGACCCGAGTAAACATGTGAAAAATACGAACGATAAAATGAGACAAAAGAGAAAAACTAAAATAAGTTTTAAACGATCAGAAGAAATTCTTGTTCTTTTCGGTTCTGACGAAATTTTTTTAATCTTATTCAATCATTTTCAAAAAATGAGAAAATAAAAAATCGATCTATTTTCGTGAAAGAAAAACTTTAAAATTCCGAACGTTCGATGCGTCAGAGAAAAAAATGATTTTCTCACAAAATGGCGTTTCGCTGGAATTTTTTAATCCATTTTCTCTACATTTTTTGCCTTTTTGCAGGTTATAAAACTAAAAATCACAATTATTTTGATTATCTATGTCAATGTCGTTGCTTCGAATAGCATTTGGAAAAAAAACTACATCGAAAGCTTGTCTCTTTCGTTGTTTTTTTTTTTTCTGGAATTTGTTGATTTCATTCAAAATTCGTTTCTTCAAATACATTTTGTCATTACGAAAAGAAAATCATTGTAATGATTTATTAAATGAAATATAAATTTGTCACATTTCTGACGTTGTTTCGATTTGAAAAAAAAATGTGTCGTCTTTTAAAGAAAATTCTGTGAAAAACGAGAACAAAACGAACAGGTACAAAATTCTCAGTAAAAATCCCGAGACTGCGAAGCTTCCGGAAGTTCGTATAGTCGCTAGTAAATGGAAGCGAGATAAATTTTACAGTACGCTTAGAAAATGAGAATAAAGAGTGTGCGACAGAGAGAAAAAGAGAAAAAAAAATTACGAGAAAAGAGAAACACAATGAATGTACCCAAAGTACAGTTGTTAAATTTCTGGAAAGAACGAATAGCAGGTATTTATTTTCTTGGTAAAATTACTCTTGAAACAGAACTACAAATTCTGTCTTTTTCTAACGAATAATAAAAAATAAATAAATAAATAAATAATAAAGAATGTTCGAAAAATCCGCTGATGTTGATTACGAACGTATAATTCATTAATAACTTTTCATTATAAAACTAAATAGAAATTTCATCATAAAAATAGCAAGTTTTATTTAAAAAACCACGAGCACATTTTTTTCGTCATTTTGGACGTTGAAAATGGCTTTGTAATGAAAAACGATGATGAGCCTGCGAACGAGTGTCTTTATCGTCTAAAAACTGTCAAATTTTCGATCTAGAAATCGAAACACACAAAAAAAGAAAAATATTAATTGGAAAATGGACGATGAGATATTTCATAAATTTTGGTCAATTCTTTCGAGGCTCGAAGGTCGAATTCTCGATGTGTTCGACCTTGAGCATAAACTTCTAAAAATAATCATCGAAGACATTGAAACCCCTGAATTAGTCGTTGCAATAAAAAAAAATTGCATATTTTTATTCAAAATTGTGAAATTCAACTGACCTCCATTTCCCCCCCACTTTTTGGTCCTCTACAGATTTGGGAATGTGTGGTTTATCGTGTAGGGCGATCGATTTCCGTACTCGGTCAAATTTGCTACTTTACCCTTCGAGTTTCGATGCAAAAACGAAAAAAATAGTGATTACAATGTTTGGTCACGAAAAAAAAACTACAAATTTGTATGATGCGAAGAGTTTTAATTCGAAATTTTGAAAAAAATGATGATTTTATGCTAAATTTATCGATCGAACGATGGTGTCGCATCAAGTCATATTTTTTTTCACCTCGCGAACGTCGTGAAGCCGGCATTTTGCTTCGGGCCTCGAATCAAGCGAATTTATTCCAAAAAATCGTAAAAACCAAACCCGTAATCACGTAAAGATAATTTTGAGGGTGAAAAAGGGTAAAAAATGAATAAAAAAGTTGATTAAAACGCGCTTGACCACGCGCACCAAAGAGGGCTGCGTCACGACGCGGCGGCGGCGAAGCGCGCGCACGCGAGTGCGAGAGAGACGGAAACTAACCTAAAAAGTAAAGCGTCGACGTTGCGGTAGAGAAACTTATAGAAAAGGCGCAAAAAAAAACACTTTTCTTTATAATTTATGGGAGAATGCAAAGCTCGCTTTAAAATTGAAGTCTAACGAATAAAACAGTCAAAATAAAGGTCCGAAAGGAGGCTAGAAAAAAGAAGCGAAAAAGAGAAAGAAAATCGGTACTCACTCGACGTTGGCGTCTCGGGATGATAAAAAGCTTCGTGCCGGGCAGTCTCGTTGTTGGCACAACCGAAAAATCCTTCAATTATTAAAGCACGAGTTTTAACAAACGATTTTTCGAAAAAAAAAAAAAAAATTGTTCGTCTCGCCGAACCACGATCGCCCAGATGGATTACGGGGTTTTTGGGAGACCGAGAGCGAGATAGAGTGAGAGGGGATGGCGAAGAGAAGGGGCGGGAGGGGTTGGAAATTGAGGGGCTGGGGAAGAGAGAGAAAAGATGATAAAGCCGACTGTGGAAAAAAAAATACACGCATACGTTGAGGGGCAAGGGCAGGGGAGGGTTTAACCCGTGAGAGAGATAGAAATGCACGCACACACAAACACACGCGACGCGCGGGCGCGAGAAACTGTTGTGGCGAGGGGGGAGCGGGAACAAGAGAAACACACGGGTGTGCGCAGAGAAAACACAATGGCGAAGAGGAACGAGTGCGTTGCGAGTGACGCGCGCCGCACGATAGAGTCAAGTTTACGCTCCCGGCTCTTCTCTCTCTGTCTCGCCCCGCGCGTCCGCCGGCTGCGCACGAACGCCTGCGCGTGGCGACATCTCCCGGCGGAAAGGGTAATCTCAGAGCTTGAGTAGCGGAGGCACATCAGTCGCTGGACCACGACGACCAATGGGCGGGCGAGAATTAAACTCGCGCGAAATGCCAAGTTCGCATAGTCGCCACAGCGGTTCGTGCGCTTTCTACTCAGTCGGTAATGCAAATGGAAGAATTTATCGACTGAGCCCAATGCGCGTCATTTACTATTCTTAATTTATTTCCGAATCGATTGTAATCAATTAACGAATTAATTCTTTATTGTTTTGACGTCAAAATAAATGTTTTTGATGATTTTCTGTTGGTAAAAAATTTCGTGACTCATTTTTTACTCCCGCCTCGTGCTGCTCCCAGTGTTGAAAAAACGAACCAAAATTTATGGAAGAACGTGTTCAGTGTCGATTAAAAAATGAATCATGAAAATTATGACGAGCTCCTTGCAAAATTGATACAAAAAAGTAAATCCGAAGGTAATTGTTTGCTTATTTATCATTTTTCAATTATTGAAATCGCAATTTTTATTGATACAAATAAAAATCTATCTGAAATACGAATTGTAGTATCAACCAATGAAAATTCGACGTCGAAATCTTCGAAACTTTTGGAAATCGAATCAGTGATAAGAAATATCGACCAACAGCTCGATAGTTGCAAATTTTTAATATTTGAGACTCTCAAACACTACGAATCGAAAATAATCGTCGTGAGTAATATTAAAAAAGAGCAAGAAAATATTGAAATCCAAGAAACGAATTGGAACGAATTCGAGGCCTCGATAAACTCGCGAATCGTCGAATTTCTCAAAATTCGAAAGAATTTTCTGGATCTCGTTAACGAACAAGAAATTTCAAACGAAAAATACAATGAAAATTGTAAAAATATTCAAAAAACAAAAGTGCAAATTATTCACGAAAAAAATTGCATTTCTGACGAAATTTCCAAAGTCGATGAAAACATCATAACCCTAAAATCTCAAATCCACGAGACGAAGAATCGTATCGATTTTTATCAAGTTTGTAAACCAAAATTTCTCAATGAAAAAAAAAAACACAAAATTAAATGATTTTCAAAATTCTTGAAACATAGATTTTGCCATCAAATTTTCTTCATTATTAGATCTAGAATCCAGTTTTTCGTGATTGTTTGGAAAAGGAAGAAAAAAAATGGCGTCAGCAAGCTAACGAGGCGGAAGAAAAATTTCAAAAATGTTTAAATCGTTCTCAAAAACCAGAATTTCTTTAAATCGTTGTTAAATAAAAAATAAACGATATTTATTTACAAAAAATTGAAAATCTTTTATTTTTACGTTCAAAAAACCACAATTTCGGCAAAAATTAAGATTAAAACAACATAATCATAAACATTTATTTATATTATGAAAAAAAAATACATTAAAATATAGAATTTCATTAAACTCAATACTTAACGTAACTTAAAATTAATTAACTCAATTGTAATACAAAAAAATAATGGCTTCAGGAAGGGAAATATCATTAAAATACGAAAAAAATGATTTTTTCATCTTTTAGAATGCCATTTTGTTCGTTTCAACGACTTTTGCAAGTTCTTGAAGTTGTTCGACGGTATTTTCGAGTTTTGAAAGAACGCAAGGGACTATTTTTGATGCTCGATTCGTGCGATTCTGAATGGCTTGAACTTTGGCTCTTCTTTTTTTTATTTCTTCCATCATTCTTGCGTTTTCATTATTTATTTCTTCGACTTGTTTCTCAAGAATTTTCATTTCCGTCATCATCGCCTGAGCGTCCAAACTTCGCAAATGTTTTTTCACGTCACCTGGTGGTCGCCTGTAAAAATAAATCAATTAAATTTTCTGCACAACAATAAAAATTGGCAACAAAAAAGCGAAAAATTCGATTAAACTCGAATTTCTGAAAGTTTCGATTTTTTAATTATTAATCGTTATTCCGATGGTAAGAAATTTCGAAGATTTTCAAATTTTCGTCACGAAATATCATGACAGCATCGAGAATTGGTGAAAATAAGAAAAAAAATCGAATTTTTATTCTTTTTTCGTGTTTTTCATTTTTTTTTTCAAATCGACTTACCATAGAATTTCGTTTGGACAATTCAAAGCTTCTTGAGCTAGTTCGGCAGCTTTGTCAAGCCCCGCGGCAAGATCGCCTTGTGCCAAAATGTCGTCCAATTCGACGCACATTCCATCGTAAAGTTCTTTAACCAAAACGGCTCTTAATTTTTTGGCCAAAGTTGGATTCGATTTTAAAATCGTCATTGTGTTCATAAATTCTTCTTCGCTGTAACGAAAAAAGCAAAAAAATAAAATAAAAAAACACAAGCATTTATTATTTAATTAAATTTTGAGATGTTCTTCAAACGAGAATCGCTGCATGAAAATTTTCGATAATAAATTCAGGGTTTTATTGTTGGGCTCGTAAAATTTACAAATTGTGCAATTTTTTTCTATCGAAAAACTCGGAAGATTAATTTTAAAAAGATGACATAATAATTTCATTTGAATTTCATCGATTAATTAATTAATCGTCAATCATAAAAAAAAAGGACTCATTTTTTTGTTAATTTGCTTGTCCATATTGTAATTTTTTATTGTTTTGTATCTCCGAGTTTTTCGTAGTTTTTTTTTTACCACAAGTGCAAAATTATTTCCTGGAAGTCGAGATCAGCAAATTAGTGACGATAAGTGATAAGCTGGTGTATCATAAAATTCCAAGTTCTCTGGTTTCACTCCAAGATTATTGAAGAGTGAATGCAACATTGAAATTGAAAAAATCTTTTATTTCCTCTCGATTCATTCGATTGTTGAATTTACTGTTTTTTTAAGGAGCTTATTCTAATAATTTACAAATAAATCATTGAAAACCCCGTAAAATTGATTTTAAAAAACCACTTTTTTGTATCGTCGATAAAAATGATGATTTAAAGTTGTTCTCATGTTTTTGATGCTTCCGTTGATTACGGCGAACGTAATCAGGCCGGGACAGGTGCAATCTGATAAATAAAAACAAAGTTGCATTTGTCCAGACCTATTCACGCCCACCGACCTTCAAATTCTTCATTTTTCCTACCTTCACCATTCGACTTACCAAAAAAGGCCATTTTTCACCATCTTTTTCAGGGCAATCATTTTTTTCCAACATTCCAATTGTTCTTGACGTTTTTTCCATGTTTTTTTCCACCGTCTACAGTTTTCTCGAGCGCTCTTACATTTTGCTCAATTTGTATTAACGATTTTTTTTCACATTCACAATGTTTTATTGATTGAATCGTTTTTTTTGTTCATTCTTGAAATTTTTAAGTTTTTCTGTACGAATTCATTGAACAATAATTATGAAAAATATAAATGTTGGAATTGTGCAGCGAATTTTACGAAATATTCCAATTTATTAAGGTTCATTATCATTGAATAAAAATGAAAATAAAAATCAATTTAAAAAATGTAAAATAAAATCATTTTTTTCAATTCGCAATAATGAGCGGTATATTTACGAGGACGGATATTCGATTTCCGGCAAGCGAGCGAAGAGCACGTGTGCGTGTTTATAACGGAGCTTACCGAGAACCCGTTCGACACAACAGAAAAGCGGGACAACCTCGACACACAGCTTCGGATGCTCCATGAGATTATGGCATCTTTACTCTTCGTGAATAAATTCGATTTTCAGACAAGATTTTTTATCCATCCGCGTCTCACGCGATAATTATTCAAATAATTTCTCAATTGAGTTTCTTAAATGATTTTTTTCTTTTTCGTTCTGATATGTATTTTTAATCGAATAAACAAATTTCATGTTAAAAAAATGTCAGAATCAATATTTTTTTATTCTCAAGGATTCGTGATAACAGGATCGAAATCTTGTTTGAAAATTGATTTTTTTTATGAAATTTCATATAAAAATCGATGTTTTGTTAATGAAAGTAAAAATAAAAAATATTTTTCATGATTTCGAAATTATAGGATCGAAATGTAGTTGAAAGAGTTCGAATTTGGAATAAAATGCAAAAATTTCATGTTTTTGATAAAATGTTGAGGAAAAGAAGGATTTTTTTAGGGATTTGAGGTTACAGGATGGTGATTTGATGGTAAAAAAAAGAATTTGGCGAGTGGTCGTGTTCAGGGCCACCAAGAGGTAAGAATGTTGTATAATAATGATAATTTTTGGGTTTTGAAGGTTGAAAGGATATTTTGAAAGGGATAAGAAAGAGCAAAAGGAAGAGAAGGGCCTGAGGTCTCCTTTGTCTGTGAAAGAATTCAAAGGATCACCCGAGAAGCGAGTTTCTTTTTCTCTCTTTCTCTGGTTTCTGGTTTGCAAAAAAAAAAGAAGGAAAGAACGAGCTGGAAATTGAACGTTCGTGCACTGCGGCCAAAATACATATTGGCTCTTCTTTGGCTGAGGGAAAGAGTGAGAAAGAATAATATTCTTCAAGGACAATGGGGGTCGAAAACTTAACCGTGCGGAAGAACGAACGAGCGAGCGAGAATCAACGATCATGAAAATTTTCGTCTCTTAATAAATAAGGGAACGAGAGAGAAAGAGAGAAACCAATCGAGCATTTCGTCGAACTGTCCATGAAATAATAGAACTCGAGGCTACCATTTTTAGTGGAAATATCGCGCCAAATAATCTCACGAAAGGTTGCGAAACAAAAACTGAAGATAAAGGAAGCAGAAAAAAAAAACAAACCGAAATAATTCTTTTGAGAAAATTGAGTCTCGAAATCTTGGAAAAAAATATTTATATTTATTCATTGAAATGATAATAATTGAATTGTCTATTATTTATTACTCGCTAAATATTGAAAGATTGAAAAAATAAGATGAATATGTTGATAATTGTCAAAGAGAATGGAAAAAAAAAAAAAATCTGAAAATAACTGAAAATTACATACCGTTAGACGCCCATAAAAATAATCAGTATTCATCGAGAACTGACCTACTTGCGAAAAAAAGGTTAATCTTTTATTCCGGTCGTTTACATCTAAATTCGAGTAAGTAAAAAAAAAAAAAAAGCTCGATGTTTCGTTAGATAGTCAAAATTTCGTATGAATAAAATCCAAGAACGATAAAAAAAAAAAAACGAAAAAAAATGAGAAAAAGAGACGTGAAATTTTTTAAAAAATTTCGTGCTATGAAACGAGAGCAGTGTCGAGGAACTTGTCGAGGGTGGCTGTAAACTTGAATCTCAAGGGGACGAACACGAGCCACGTGAGATTCGACCAGTAAGAATTTTGCGCGAGTTTGTGTCGGACAAAAACGAGATGAGAAGAAAAATGGAAGGGAGGGGAGTGATTGAAAGAGAGGACAGATCGTACATTAGTATGCAAGACTCGGAGGCCAATGACATCGAGTGACACCATCGTTTGGTCTTTGGTCCCTCCGGCTATCCGCGAAATGAAGAGAGAGAGAAAAGCGAGAGAAAAAAGATGATGTGTTTCATTATGGATTGATATACCTTAAGGTAATTGAACAAAATAATAAAAAAACACACGAAAAAATAAAAATCGTTCGAAAAATAATAACAAAATCATATTGGGAAATAGAGAAAAATGCATAAACATTTTACGAATCGATTTCACGATCGAAAACAGCGTGTACCTTGGTGAGATTGTAAAATCCCCTCTTAAGATTACGTTGGTCGATAAATAATTGAATTTTATGAAGAAAAGTCTGTAGCCATATTTCTCTACGACGCACCGTTGTTAAAATATTAATCAATTACTGTTAGCCAATCCAGCACGCAACAAAGAGCGCTTGCCCCGCCCACTTGTTTGTTTCAACGCACCGGATTGGCTATCACTAATTTATTTTTCTCTCTGCAACCCCGCGTCGCACAACAAAATAGCTGAGGACTTTTCAATTTAGAATTTTAAGATGTAGGTGCGCTATATTCTTAGAGCCGAAACTTGGAAAAATTTTTAATGCGATCAAAAAGTTGAAAATAGAAAGCCGAAAAATAAAAATGTTTTTGCCGAGCAGAGTTTTAATTCTTACGATCGATAAACTCAATCGGCAATTTTTTTTGTTTTTCCATCTTTTTTCACACATTAATGGAACATAAAAAAACAAAATAAATCCCTTGGTAATAGTGGAAAATAAAAAACTGTTAAAACAAACTTGTTGTTCTTACCTCACACATTCGGCGATGTTTTTGAAACAATTCGTAACGGCCGTCCGGAACAGAAACACGTTGTTAGTTTCGCTTTTGATCTCCATTTCATTGTCTGCCATTTTAATTATTTGTCATACATATGAATGTACAAGTGTTAAAATAAAAATGGAAAACGAGCAAAAATAGTAACCAGACGAGGCCGGAAAAAAATGAATTTTGACACGCGCGTAAGTGCAGGCAGAATTTTCGTAGGTTTCCAAATTCTTTGTCACCGCATTGCTCGATCTCTGCTGATTGTTACTCGCAAACTGACGAGGCGAGAAGAGCGAACGAGGTTCCGAGGGAGTTTCTCCCTCGAGAGACGAGAGTTTAACGCTTGGGGAAGGGCACCGGCGACACGAGTAGAAAAAAAATACAACTTTTCTTTGTTGTTTCGGGATAAAAGCACGCGCCCGGCTAACGGTCAACCACGAGTAGCGTCTCGTTTATCTTTCTCTTTCCCTTTTTCCCTCTCTTCTTTCTTCTCATTTATTTCCTTCCTACTCTAAACTTTATCCCCGAAATCGCAAGCCCGCTCTTTGTGCCGAAGAGCGTCGCGATTCTGCGCAGAATCAAACGCGTAACACGCGTTTTTAACAATACTTTACCCATTATTTAACAGATGGCGCGTAAGCGCCATCGACTAGCGCCGCTTTGCGGCCATATTTCGAAGCTTCAATTTTCCCGCGAAATGACACATATCATTATTATTGGAACATTAAAAGTTGTTTTTTCGTACTGCCAAATATTATTCTTTGTTTTCCTAACACTCTTCGTACACTTTTTCGCTGTGAAAGGCTCTTTTTTTTATCATGGAATATAAAAAACGCCGGCGTTTTACTGTCAAACAAGAAGACGATGGTCTTCGCGAGCTTTATCCACACGATTTACAGTTTTATAAAAAACCACCTCGCGGGTTATTAAACTTTAAAGAATTCCAGGATTTGGGCCTCGAGAGACGTCAAGGTAAGACTTTTCCAAATAATATTATAAATTTCATTTATTTATCGTGTATATTTACCAGGAGTATGATTATTTATACCGATCATTTGTAAATTTTGTTTGTTTACGTTTGAACCTCACGTCACAGCTACTTTCTTTATTTTCAATATTCCAAATGTTTATTGTTATGCGTCGAATAGTTTTTTGTTTTTTCACCACTCTGGTAGATTGTTGAAAATTTGTTGAGGTTGGAGTCCCAGAAATCATGAGAAACGTAAACTTAACCTCAAATTTTTGAAAATTCTTAATTTTTTGACAAATCGGATTTTCAAAACGAGTTGATTGAAAAATTAATCTCAATTAGCAACTCACAGATAAATTTACCGATCGAAAAATTATTGTTTACGAGAAAAACAAGAAAATTGCAAAAATCTAGCCAAAATGCTATAGTTTATCATTTGTCATCAAAATCAAAAGCAGCGGCTGAATTTCAACTTTCAATTTTCTCAATTTCAAAGTTTTGATGCTCGTCGAGTCGATTGCACAAAGAGGAGATTTGAAAACTGTGGAGGATAAAAAAATTGCGTTGCTAAATGCCCTCCGAAAAGACGGTTTCAATTATTCAGCAAAATTGTTAAACGGCCAAGGATGTTCGTCGCACAACGAAATAGAATTGCAGGCGAGAAGGAGAGACCACATATCGCACTACATCTTGGCTTTGGCGTATTGTCAGAGCCCGGATAATCGAAAATGGTTCGTTAACATGGAAACAGAATTTTTCAAAATGAGATTTTCCTCATTGAACAAAGAAGGAATCATTAAATTGTTGAGCTTAAGCGGCTTCGATTATCAAGCGGTAAGTCATTGGTTTTTCAACAAAACGTTCGTGCGATCCTTTTTTTTTTGTAAATAAACTTTCCAACTAGCTTAACAACGAGCATAATCTTCCCAGTAGCGTAAAACATCCCCGGTACATGACGAAAAAGTTTAATTCACACGGTTCTCTTTGTTTTTTGATAACGAAGAGAACGGCCTATGATAAAGTTGCATCCGGCAAAAATTGAGTTATGAAAACTCTAAAAAATGACAAAAGTTTTGAAAAACTGGAAAAAAGAGATTTTTGCTGTAAAAATTCACATAATTTCTGACCCTGTTGAGGATGAAACTCTGTTTTCCTTCTCGTACATGTATCTATTCAGAATAATTGAAATTTTCAGATAAGCCAAGAAGAAAAGGAAAATATAGAAGAAAATCTTTTACTATCGACCGCCAGAATTTCTACGATAGAACATACGGAATTTTACAAAGTGCCTTTTGAGAAAGTTGCCGATTTGATAAGATTCAGAAAAGTTTATCTTTGCAAAGGCTACGCTTATATTCCTCTTTCAGAATTGGTCTCGCTTTTTCTTTCCGAATTCAAAGCCGTCCTTAATCAACAGTTAGAGGTGAGTAAACTTTTTAATCAATTCAAACTGACCCAGGAAATGTTGCAGGCCCATAACAAAAACTTTTTCTTTCCAGACGTCTTTAGCGATCGTAAAAAACCTAGAAGACGACGATCGTTTAATATCATTTTTGAAAACATTACCAAACGTATTTGCGGGAATGACGAAAATTGTTTGGGCAACGAATACAGTGCCGATTGAAAGTCTCGACGAATTGTCCAAAATTTCGTATCCCGTTTGCATGAGAGTTCTCCACGAAATAGTGAAAACTGAGCACCATTTGAGAAATCTTGGCCGCATGCAATATGGACTTTTCCTTAAAGGAATTGGCGTCACTCTCGAAGATGCTTTACGTTTCTGGCGGACCGAATTCACCAAGACCATCGATCTTGACAAATTTGAAAAAAAATATTCTTACGACATAAGACATAATTATGGAAAAGAGGGTAAAAGAACTAATTACACGCCTTATGGCTGCAACAAAATTCTCAGCAGTACTCCCGGACCAGGAGAAAAACACGGATGTCCTTTTAAGCACATGAGTAATGAGGAGCTTAAGAAAAAACTCACATCTTTCGGATTTCCTGCTTCAGGTAAATTAAAAACTTCAATTTCGCTCAAAAAACCGAAGAGAAAACAGTTTTTGTATTTTTTTTTTTTCGTTGAATGAGGAGTTTTATTATTGTAATAAAAAAATACAACAATAAACACAAAAACCCTTTGATATTTAAATAAATATCTGCCCAATTTGAATGCAAAGTAAAAAAATGCAATTTTTTATTAAATTTCAGCCGTAAGTGAAGCAGCAGAACTGGCGAAAGAAGGTAATCACACATTGGCGTGTACGAAATGTTTCGAAGTTTCGCACAAGACGTTACCAGAGCGTGTGATAATGCATCCAAATTCTTATTTCGCTCAAAGTCGTGAGGTGATAACAAAAGCATTGGGTGGTGGAGAAGCGGCACAAAACGTAAGTGAAAAAAATGTTCCGATTGTGAAATCAAAAACAGAAAAAGGGGCATCGACACCATCGCGAAATGCGGGAACGCCATTGCGCGGAGGCGTCAACACGCCAGCACGAAATTTTGCAACTCCGACGTCAAAACGATTATCATCGAAAATCGAGCCTTTAAATATCGAGGAAATGTTGAATTCCGATGAAATTGAACAAATGATGATCGACATGTGATTTTAAATAAATAAATGGACTAAAAAAAATGGAAAATCGCTCAAAAATCTATACCGGAATCATGCAAATCTTTGTCAATAGAATAATCATTAAGTAATTATATTTTTTATATTATTATTATTATTATTATTTATAACTTGACAATAAAACGTTAATTTAAATTGTTATAAATATATACGTTATTCCTTTGTATTGGGAAAGAACACGGAGGCGTGGCTTTTTACATTTCAACACAATAATAAAAATTATTATTCATTCATTATAATATTTATTAAAATTAATAATAATGAATCATAATAATTATTAATTATTTTTTTCGGTATAATTATTAACTAATAAATGAAAAAATGAAATAATTAATAACAACAATTAACATTTATCACAAATTATTAATTATTTTTCTCATGCTAATTGTTGTTGTTTTTTTATTTAATCGTAATAATGATTATAAATAAATTTCAACAGGTAATTCGTAAATTTTCAGTAAATAATCAATCTCGCCTGAAACGTTTGTACAAGTTCGATAAATTCTTGTTTCTCTTTCAGTTTTCTCACGATGTTTCGAGTGACGAATTCATCACAATGATGCAATTCTCAATCACGACGACAATTATTCACGACAAAACGTTATTTCCGCGTTCTGCGACCACTCCAATCGACTTTCGTGTACTCAGGGTCGATTGCACTCTCCTGACACACGGAATTTACCATTTACGATAACTCTAAACTGAGAACGAAAGTGGAAATTGAATATTTGATTTTTTGTTGTTTTTTTTTTTTTCGAAAAAAAAACGCAATTTAGAGGCCAAAAAATTGATTTCTCCTCTCGTCACTTCAACTCATTTTTCTTCAAATTGTACAATGATCTCAGGCTAACCACAGATGGTGAAGCAACGAGTTCCACCTCAATGTGTGAAAAAGCGTGAAATTGGATCGCACGTATTGGTCGTTTTACATAAAATCGCCAAAAATCTTAATGAACAAAATGTTCAAATTGAATGCCAATTTTTTTTTCGGATCGTCCACATACTCAGGAACGTCAACTAATTTATTCAGATTTTTATCTCAAAAAAAAGAAATAAAAATCAAAAAAATTCACAGCCAAAATCAACATTTTATTTTTTTATTTTAAAAATTTGAAAAAATTCATCAATCTTCCACATATTATCAGGACGCCAGAAAAAAATCACCCTTCAAATTCGACCTTCGGAACTCAGTCATTTATTCGAAATAGAATGACCCATATATATTTTTTCTTCCTATTTAACGTTGCGATGTGCCATTACAGGGGTTTCGTGCTTGTCTCGTTAAACTATTCTCGAAGCTCAAGATCCTACGTACCAAAGCAATCTCGGACGAGTTATACTTATTTAACATATATATAGAAATATTTACAGTTTCTTACAAAAGAAATAAAGAAAAAAAAAAATACGTTCTTCGTCGCCTTGAACGATTCTCACTGCTCCAAAATCTTAAAAAAATTACAAATAATTTAAATAACAAGCCAAATTCTGCAGTTAGTTTTTTTCAGCTTCAAAACGAGACTCGATCCATTCGAATTAAATAATTTTTTGAATTGTTACTATAATTCGAAAAAAAAAAAAAAAAAAATCTTTCTTCATCCACTGCTTTTGAACGTCACTCTATGTGAATTGTAACATTCGTGATAAATGTTTGAAAATATATATCTCGTTCTCGTATAAAGGTCAGGACAAGCAAAATTATGGAAGACATGGATAGGAATCGTCTTTCCATTCATCTCGCAAAATCCGTTTCAGTAAAAGTATTTATTACAAATAATTACAATCCTTAATATGATTTTCAACAATCAACCAAAACAGAAAAATCAGCACGAAATAAAAAAATTAAAAAATTAAAAATTGGAAAAAGAAACTTCGAAACAAATTATTTTTATTAAAAAATTAAAAAATCTTCGACCACATAAACAAATAAGGTTTTTTTTTCTAATTTCGAAATCCTGTTAACTTACGCTCTCATTTCCATCCTTGGAAAATAAGTGCCAATTATAAATCAAAGATTAAAGAGAGGGGAAGAAGACATAAAAAAAGGCCGAGGAATCATCGAAGAATTTCGTTATGAGACATCAGTAGCGAAGTTATTCGAGTTGCGTCAACCCTCTCGCTGTTTATAATCCTCGATGCTACTGCAAAATCGTCCTCAATGCGTTGCGTCAAATGTTCGGTATGACCAAGAGAAAGAAACCGAGAAGATTCTCCTGGCATTGCGAGAACATTAAACCAACACCGCAAGCATTTTTTCGACTTTTTTTTTCATTTTTTTAATCACATTCTTATAATTTTGTAATTTTATTCATTTTTCTTCATTTCGTTCCAATTGATTTTATTATTATTTTTTCAAAATTTATATTCATTCAAATTTCATCATTTTTCTTTTTCATTTCAATCTATATCGATTGTTAACTATTTTTTTTAAATTCCTTCTTTGTAATTTAATTAGAAAATCGAGCAATTGTAAATTCGTTGAATTTTCTTAATTTCTAATTTTTAGACTTATTTTTTTCGTATTTTTTGCAAACAGAAGATGAATTTTTGTTTAATTTTTATTAATCTGTTTTTCTCGTTTTTTAAAACAAAAAAGTTTTTTTTTATTTCAAATATTGTGGAATTTCGAAAATTCATTATTTTATTTTTCAATTTTTTTCTATTTTTATTACAAATGAATTTTGTTATTCTCATCCAATTTAATTCTCATTAACTCGCCACGTTTTGTTTCATTTATTTTTTATTTTTTTTTCCCCAACCACGAATCGTTGCAAATTTCGAAATGAAAGATCGTACGTCGGTGGATTTCGTTAAAGAAGATGACTCTTGATGAGACGTCGTGCCGAGAACGAAATCAATAAATATTCCTCACATGTAGAAAAAAAAAAATAAAAAAAAATGAAAATAAAAAAATCACATTGAATGAGAAACTTCCTCGCCTCCTGCCCCTTCGAAATGCACGTGTGTGTTTATTTCAACTCTATTCTCGCAACGAGATGAGTGAAATGCTTCCGCAATTGCATGTTTATATGCAGACGCGTGGTTACAGAGAACACATTTTCTCGTACACCTTTCTCGATCTATTCTCGATCGTCAGGACCTCACTTTTGCAATCCGCCACGACCATCAATAATGTTGTAAAACTATAACAATTATTTATCCCATCAAATCCATCAGAATCATTATTGGAATTTTACTCAAATAAACATTTTTTTATATTATTATATCGTTTAATAAAAATTAAATTCCAACCAATAAATAAAATAAAATAAAATAAAAAACTCGAAAATATTTTTTAAAGAATTCATCCGAATGAGAATTTTTTAAGTAATCCTTTTATGGGGAACACCATTAAAATAAATTCGATGAATAATTTTAATTTCGTAATATACGAATCCTTAGCAAACGATCTCTTTACGTAATATTCTAAGGAGAGAAGAGTTAAAAGAAAAAAAATAATAAAAATAAAAATTACATTGGAAATTACCACTCTATGGTATCAAACGTTATCGCTTCGTGATCTGCCCTCTGAACGAGTTATGGTTTCTTGCACCACATTGCGATCGAGAATTCTCTTCACTTGGAATATCGTTAATGTCTTCTCGTGAAGAATTGTAACGATCCTTCAGAAATAGACGCGAGATTTACGAGCCAAAATTTCAATAATCTTCGCTCCGTTACTTTTTTTTAAGTTTTATTTTTATTTATTTTCTTATTTATATTCAAAAATATTAAAAGTATAATCAAAATAGTTAAAAAGCTTGAAATAAAAAAAAAAATAATTAAAAATTAAAAATTAAGTTAATTTAAAATCAAATTAATTAAAATTAAATTAAATTAAAAATTCAATAATCAATAATTAGTAAATCAATATTTTATGTAACGGGAAGACTTTTTTCTCGAACTTTGATAAACGTGGCTAGTTTCTCCCGAGGTCGTATATCATAGTTTTATATTATTATTTCACCTCTGGCATAACACGAGCGTGAGTTCAAACGTGGCGTAGATTTATGTCCAGATTGTGGAACTCGAGTGCATGGACGTCTCAAAGGGCTGGGTCTTGTTTGATTTTTTGTTTCCTTCATTTACGTCTTCATCATCAAATAATCATTTCCTTCGTATTTCAACAGATCAAGTACATTTACATTGATATTTATTTTTATAAATATTTTATTTATTTAGTAAAATCTTAATATTTCGTGTTGAAAAACATTTAGAAAGTAAAACGTGCATATTGTTTGGCTTCAAATCTTATTGTCATCTCGTTTCACCTTCCCTCCATCTTCTCACAAAGTTTTCTTTTTTTTTTTTCATTTCTCGTAAAAGACGTCTCACTTCTGGGAGGTCCGGGGCAGAACTAAAGTTGTTGAATTATTATTGACAAAAAGGTTCATAAGAATTGCGATAATTTTCCAAATTACTCGAAATTTTACTTTTTTTTTTTTAGTGTCTGACTAAAAAGTTGGAAAATTGTGTTTCTTCTATTGATCCAAAGTTTCCAATTAAGGAAAACAATAATTAAAAATTATTGGAATGGAAAAATATTATTATTATTATTATTATTATTATTATTATTATTATTATTATTATTATTATTATTATTTCTAATAAATATTGCTTAAAAATAATTTCCGGATACACACGTCGAGTTATTATTCGCGACCTGGAAAAAATCAATGAAAGGAAAATCGATACAGATCGTGTAGAGACCTTTAAACAATGTGTTTTCTTTCTCTCTCTCTCTCTCTCTCTCTTTCCCTTTTTTTATTACAATGGAATTATGTCGGTGAGGTCACATTCACTTCGATGTATCATCTTCCTTTTTTTCTTTTCTCTCTCTCTCTCTCTCTCTCTTTCTTGATTAAATTAAGAGCACATTGCATACACGTCTATGAACATTACGCGCTTTAATCATAACATACACGATATTCTGCTCTTCTTCGTGACCTGAGCTCGTTACGCAATTTTATGCCCACATATACTTTTGAGGTAACATTATAAGCTCCATAAGGCTTTCGTTAAGTAACTCGATGAATTAATTAACGTGCCAATTATTCAATCTATATATATATTTTTATTTATTTATTTATCTATTTATTTATTTATCTATCTCTTTATTTATTCATTTAATTATTTATTTCGGTTCTAATTATAAATATGTACGATTCTGTGTAAGTTTATTTACAGCGATTTGCATCTACTTCCAAAGATATTTATCTATTCGATCTTATATGGGAATTTTCGATTGAAATCAACAAAAAATCGAGATTTTTATTCATTTTTTCAAATTATTCTTTTATTTTTTAACAATTTTTTGTAAGTTTTTGTATTCGTTCTGTATAAACTTATAAAGATATCGATCTATTTTATTAACACGTGCGTAAAAAATTTGAAAAAAAAAAACTGCACAAGGATTTTCAAAAAGTTGATAAAAATCGAAAATTTTATTTGATTCGTTTATTTATTTAATTATATTCATTTTATTATGAAAAAAAAAAAAAAAATAGAAATTTTTTGTTGATTTTGAACGAAGTTGACGATAGACGCTCCGCAATGATACGATCGAGAAGTCATGTAGCGTTTATGTCGAAGGCGCCAAAAGAGCTCTTTCGAGACACTCGTGGAGCAAATATCTGAGAGCACACGACCTGGCTGAGATGAGAAGATCGCGCGAGCGCACCAAGCTCGCGTTTCCCACTTTCATGTGACCCGATTGGATGACCTTCACGCTCCAGCACCGAGAAAAAGCATCTTACCGACGATCTGTATCGTCTGCCGATTACGCAACCATTTTTTTCTCTTTTCATCTAATTTTTTTTTTTTTTGTATTTTTATTTTTCTCTTTGCGGATCCCCCGCGTATTCCAAAAGGAGAAACAGTCATTTTTCACGATCCCCATATATTTTTTTCTGCAACGATTTTCCATTTTTCAATGATTTTTCACTTTTTTCAAAATTCAATTTTGCAAAATGATTTCTTGGCTCATTTCTTTCTAAATTTATTTTTCTTTCGTTTCAACGAAATTGCCTTTTTTTTTGTAACTTGATTTTTTATTTGTTGCGGTTTGTGTCCGTAAGAAAGAGAAATGAAAAAATTGAATATTGTTTTGGTTTTATTTTGAATTTGAATGCGAAAATTTTGAGGAATTTTATGTGGAAAAAAAGAGTTTGCATTCGAACCATTAAAACTTGAACGTCATCGTAAAATGTTGAGAAGATCAGAGCACGTGCCTTTGGTGAGTGGTGGGGGGAAGACGATTCCTTGCGAAGAGTCTCAAGAGGTATATAAGGACCCGGCACATCGACGATAGATTCACAATTACCCTTAGGAAAGTTTCCAAGTCAACAAATTAGGGAAACATTTCTGATTAGAAAAAAAAAGATTGAATTTTTTTTTCATATTTTATTTTTTAACTGCAACGAAATCTCAAGATGAGATCGGTATGGATTTTAATGTGTTTCTTTTTCTTACAATTTATGGGACCAATTGATTTTTTCGATTTTTTTTTGATTAAAATAATTTAATCGATTTTTTGAACGAATTTGGTGTCAAAATAGCCATAAAAATATTCAATTCACTGTTTTTTTTGTGTTGAGTATTTTTCAACTTTTTGGATAATTTTTTAATCATTTTTTTCACCTTTTCATTAGTTCATAATCGAAAAAACCTTTAATTAAAAATATTTTTAGCGTTACGCACTCGCGGTGATTTCCATCATGGCAACCTGCAATGCTGCCAGGTTGGAAAACACTTATCTTCCACCCGGAAGTGCACCGGGAGCTGGAGGTGGGGGATTAATTTCTGGGCCAAATAGACCTGGAGGTGGAGGTGGACCAGGAAGACCCGGAGGTCCTGGTGGATTTGGGGGTCCAGGAGGCCCAGGAGGTTCTGGAAGACCCGGAGGAGGTTCCGGTGGATTTCCAAGTCAGTTTCTTTTAACTCGAATTTTTTTTTCTAATTTTTCCACAATTTATTGTACTACTTGGACCTACATTATTACGTGGGTTCCGAATCAAGGAGAAAACAGTTCAAGATAATTAGAAAAAGTCTGTTGGTGTCGGGAGGAATCGAACCCGGGCCCACCGGGTGTGAGCCGGGCACGTTACCACTATGCCACTGCCTCTCTTTACTCTGAAGTTTCAATTTTTATGTTAATGAAAAAAAACTCAAGCGATTCGATGATTTTTCAATTTTTTTTTGTTTTCCATTGTTTTTAAGGTGGAGGAGGAAGTGGAGGGGGCGGAGGGGGTCGTCCAGGTGGGCAAGGAAGTGGTGCCGGTGGTGGTCAGGCAATTCCCATTGTCTCGTTCAACAGTGAAAACAACGGTGACGGAAATTATCAATTCAGTTACGAAACCGGAAACGGAATAAGTGCACAGGAAACTGGACAATCTCAAGGTGACTAAAAACAACGAAATTTATCTCGAATTATCAAAAAAAATATAAATAAATAAATAAATAAACACTTTTAGGTGACACGGAATCTGTGAGTGGCTCGTATTCTTACACGGGACCTGACGGAGTTCAATATACAGTGACGTACACAGCAGACGCTGATGGTTTTCACGCTGAAGGCGCTCATTTGCCAACACCACCGCCAATTCCACCAGAAATTCAAAGAGGCGTCGAGCTGTCACTCGCTGCTGAGGCACGAGGTGAAAATCAGGACGGTTCTTATTCCGGTGAAGGAGGAGGCGGCGGTCAAGGTGGAGGTCAAGGAGGATTCGGAGGTGGTGCTGGACGTGGTTCTGGTTTCGGAGGAGGTGAGTGAAGAATTTTCAAAAACTTAAGCAAATGTATACGAAAAAATCGATAAATTTTTTTTTTTCACCAAATTCACATTTTCCATGCTTTTTATTTAATTCTCATAAACCATTATTTAATTTTGTACCCGAAAGTCAATAAAATTTGAAGAAAATCTACAGAAAACCATAAAATCTTAATTTCGATAGTGATTTTTGGGAAATTATAAGTTTTATGGTGTTTCTCAGGAGGCGCAGGTCGAGGAAACGCCGGTGGAAGTGGTGGCGGTTCGTACCAAGGGCCAAACTCTTATCAAACGAGTTCGAAAGGTTATCAGTACTGAGAAGCATAATTGAATGGAGAAAAACAAGGATGAAGATATCGAAGACACACCTCATGCAGCAGAAACGAAAAAACCCTCATTTTTATACATAAATATATATTTTTACATACACAAACACAAGAAAAATTTTAAACATTAAAAAATGATAAAATACTCACACAAAGGCATATGTACATAACAATTTATGTAAATCACTGTGAACAATTGTTTTTTATATTATTTATAAAGATGAAAAGAGGAGAGAACAAAAAAATTGAACTCGTTTTTTTTTTTTCATTATTCCCGCGTTTGCCCTTCCAGGTTTTTACGATCCCATCCCATCATCTCTCTAACCTCACTTTTCTATTTCAAGAAACGCCAAAAAGTGATTATTCTATTGTATATGGAATTATGAAGTTAAAAAAAATGATTTCCTGACGAAAGCAACAAGAAAAAACGTAAATATTGGATGTTCGGCTTGAAGTTGGAAAGCAATTGATCGAGAGGCTTAATTCGTCGTTGCAAATGAAATGGACTGAACAATAATGAATATTGCATAAGGATGAAGCGTGACAATTGGAAAAGGACGAGAAAACAATTTGCAAACAGGATCGAGAGCTGTCGAGTGTGAAGGTTGCTTGTGAAAATAAATATTTCGTAATAATGGCAAATAATTTAATGAAAAATAGTAATAATCGATAATTTGAGAGGTTGGAACGCGTGTAGTAGGCTCGATTGATATTTATTGAGTCCATAAACATCGTCATGACAACTTGAATCGATAAAGTGCGATTGCAAAGAAAGATACGGGATAATAGTGTTAATGAGAAGAGTAAAAACGATGAACGAGTTGGCAAAAGTCACGAGCCTCGTGCAGTTGCATTTGAAAACGATATTCGCGAAGGTTGTTAACGATTTAGAATAATGGGAGCGTCCGGGGCGTTTGGAACATCGATAAAAAGTCATAAAAAATGGCGTTTTTTTAAAGCTACGGATTATATTTCACTGATGTATCCATGTTTCGAACTTTTACGAATTTTTGGACTTTTTCCATACAAAATAACCTCAACGTCGACCATCGTCACTTCCAAACTTGGTTATATTTATTCGAGCTTAATAACTGGCTTAACTTTTGCTCTAATGAGTTATCTCCTTTATCAAATGGACGTTTCTCATAAACTTCAATATACTTCGGTACCTGGTTATCTACAAGGCAATTGTTACATCGTTCTTGGCTGTTCGATCGCATTTGTCTCTTACGTTTATAGCTCGAAAAGGATGCGTTTGCTTTGTGATCTCGTTGAACTTTCTTCGAGATTGCCAGCCTCCTCGTTTTCTCGTGTCACTAAAATCGTTCACGCCAAAGATATCGTTGGATTTTTTTTTCTTATTGCACAAATTCCTAATATTTATTCCGAAGAAACGACCGTTATCGTATCGAAAACTCTCGCCATGTACATCACTATCGTTGTCTATTTAGTCGACACACTTTACGTCGATTCTGTCATCGTTCTACGCGTTTGCTTCGAAAAAGTAAACGACAATCTCGTCGCCCTTAAAGACAGCATCGGATCCGACGACCCACACTTACTTCGAAGAGTTTATCACAAACAAAAAAATCCTCTTTTACTTCTCGATATTCGCGCCATGAAAAAACAACACAACGATATCAGCGAAGTCGTTCAACGACTCAATTCCACTTTTAGCCTTCAACTCGTTGCCACTGTCACTCTTACCTTCGCTGAAATTACTTTTTCACTTTATTTTTATATTCTACAAACTGTTGGCTTTCAATCTATCGATCTTAAAACACAAATTTGGTTTTGTTATTATATCACTTCCGTTACTTATTATTCTATCAAAATGGCGTCCATCGTATGGGCCTGCGAAACCGCTAAAGCTCAGGCCATCAAGACTGGAATTATCGTTCACGAAGCCCTCATTGGCACGACCGACAAACAGGTCAAAGAAGAGGTAATTTTTTTTCCCGCGTTTTTTCAATTTTTTTTTTGTAACATTTTCTGGTTTTATGAAGATTTTTAATTTATTTGGAATTTTAGGAATTAACTGAGTAATGTACTGAATTTTTTCGTCCATTACGAAACTTCGAAATTACGATTATAAAGAGACATTTCTTGCACAATCTTTTAATTGTTTTTAATGAAAAGTTTTTTTGAATTATCATTTTTTAGCTTCAATTGTTCTCCCTGCAACTTCTTCATCGTGATAATAGCTTCCAGGCAAAAGGACTGTCGTTGGATGCAACTCTGATCACTGCGGTATGATTAGAGTTTAAAATATCGTTAACAAAAATGATTTTATTTGCAATTTACATAAAAAAAAAAAACGAAAAAAAAAGAATTTTAATTTCTCGACCATTAAAATATCAATAATTGTTGTTTTTGTAAATTTTTTTCATTTTTCGAGTATTTTACATGCTTGAAGAATTTATTTGTTTCAGATCGTTGGGGGAATTGCTACATATCTTCTCATATTAATTCAATTCCTCGTTGCTGGAAAATCTTCAAATTCTGAGTCTCAAAGTCCAAATGGAACTACTGTAAATCCTACTTCAGAAGGTTAAAAAATCTCGAACTGTGTTGTTTTGATTAAAGCGTGGATTTGCAACATTATTCTGGCTCCTTTGAGTCCCTTTCAATTGTGCAACTTTTTTTAAAGAAAATTCGACAAAAAGTGAAAAAACGTTTCGCTTTTGTCGATTATATTCGATCGAATAAAATTAACGAAGAAAAAAGTTTCCGATCTTTCGAACATTCACCAAAATCCTTAATCCTAATTAATACGAAAAATCCACGAATCTCCAGCTCTGAGCAAAAGAAAAATGTACAAAACAATAAAATATCAATCTCAATGGCCGATGAGGGTTCGTGAAAACTCTGGCGTCTTATTATTTTTATACCCGCGAACGAAAAAGAGGTAGAGGGGAAAAAAGTACGAGACTCGAATTATTCGACGTCAAAATATTGATATTTATCGTAATACAACAAGATACACAAGGAGTTCACGACGCTAAGGTGTCGCCACAATCGACGAAAATTTCCCAACAACGTTCAAGTCGTACTTAGGAAAAGCAGCGACGTTCAAAGAGTTCAAAGCTCTCGTTAGATATCGAAGGGGAGAACGCCAAAATTGTAAAAAAGAGTCATCATCACAGCCAGCCAGCCAGCTAGCCAGCGCAGCAGCAGCAGCGAAGAGGGAGAGAGAGTTGGGCTCGAGAGACTCGAAAATTCATTAAAAAACTGTGTTCGTTTTCTCTTCGGTCTGACTCTGTTGCGTTGGAGGCGAAGGGTGAAATCTCGTACTTCCCTGGCTCGCGACCCATCCCAAGAACTCCCCGCGTTTTCAGTAAATATGTGATTATTAGTGTGTGGGAGTGTTGTGTGTTATTGAGGGGAAGAGTTTCGAGGAGGTTAAGGATAAAGTGTGGTCGCTGCTGGTGCTGGTAAAAAGCTAGTGAATTGGTATTAAAAAAAAAAGAGAAAAGTAACAAAAATAATAAAAAACGATGTTTAATCACGAGTACGAAAAGAGGCTTTTAAAGCCAGTATTGAGGGTGGATCGAGGCTCGGAGGCTTTAACGACATTGTCAACGAGAACGAGTGGCAGTTTTTCGTGTACGATCGCGCCCCCATCGTACCTTTCTCCGACGAAATGTAGCAACAATAGTTTCGATCGTTTCATTCCAACGCGTTCGGGAAGTAACTGGCAAACGACATTTTCAATGATATCAGAAAACCGTACGACATCAGGAACTTCGGGAAGTGTATCGGCCGGTGGTGGTTTGGGTTCGGGCAAAAAAACTCGAGAAAATGGTGAATCGAGTCGGGACGGTATCGCGTATTCGAGTTTATTAAAAAACGAGTTATTGGGTGCGAGTATCGAGGACGTTAAGGGTCAATCGGAGGAGCGTAGTGGTTCGGGCGGTGGTGGAAACGGTGTGGGGGGTGGAGGCGGAGGTGGGGCAATGTGGTCGGTCCTGCGAAGCAAGAATCTCTTCAAATACGCGAGCCCCGGAAGCATTAAGGGCAACGACTCTCTGCTGGACCACAGTTCGCCTTATTCGCTGTCTCCGTTGAGTGCAAAAAGTCAAAAGCTCTTAAGATCGCCTCGTAAGGCAACAAGAAAGATATCAAGAATACCGTTCAAGGTGCTAGACGCTCCGGAGCTCCAGGACGATTTTTATCTGAACCTGGTCGACTGGTCTTCGCAAAACGTCCTCAGCGTTGGTCTTGGCAGTTGTGTTTACCTTTGGTCCGCTTGTACCAGCCAAGTTACAAAATTGTGCGATTTGTCAGGCGACGGCAATAGCGTGACGTCCGTGGCGTGGAACGAACGCGGCAATTTAGTGGCGGTAGGTACTCATTTGGGTTACATTCAAGTTTGGGACGTTGCGGTGAACAAACAAGTCAGCAAACTTCAAGGCCACAGCGCCAGGGTCGGAGCTTTAGCCTGGAACGGCGAGGTTTTATCTTCCGGCAGTAGAGATCGACTGATTTTGCAACGAGACGCAAGAACTCCTTGCGTCGTCGGAGAAAGACGTCTCGGCGCACACCGACAAGAAGTTTGCGGCTTAAAATGGTCTCCGGACAATCAATACTTGGCCTCCGGCGGAAACGACAATCGACTCTACGTCTGGAACTTACACTCTCTCTCTCCCGTTCAAACTTACACCGAACATTTGGCCGCCGTCAAAGCCATCGCCTGGTCGCCTCATCACCACGGTCTCCTGGCGTCCGGCGGTGGTACAGCCGACCGTTGCATCAGATTCTGGAACACGTTGACCGGCCAACCCATGCAATGCGTCGACACGGGCTCCCAAGTGTGTAACTTGGCCTGGAGTAAACACAGCTCCGAACTGGTTAGCACGCACGGATACTCCCAAAATCAAATCCTCGTTTGGAAGTATCCCAGTTTAACGCAAGTCGCTAAACTCACCGGACACTCCTACAGAGTTTTGTACCTGGCGATGTCTCCCGACGGAGAAGCTATCGTCACAGGAGCTGGCGACGAGACGCTAAGATTTTGGAACGTCTTCAGCAAAGCGCGCAGTCAAAAAGAGAACAAGTCTGGACTCAATCTTTTCACGAGTATACGTTAAAAAATTCTATTTAGTACACAACCCGTTTGCCAACGTCATCCGCTTCGTTTATTATTTTATATTGAAATTAAATCTGCCAGAATTTTGATTTTTGCATCAACATCGAAAAATCCAATTGAAATTCTTGCTTTTCTTAATAAGAAAAACAAAATCTCTAAATTCAAAGAAAAATGAAAAACATTATCTTATCGTCGCATTCCAACGATGCGTTCAATTTTGTCTAATCTCTCGCCTGTACGTGTGTGAGTGTGCGTGTGTGTGCCTGAGTATGTATGTGAGCGCGCGCGTGCAATAATGCTGTTGTCTAATACGCTCTGAAACAAATCCTTCAAAGTCGTTGAGCCGATCGATGCGTTTTTATATTCGCACGAAATGTTTCCGTCGCTCGCACCATTTCTTTTTTTCTTCTCCATCGCGCTGCATATACTCGATAAACATTATTATTCAACAAAGTCATTTGTACAAATTCAAGTCCAACATATATTATTTACCACGTGAATTTACTAATTTATATATTACGATTAAAGAGCAACAAAAAAAATATTATAATATATGATAATTTACTAACATTTATAGAATTTTGCGATAAAAAGATGATTTTCTTTTTTCTTTTTTTATTGTTTCTTTTTCTTTTTGTAGATCTTTTAGGGCTTCTTTTTTAGCTGCGATTTTATCTCTCTTTCGTCGCCCAGTAACGAGTAAATCACGCAATTTTTGTTTCTTCAATTATATCAAGAAACTTGCACGTTTCGTGTGTATTTATACATATATATATATATATACATATAAATATATATACAGTATATTTTTCGATAATCATATCTATGCGTAGTTTTAGCGTTTGAAACGCTATAGAAGCTTGGATCGTTGGAACTTATCGAATTTATCAATTTTCCTATCTATCCTCCAAATCATGGTTTTTTTTTTCTTGCAAACCCAAAAACTTTCAAGCACGAGAATAGATGTCCATAGTTTTCTACATATTTTTGGAACATGAAAAAAATATGGAAATCGATTCCCACAGCAAATCATGATGAATTTAGTTAAATTTTAGAATCGAAAATTTTTTCGATGCTGTTTCAACGATGAAAACTTCGCTGTCGTAAAAAAAAAAATCATTTTGATTAATTGGTTGCATTTACTTGTGTATCGACAACCAAACCCAAAATTATGGTGAAATGATTATTGAAATTATACGTTCATTTACGATGTACGAATGTGCGCAAATTAGTACAATCTATTTAAGCGGAATGAGAGAAAACAAATAATAAAAAATAAAGTGTTTGTGTGTGTTGTGTGTTTGTTTGTGGTCGGAATAAACATTAACGATGAAGCTCTGCCTCGTTTCAACAGTTTTCGATTATAATGATTTCTCTTTTGCGAAATCATTCTGTGCAATGATTCTACGATAAATATACTATTCGACCATCATTATTCCATAACGATTACGAAATAACAATTATTCAATATTATATATTATTTAGGAGGTGTACTAAAAAGTCTGCGTTTATGTCGATAAGTGACAAGACTATAATTATTGTAATAAGAGATGATTTAAATGAAGGAAAAACAAACAATTGTTGGTCAACATTTCTTTTTTTCAACCCTAACTTCCTTAGGTTTTAAGAAAAATCTCATTTCAAACGACTAATGTTTTTGATGGAGAATTTTATTAAATTGTGGAATTTTATCATTTTTATTATACTTTTTGGGCTAATCGAAAATGGTGCTTGAAATAAATTGCATTTGACAAATGTCTGGAATAAAAAATCGACAACGATTTCAATTCAAAATTAAATGTTGAATTGTGACTTTTACGACAGTTTTTTGGTCGAGAAAATATAAATTCCGCGTTTGTGAGAGTTTAGATTTTTACGAATTTTACGCTGGGAAGGTCTTCAAAATAAATTCAAACGAACTTTGAAGTTTTTTTATTTTCACATATTTTTTATATGGTTTTATTGTTTCGAATGTTTAATATTATTCGGACAGAAAATAATATTCTATATAAAATAGTAATGGAAAGAAAAATTAACAAAACGGCAACATTAGTCGAAAAATGTTGGATTTATGAAAATCTTAATCGTTCGAAAGCGACTTTGATTTTTTCTTCTTTTTCTTCTTTTTCTCACTGAGCGTTGCATCAGATGCACTTGCTGTTGTTTCTTCCTCTTCTTCCTTCACCTCCTCTTTAATTTCTTTTTTTATTTTCTTCTCTTTGTGCGGCTCTGAAATATTTAATGGGATACGTTATTATTGTTTGTTTATTCAGATGGCTAAGAAAATTCAGATTTTTTAATAAAACGTTGCGATAATGAAATTATTGCGAATTGTTTTGAGATAAATGTTAACAAATAGTCAGACTTTTTTTTTATCGCAACTATATAAATTCGTTAATTTTCGTCCAATATTAAATTTTCGAAAATCTTATCAAAACTTGAATTTCAGAAAAAAGTGTCGCAATTTTAATTTCTTTGTGTGAATTCTCTTTTATGTCGAGAGTTAAGGAGTTTTATAGAAACGAACCTTTGAACGAATCGTCTTCAGTTTCCATTTTGACGTCGGACGTGTCCATGTCCTTTTTCTTCTTTTTCTTGTTTTTCTTTTTCTTGCTCACGGATTCATCAGGATCGTCCTGTTGTTCGGGAGTCTCAAGATCTTCCGATTCAGTTTTGACGAAAGATTTGTTTTCTTCCTCTTCTGCCTTAACGGCGCCTTCGCTCATTCTCTTTTTCTTCTTTTTGGGAATAGTCTGTTCCTCGGCATCAGGAGTGATATCTTCGATGAGGACTTTCGGTTTTTTCTCCTCTGTCTCAGAGTGCCTTCTCTTGGCACCAGCGCCACTGGAGCTCGGTAAAGTCGAGTCCGCCGCGGTGGGATATTGAACGAATTCGCTGTTCGAATGATATTTTTCAAATTTAGCTTTTGCTTTTCCGGTTCCACTGATTCTGCGCACATTTCCATCCTCCAAAATTCTTAAACGAGCCTCCAGTTTCGCTTTGTGCTCAGCTCCGAGGTCGAAACTTCCATCTTCGCCGAGAGCGTCGACTCTCGTGGCGAGCGAGGCTTTGGCTGCCAGCATTCTTGACATTTTTCCTTTGTTCTTTGTCGAAGCTTGACCGACTAATTGAGCGTGATAAATGAGACCGTACTTGGGAGTGTCTCGCTTTGTTTTAAGAGCACGAAAGAGTGCTTTTTCGGCGCCGAGAATTTGAACCGTAGAAGCCGGATGTTTGGCAAGATTAATGAGGGAACCAGCGTGCGATATGAGTCGAGCACCGACCAGTTCTCCGACGAGAACCGTAAGATTTGGAGCCATCGCCATCATCCGCGTTTTCAAGTAATCGTAAAGTTGCGTCCTGTATTGCGATATCTCAATGACTTGATCGCACAAATTTTGAATATTCAGAATATCGTCTTCAGAAATTTCAGTTCCCATCGATATTTCAGCAGCTTCTTTGACTCTCTCTTCAATTTCTTCAGCGAGAAGGTCGGAGAGGTCGCAAGAACTGGTGTTTTCTCGAGTACCGATGATCTTTACCGTTTTTACAAATGCTACGTTATCGGTTATGATTTTTCCAAGTTCAGGAAAATGCCATCCGTACCATTCCCTACAACGCATCACGTAATTGTTCAACTCTTTGTCCAAATCGTCCAAAAGACAAACCGCTTGGATAATCATCGTGTCAATTTTGTCGGGCGAAAATTTGAGCTTATATCTTGACAAACTGTGCGCCAACCCCAAAGCCATGGCCGTCATTTCTTTCTTTGGAAATCCGGCCAATAAAGCGTCCGTTTGACTTCTTATGCATCTCATTAGCTCTTGGATTCCGGTGTTGCTTACGCAGGACAAAGAAAGTTTGTCTTTTATCGCGTTTCCTAATTTTGCGTCCGCTACAGCCAGTTGCTCTTGTACCTCCGAACAATGTTTCTTTAAAGTTTTTTTCAACATTTTGCAAAGTTTTCCCTCTACCGCTGCTGTTGTTGCTGCTAACGCCTCGGTAGTGTCGGCAAATTTCTCAAAATGCTTCAACTTTACACTGCGTTAAATACAAATTTGAATTAGTACACAAATTATATATTTTTACGCAATTTTTTGACCCACGACGGACACATTTTTCTGAAGGAATTTTAAAAGGACTATTGTAGAGTTTTTCGATGTTGTGGGGTTTGAGATTTTGGTATAATCTTTTAGCTACGACTCTCTAGTTTCCGAAACACTACAATTCTTTCGAATTATCTTTTTTTTTGTTGGAGATAATGAGGTTTTAACTGAGAGGGTAGCTCGAGAGCTGAACTGTCGAGAGTAAATTTTGAATGGACGATTGTAGTGGTCTCTAGAGCACTGGGAATAAATATTTGGATCCGAAAATATAGGTTGGACTCTCTACTTTCTAAAACTTTACAAATGTTACGAATTCTTACATTTGTTGTTGAAGATATTGAGGTTTAAAGACGGCATTGCAATTTGGGAGAGTGTGCCTGTCAAGGGTTATTTTTATTTTTTACTCCACACTTGCTCTCTCAATATTTGAGGTTAATGGTGAAGCTTTTCGGCTTGAGAATTGATAAATAATACTTACATTTTTGCCGCAGCTTCGGGTGTCTCGAAATCATGGTACAGATTATCGCTTTTAGCCAATTTGTTCTCATCAAGTACCTGTAACAGTTCCAGAACAAAAAATATCCATTAATAAGGTAGAAAAATGTAAAAGCACGTGTTCCATCATGGAGAAGCATTGTTGCGACGCCGCTTTTTTAGAGGTTAAGCCCGCTCTGCTTACCTTGAAAATAGCGTATCCCGCCGGAGTTTCGAAAAGGACCAACATTTTGGCACTCACTCTACACTATTCTTCTTTTTCGATGTTAAGAAACTTTTCCAAAAAAAATCTTTTTATCAAATGTATTTACGCGCAACTTCAAAGGAACGCGGCACTGTGGCACCACTTTACGCCACAATTGAAAGTGACCTCGTGCATCGCCGGCTAGTCGCCTGTGCCTCGTGTCGTCGTCGTAATAATTGCAGATGGCGCCACCGTCCAAGCGAACCATTTAAGGCTGATTTTGAATGGACAGAAAAAAGTCACCGAAAACCAACCAATCGCTGAGCTCCGCAACACTGCAGGCTATTGGCAGCGACCAATGAGAGCTTGTTCTTCTAAATGTGGAGGAGCCCTAAGGGAAAACGCCCAAGCCCGCTAGTTTTGAGCTGGCACTGGTTTTAGAATCTTCCATCTTCGGTAGTATAGTGGTCAGTATCCCCGCCTGTCACGCGGGAGACCGGGGTTCGATTCCCCGCCGGAGAGTTTATTTTTTTTAATTTTTCATACCACTCATTATTCATATTTTCAAACTTATTTCTTTGTTTTTTCGACTGCATGCAAAATGACTACTTCGGTACCACTCGAAAATCATTTTGACGTAGTGATCGTTGGTTCCGGGCTAACTGGCCTTACAGCTGCCTATCATATATTAAAGAGAAACGTTGGATTGAGTGTCCTTATTTTGGAGCAAAATGGTAAAATACTTAATTCGCATAAATTCCAATAATTATAATTGTTTATTTATTTATTTATTTTCAAATTCAAACCTATGCAGACAAAGTTGGTGGTAGAATTCTTCGAGGGACCATCGGTCAAGCATTCCACGGAAGCTATTCTCAAAAAAATATCGTCAAGTTGCTTACCGAACTGGAGATTTCAATTTGTGAAAGTCTGAGCCATCAGCAGCAAGAAGTTAACGATGAGAATGATTTTTTATTTCTCACAGAAACTTCAATTTCTCGTCTCGCTTGCGCTCAAGTTTATCATTTTCTCAAACTGGTAGATCGTCTTTTAGTCCTAGGAATACACACTGGGTCTACAAGATTTAATGAATCTTTGTGTGGCGAAGAAAATCTTAAGATTTGTGCTGACGGGTCTGTTAGACCCAATAGGGAATTCCCAGATTTTAATGAAATATTAAATTTTGAATTATTTTATTGGTGAACACGGAAGCTCAATGGGATGACGACAGGAAACAGATTTGCTCACAACCGGATGAATAACCCGGATAATCAAAGTCTTGGAAAAATGAGTTTGGACGAATTATTAAGAAAAACCGTAAGTCCTGGGCGGTCGCGACTTCTTTGCAGCAGTTTGTTACGTGGTTGCTGTCCAGGGATCGAAGACTTGAATGATGCATCCGCACTCTGGTTTCTTGTTATGTTGAGTGGGGCTGGAGGTTTTTTCGAAAAGTTTGCGGCAACGTTCTCCAAGAAGCGATTCTATGTCAAGAGTGGTTTTGAGCAGGTCGTGGACACATTGGAACAAAAAATTGTCGGTCTAGGAGCAAACATAAGGCGTTCCGAGAAGGTTATAAAAATTGAAAATAACGAGCGAGCCATATATGTTACAACGGCGAAAGGCAATAACAGGAATAGATTCAAGCGAGTATTCTAAAAATTAGCGGCACTAACGTGCCTCGGAACTTCTAACTATGAATATTCGATAACCTAACAATTTTTTTTCCTTCTTTCCTACGCGAAATCATCAGGTCCGAATGCGTCATTATTGCTGTTCCACCACCTACCAATGCCAACATAATAGCAGAGACGAAGCTACCAGAAAATTTCTTGGAGTCACAAAGGCTCTACGAGAAAGGAAAACATGTATTTTTCCGTGCTGCGTATGGCCAAAAGTTTTGGACTGCAAATAGCTTCGTCGTTGAAGCTGCCAAAGAAGGCAGCAATTTGAGAATCGTTTACGACTCCTCTCATGGAAAATTTGACCCGGCTGTTCTCGGAGGATATTCTACGACGAATAATCCTCACCAGATAGTTGATGCCTTGAAGGAATCTTTGGGGAGGTTTCATGGGACGGTCGAATCCACGAGCTGCGAAACGAGCGACGTGACTCCTCTCTACTTCCTGAGACCTTGCTCCTTAAAGTTGCATGCTAATCCCATGCTCGCTTCTTCTCCTGCTCAACGGTGAATCCCACTGAAATTTAAACTCCTGGGTCCAGCTGTTTGATCCAGTGCTAAAAAGTTGTTACTTGTTCGATGATTGCAGAGTCCATTTGGCGGCGAGCGAGTTTGCGAGCCAGTGGCCAGGGACTGTGGATGGAGCTGTCGAAGCTGGTGAAAGAGCTGCTCGAGCAATTCTGTCCCGGACGAGACCGCAAGCACTTGGAGTTAGTGACGTTGTAGGCGGCCCATCATACGTGTCGAGGCAGACAACGCGGTGCGTAATCTGCGCTATCTCTTTCTTGAGGGAGGGTTTAAAAAGGTTTTTTCAACACTGCGTTCAATGGTCCGGTCGGGATTTCTAGAGAATCACCAAAGGGCTGGTTAAATCATGAGGAATCGATCGCCAAGGCTCACACAATATGTCTTGGACTCAACGTTTGTCTTTTTTTTCTCTTACTCGTCAACGCGTACTAATTATACGGATTAATCAAGGTCAGAATTCTAAAGAAATTTAATTTATGCGGATTTTTCCATTAAACTTGTTTTTTTTTTTTTTGTATTTTTTGATCATTTTATTAGCTGTTCCAATATTACAATTAAAAATGTTTTATACAATTTCGGGCAAAGAAATGATATTTATGAAAAAAAAAAAACAATTATTCCATATACCAATGTTCGTCTTGAGGCCTTAAATTCTTTAAAAAGATTCATTTGATAAAAGCCGAGATAAAATAGTAAAAATTACATTGTCGCTCGTTAATATTATCGTCGCAAGGATTAAAAATTGTATTAATTAAAATTGTTTCGTCTCAGTCTCTGTTTTTGTCTCTCATATATTTGGATAAAAATTCGTGCGTAAATCACAAAGATCATTATTGCAATTAAAGTGATCAATTAGTCGTTCGGTCGATAAAAATTCTGCTGCACATTTTATTCGGAAAGGCTTGATGATATTTCGTCAGAGAATAAGGAGCAGCTTTTAATGATCTCGAAATATCAAGAATATTCGAGAAATACGTGTATCTGCTCTTTAGTCATTTTTCTCGCACTTACGCTACGGAAAAATCACCTAAAGAACTTTTCTGTCGTTTTGCTTTTCTCACCCTTGCTTATTCGTATGATAAATGGTCCACGCGATGGCGGCTACGAGGCCAGCGAGAACGAGGGCAACTCTTTTGAGCAGGTAACCGCTACCTCGTTGTTGATTTTGATCCGAGGACGTTGTCTCTTTGGTTCTGCGACGTGGTTTGAATTTCCTCTCGAATCGTTCAACCTCGATGCGTTGTTTGGCTTTTTCCTCGTTTCGTTTTCTCGCCGCTTCCAACTCGGCGATCCTCTCACGTTCTTGTTTTATTTCTCGACAAGTCTTGTCGCACTGGACTTGCGCTTTACCTTTCCGCACTTCCACGCAAAGAAAATCCTTCTTTATCCTCTTGCAGGCGCACCAAACTTTGACTCTTTTGCTGCAAGCTTCCGGATTCGGGCAGTTGCCCGGATGACAATTTTCTACGCAACGGTGGCCGCAGGGATACTGCAAACAGATGGATTCAATTAATATCTATAAAAAAAAAATGCTATTCTAGCGTCGAAGATTCTAAAGATTTTAGAGAATTGATGCAGACAAAGATTTCTTACGTTTTTCGGACATTGATTGCCGCACTGGAACAATTCCCGGCGTTTTTCTTCCGTCATGGAAGAAACGGAAGTAAGCTGAGTGCATCGTTTATATAAATTATTGATGCCACAATGACACGACACCCTAACAAGTTGTTTGCAGGGATAACACGTTCCTGCGTGGCATTGTCTGGGACAGGGATGCTGGCAACCCTCGGGTCTCGGGAAGGAGCAGGGTCTTTCGCAATCAGGACAATCCATTGTTTCACCGCCATCATCAGTGAAGCTGTGACATAATAATTCACAAGTGTGGTTTTTGCAAGTGAGTAAACGACCGCACGGCCTCTGACACGAGTACGGTTTAGCCTCGTGGCAGGGTAGCGGAATCGTCTCATGCTCACCAAGACACTTCACCATGATGGAAACGTCACAAGGAGGACAGGGAAAGGTTTTGAGTTGCATTCTACTGGCGTCCCGAGAGTTGGCAGTATCAGCGTTCTTTGGAGTAGTTTTAACCCAAACTTTGGTATGACACGTGGCGGTACATGGATGACCACATTTTTTTCGTACGAGTGAACAGACTTTCTTACAAGGTGGACAAAGGCCGTAATGGCATTTGTGTGATTCCCGTTTAGGATGATGGCAGACGGGAGGTGTTTTGCATAATTTGTTGCAATTTGGTGGTTTGATGCGTTTTATCCTTCCGCAAGGAACGGTTATTTTGCTGTTGCCACAATGGCATTGAATGACGTTGGTACGAGGGCATGGATAACACGGTCCAGGGTGGCAGGGTGCGAGACATTTGTGCTTCTGGCAGTTCAATGTATTGTCGCATAACTTATCGCATTGATTGAGAATCCCGCGAGACTCGCAGTCGCAGCACTTCCTGTTGCACGTGTGATTTCCGCAAGCGCGCATCCTCCCACATTTCTTGTTGCAGTGAAATTCTTTGGCACAGGCTATTTCCTTAAGGTAGCTCCGACAACGACAGCTCTTTGTTACAACCTCCAAACACGGTCCGCAGCGATCGGGATGGCAGCGCATGTTGCAGTAATGGGAGCCGCAATCGAGTAGTTTCCCGCAGGTGTCGCCGCACGTCGGTAGACTTCCGATTCCTGCTTCTTTCTCCCGTTTGCACGTAACTCCAGGATAACGTTTCTTACCGCACGGACAGGAGCGAGTTTTCCCCGCAGGACATTCTCCGCAATCTTCTGCTCGATGACAAAGTCCCTCGCACGTATGCACCTTGCACGAGAAACTCCGACCACAACGTTTCTCGCACGTCCAATTAGCTTCGCTGCACGTTCCCATTTTTGTTTCTTCGCCGCAATGACATTTTACTGAAATTAACTCGGCGCACGGTGGACATCCACTTTCCCTTGGATGGCACTCCTCTTGGCACGTATGACAACAGTTCGGCAATTTCGCCCCACAAATCTTACCGCAACTCCACTCTTTGGCATTGCACCGACGCGGCCTCGGCGGTTCCTTCCCGCAGAAACAACGCACTTCCAACATCTTTGGACACGGTGGGCAGGGCCCAGGATGACATAGAAGAAGACAGTGATGACCACAAGCTGGTTTCAGAGGCTTGTCGCATTTTTCTCCGCACGAATGAGGTATCAGCCACGGCTGATACGGCGGATCTTCCGTTTGCCCGCAAAAACAAGAGTATGTCCTTGGCGTTTCCTCTTCCGTATATTCCATCCGACATTTTGGACTGTGTCAATAATTTTTCAACCATTAATCACCTTCCTCTTTTCCTCTGCTCTATTAAACAATAAAATTAAATATTTAGTTTGTCCATTACCATGCCCATAAAGGATTTATTCCTTTTTCCCGTTTGTAGCCAAGACTGTCGTGTATCCAGTGTTGAATGCAACCCAGATGCATGAACGAGAAGCAAGTAGAACAGCTCCATATCTATCTCAAAGGATAATCAATCAATTATTATTATTTCATGATTTTTCTGCTTACGGCATTACCCAAATGGTATCTATGGCTGAGTTCCAAAATTTGTTGCTGCGACTAAGAATATTCTTTTAGATTTATCAATTTTGGCAGCACTGTTGCCGAAATTGGTTTTCTTAGCATTCTTTAAGTAGAATTTTGGAAAACACCTCGTCTATAAAATATTTGCTTACCGGATCAGTTTTTTTTACTGACGAAATACAAATGAGACAAGTCGCTCCGCCGGATTGAAAAACATCAGTCAGATAAGATAGAGATTTTTCGGTATCGCCTCCTTCCCCTTTGTACGAAGAAACTACTTTCGAAACAGCCAGTTGCAAAACTTGTTCCCTATCTTCATTATCGTCTTCCTCGCTCGACGACGAGTCAACAACCAGCGCTCCTCGTTTATTCGCCTGTTGCACTGACAGGTGTTTTTGTATGGACGCCTGATTTTGAGCCTGAGCTTTAAGGAATTTCCGCATCTCGAAGTTCGAGGTTAGATTCTCAGTTCGAAGGAAAAGAAAAACTACGTGGCAGTGCTCGAGCAGGTACGAGTCGAACGACAATAGTGAAATTAAAAAAATATATCAGTGCAATAAATTCTCGACGAATAAAATGATAACAAGTGTTTTATCGCTTTTTATGCTGATACGTGCACTAACCGCTGCTGTAAACAAACTTTGCAGCACTGTACAGTCAGCGTCCCCTTATCTCACAGTTTTCAATCCCAACCGCTCTCTAATTTCAACTTTTTCCGTTCCTATTTGTCAACTTCTCTGCTCCCTACTTCCGCGTTTCCAATTGTGAACTTTGGAATTCTCTTGTTTTTTTCTTCATGTGCTGTTCCGTCAGTGGAGTTGGAGGGAAAGTTTAATTCAAGTTGAATAAAGTTTTGCGAGTATTTGTGACGGGTTAAGGAATGGGAGCGTCGACTGTAGAGTGATTGTAGAGAACAGCGCCGCGCAGCGGGAGAACGAGCAACAAGGAAACGTCAAGGTATGGCTGGGCAGTACAGCGCGTGCTCGCTGCGTTTTGACATCCCAGTGATAAATGAATAAGAATCGTCGTTTTAAGAAAAAGTCGCGAGGTGCAGGAAGGAAGAATTGGCAGGATGGCGAGTTCGAGGTCGAGGAAAGCTGGTGGTCCATGGAAGAAGAACTTGTATGAGAATCGGGGGTTACCGGACAATTACACGGACAATTCTTTCTTGGAAGAATTGCGAAAGAACATAAAGCCAAACGGCGTTAGTACGAGGGGAGCGTTCGGACTAGGGGCGAGCGTGTCCATTCAGTTGAGCATCGTTATACTCTTCGTGATGATATTTATTTGGCTTAATCAAGAGTGGACGACGCCAAACATAATATTTAGCTCCAGCGCAATATTAACTGTGCTGGGTTATCTTTTTTACACGATAACGACATTGGCTGATATGCCGGATCGTGTATCAAAGGATTTAAGGACTGCTCTCATATTCCTTGCGTTCGGTTACATTCTTTCACCGATATTGAAAACTCTCACCGAAACCGTCAGCACAGACACCATTTACGCGATGACCATATTCATGTTTCTTCTTCATCTTATCTTCAGCAAATATGGCTCACCCCAAGTATCTCTTTCGGACTCTCTGGCGATAACTTCATCGATATTTGGATCTTTGATGCTCGCTTCCAGACTGGCATCGCCACTTCACGCTTTTTCTCTCTTGACTGTTGCTGTACAAGCGTTTGTACTGCTACCATTTCTTCTGGCTCGCAGCCCAAATAAACTCGCTGTTTCTCTCGTACTTGCTGCAAGTACTTTGTACCTTTTGATCCTCGTTTCACCCATTCTCGCCTCTCTTTATATCGCTGTTACTCTTTTTGTACATTTTATTTGTCCCCTGTGGTACATCCGGTGGCAAAAATACAAGGAAAATATTTACGGACCTTGGGACGAAGCTGTTCTCGCTAGGCCAATTCTTCAACCCCTCAACCCTACCACCGGATCCCATTGAACCGTTTCCAGACTTCTCGACCATCATCATTACATTTATTTATTGTATCATCAAACGAATAAATATTGTTCACGTAAAAAAAAGAATTCTTGGTCTATTTTTTATTTATTTTTTATGTATCGCAACCTGCGGCTGACTGCCGATCGTACAATCGTGGCGGCCCCGGCCCCGGTCGTTATCTTATTTCGTTCTCCTTCAGTTGCCCCCATTCGTATGGGGAGGATCTCGAAATCTCGTGAAAAGTGTTACTGCGCAACCGTCTAGTCGCGGTGTTCGAACGTAAAACAGCTGATTCCGTCCCCTTCCCGCAAACTATTCGTTCTCTCTTCGTATTCGTGACTCAATTTTCAAGATGGCTCTTTGTACGTAATATATTTTGTGACGAGTTTGGGCGAGTTGGCGCGCGCGACACTCGGCACACTTTTGCCTGCTTCTGCCAGCTCTTTCGCTGCCGCTTCCCCTCCTCGTCTGTTCACTGTGTGACGAGAACGACGAGTTGCGGTTGTCGCGATCGTCGTGATCGTACACGCATATTCTCTAGTAATTGATCCAAAAGTTCATCAGCTTATATTTTCGTACTGCCTGTCACTTATCATTAAAACTACGATATAGAATAATTTTTCAAGTAGAAACAGTTGTTAACGACGTGGAGGCTAAAATCAGTGACTGATGGAATGAAAGATAAATAAACAATAAAAAAAACAACTTGTCATCGAAGGAGTACGCTGCTGTCAGTGACGTCTGTTACAAACGCGATGTAGCAGACGCTTTTTTCTACCGATCTATAGTGTCTGTGGAGAGGAGGAAATAGCAATTTTCTTTTTATTTTTCGATCAAAATCGTCGAGACACACGCCCCCACCCCTTTTGTGAGTATAATTTACTTCGGTATTATTATTCTGTGTACCGCTCGACTATTAAATTCCTCGTTTCGTCATAACCACGGGTTACTCTCACACACTCTTACAGTTAGGCGCGTGCAGACGAGCACACACACATTTTGGAACGTAATGTGAGACAAAAAAAACAAAATAACATTAAAATTTTGTTAACTCGCAAAGTATACTCTGGCTCATTAAGACCACGGTTTAAAAATGTGCCCAACTTTCAATTTTTTTTTCAACTTTATATTTCTCCTATTATTACAATTTACAATTAACAAAATCTACTCTTTCATTTACAAATACCTTGAAAATAATTCGTGAATTTTTCCAATTCTTGAAAAGTGTATCCCCGGTTAAGCAGGGTCTGTATGACCCGGATATTTTTTAAGCAAATGAGACATTACACTATGAAAATTTATTTGTTTCCATTTTGAAAGAAATTTTTTTTACATCAGCCCATGGGTCATTCTGTGCCCAAGTTCAGTTCCATAAAAAAATTAAGTTATCGTTGTCCAAAATTCAGAATCACAGAATCCTCGAAACCAAAAATTTTCTAAATAAATGAATTTTGCACTTTTTTTTAAAGCGGTAGCAAATTAAGGAATAAAAATGACAGCTGGGCCGAGTCTGGTGGTGCCGATAGTGCTTTGGGGAAGAATAGCACCGACGCACTGTATATCCTGTGTTTATTTATCTCGGGATCAAAAAACTTTGGTGACAGGTTGTTACGACGGTCAAATATGTTTATGGCAGGTGGACGCAGAAACGCTGGAGGTAAAAATCAGGAAAAACAATATTTTTGGATTGTAGGAGCGAAGCAATATTTTAACTTGTCTTTTAATATTTAGATGACGCCGAGATGTCTCTTGGTGGGGCATACGGCACCAGTTTTGTGTCTGAGCAGAGCGAGCGTCGCGACAGAACAAAATTATATTGTTAGCAGCAGCGAAAGCGGAGAAATGTGCACGTGGGATTTGGTCGACGGAAAGTGCAGAGAAGCCGTCAAACTGAACAATATTCATACGCAGATGCTGCCTTATGTGTCAGCAGGCGGAGAAGACGTCAGATTATTTTGTTCAGGGTGAGAAAATTGCTGCAAAATGTTTTTTTGCGCCTTGTTTTAAGTATTTTGCAATGTGATGCGCGGCGCGGCTCAGCATGGACCTTAATTACTTTTTAACTAGCAATTTCTTCACAGATATTATCCGGAAGTTCTTGTAATGGATCCGTTCAGCTTAGAAGTTCTGTTTACACTGAGTTCGCGTGTTAATCCTGATTGGATAAGCGCGCTGCACGTTCTGAGACCGGCCAAACGGAAAGGTCGGTTCTACGTGCACACAAGTTAGTTACACTTTGTCACACCTACGCTTTTCTACTTCCTGCTCCTAACATTTTTACAACCTAATTTGGGAATTTATTTTCATCTTCTTTATCTTTATTCTTGTTTTTTCAAATCGATCGAAACGTCGTTTTTTCACCTGGAAATATGATTCCAGGCACAAACTAACAAAATTTGTAGCTAAATATGTTTTTCTGGGATTCTTTTTATTTATTTTTCACGACATCGCGATTAATTTACGGATTTTTTAAAAGTTGAACCAAAAAAAGTGGGGTTTTTTGGAACTTTCGATTTAATCGTCAACCTCCTCTGTCCTCTCCAACTTTTTCTCCGATTAACGCATTCTCCTCTCTCTCATCTGCCATTCAATTATGACACTCGCCCGCACTCGCTCTCCTACACCAATCTCATTGCCTATACGTAAGTATTCAGACAAAATACACAAACTACACACTTTAGGACACAAAAAATTTTCAATATATGGATGAGTATATAATTTTTTATGTGTGCTGATTTTGAATGGATTTTTAGTGCCAGTCGGCATGAATGTTGCACATGAAAACCATTTTTATCGAATATTTCAAAAAATTCATTAAATCTATCATTTATTTATAAAAACATTGACAAATGTTTGATTTTTGAAAAATGTTGCTTGCTTCCCGCAATTTTTCATGAATTTTAAAACCCTGCAACAGTAGGATCATTCGTGTCTTTTTTTTTTACATTGAATTTAATTTTTTTATTCATTTCTCTCGACAGTAACGAAAATAATAATTAAATACTCATTTTATCGTTCTAATTAGAGTCGCGAACGCGCCTCCCATATTTCACACGTTTAAAAACTTCTTTTTTTTTATCCCGAAATTTATCGAATCATACTCACAATTTCGTTGCACAGCACACTTCGTTTTTTGCACAAAATACACATTGACACGTACAAGGAATGCGGAATGGTGGAATATTTTGAAAAAAAAACTAACAAATCGCACTAACGATTTTTATTACTGATGGTTTATTTTTCGTTTTTTTTTTTTTTTCATGGGATTTGTTAATCTGTTGTAACCTTTTTTTGAATGTTTTCGTATTGAAACTATTTGCTGATTAATTATTTGCATGATTTAATACGATTTTCTGATATATGTGCAAAGTTTGGTGTTTTTTTCTGGGTAACGAAAAAAGCTTGAAATCTGCGTTTTGTTTGGTGAATGCTGACTGGTGCCCTTTTGGGCGAAACGTTTTTCGAAAAGGAATTTTTGAAATCGCCATCTTTGTGGAATTCTTTAAAAGGTTCTCGTCATCGGAGACGAGAAAAAATAACAAAAATGACTTTTTAGCGTTTTAAACAAGTTTTCACCTTAAAATCGTTGTTTTTTTTTTTTTTTTTTCAAGTCTCTAGTGGATGTCGATTGTTGCGTAAAACTAGGAGTAGAATTTTGTTTGTGATGATGCAAGATTGTAGTGAAAAATTGCGACTGTTTCGCCGCATCAACTAATTGACGTTTTTTTAAGATGACGTTGTGCTCGCGCTAACGACCACCGGAACCGTCAAAGTTTGGACGCTTCTTGGTCACGAGAATCGAAACAGCGAACCGTTGTACGAACACGAGAGTAAACAAATACGATGTTTGAACGCTTTAGCGTTAACGTGTTGCCCGTACAACCAGCGAACAGTTTTGATCGTTTGTTCGAAATATTGGCAGGTCCGAAAACCGTCTCTTTAAAATTTCAAACAACAAAAACACGAAAAAAATCTTTTTTAAACTGTGTTTTTCAATAAAAAAACATTAAGATTTTCGACGCTGGAGACTTTTCGGTTTTGTGTTCGGTGACCGCGCCTCCCAGCGAGCGATGGATGGCTGGTGACTTTTTGGCCGCTGATCGTGTCATACTGTGGAGCGACGAGGGACACGGATATCTTTACAAATTGCCAGCCAAGTACGTCAAAATTATTTCTTTCCCCCGATTATTTGAAGTTTTATTAAAATTTTCATTTTTTTTTTTTTTTTTCAATTCTCGTTACAATATCGTAAATTTCGGTGCACTTGGATTTCGCTATTCCATTTCACGGGCTCCGGATCACGCTCTTTCTTTTATAAAAAATTTCAAACCGACGCCATTTTTTTTGTTCAACATTCTTTTTTTTAAACTTCAATACGAATTATTGATTTGTTTGTTTCTTGATTGATTATAGGGTTCTGGTACACATCGAAAGGTAGATTCATGCACGTAACGATTGCACTAAAATATAATGAATTATTAATATATTTATTAAAAAAAAGAAAAAACAAGAAAAGAAAAATATTTCGAAGCGCACTCTTTGTAGGATAGTCTGGCGTAGTTTTTCTCATTTATTTCCAATTTTCTGGTTTTTTTTATTTTTTTCAACGGTAGAAAAAGCCTTTTACGACTTTTTGAGTCGTGCCATTTTTGAAAACTTTAATTCTCATCATGTGCCGGATGCTTAGCTTCCCAGAGTCCAAAATTGAAGAAAAAATTGACCAACTGTCGTACGTAACATTTTTGAACCGTTGAAGCTAAACATCTGGGAAGAAAAAAGAACGCACATTGGGGAAACTCACTTTCCCTATTTCCGTGTGTGAGTGTGTCGATCGTTTGTTTGAAAAACTCTTCTGTATAGAGTTAAAAGAAAGTGTATGATGAAAAATTAACAATTAACAGCCGAATTGAGAAAATAAAAAAAGGAGGGAATAAGGTCGTAACGGAAATGCTGCTGCTGCTGCTGTTGCTGCTCGGTAGAGGCGCACGCTCGCAATGCACAAACAAAATTTACTTTACTCATTGATGAAATCGAACTTATAGATCTAGAATCGCTAGAGGATCGTTAAGGGGGTTTATGAAAAAGTAAAAAAGTCTAATTTTCATAATTTTATATTGTCCTCCATTAAAACAAAGTTTGTAAAAGTTTCGTTTTCTAGGAGCTGGGAAAAAAATGTTGAAAATTGTTCTTTTTTTGGATGCTCCCCCTTAAGCCAGTTTTAACTATTAATTCCAGCGACATTTTCATAGTTAATCGAAGCTAGAAATCAGAAAAACATCCGTTAACACAGTTAATCATTTTCGCTCAATCTCGTTTGGTCTCTTAAGAGCTATAATAAAAATTTCACATAAAAAAAAACATCATTTAACGCATAAATTTGTGTTTGTTTGTTTTTTTTCTTTTTTAACCACGATGCGCCTTAACATAATCTCTACCACAAATCTACGTTGGATACGGTCTGTTCTAGCAAGCTGAAGGGCAAGGCTCTCAGCAGGTAACCTTCAATCAGTTCATCTCATTTTTTAATATTTAAAATATATTTGTAGTGTATCTGTGTCAGAATTTTTCAAATATTCTTTCCTATGGCCATAGCAAATGCAATTTTTTTTTCTCTCCTGCCGCTGCTTAAAATTCCAGTTCTCCAGTTGGTTGGAAAAAAAAAAAATTGAAGATATGGACAGAGAGTAAAAAAAAAAATAGCACTGCGACGCATTTTCTTCATTCTCATTTATCATCGCATCCGCAACAGAGCGTTTTTTAAAAATAAATAATCTTGTTGTTTTTTTTCTTCTTCTTCTTATGTTAAAAAAGATTCAAAAGTCTGGATGAGCGGAAGGACTTGTGGCACGACAATCTCTCTTTCAATGCTTTTATGTTTTTTCTTTGTTGTTCTTTGCTTTTCGCACGCACCGCCGTTGATGCAAAAAATATCAATTTGGCTTGGTACAAGAGAGATAAGAAAAAATCTTACAAATTGATAAATAAGTGAATTGAATTTGAAGGTGAATGAAGGGGGTGAAATTGAAAATAACGAGCAAGGTCAGAAAATCATTGACTTTTCTATTTTTCAACTCCCACGCGTGTGCGTGCGTGTGTGTATGTGTGTGTGCTGCTAATATTTATCGACAAGGAACGTACACAGTTGGGAGAATTTTTTTGTCCCTAGCGGAAAAAGACAATTTGATCCGATTAGTGAAAAATAAATGATTCAACCGCAGGTGCACGTTCAAATGTCATACACGCTTTTCTTATGCCATAGAAAAACAATGCGAAAGAGACTAATTAATTGTTGACTAATTATTCATTGGGATTGACCAATCCGAACAGTAGCGTAGCGGACAACACAAGTTTTCACACACCTTCCGCTGAATGCGATCAACCTTATTTGTACTGCACGCTGACTCAACCCGGTGACAAGGTAATAACGAGAAGTTAATTGTTTACAAGTTTTTCTTTTGTTTGTATGAATGTTGAGGGCTTTGAACAGGGTCAAAAGTCGTTGCATCTTAAATTGAATGTAATAAAAACGTTTGTATGCGCAAAGTGAGTAAAATTTTGATATAATTTTTTAACATGTTTGGCATTTTGTTATATTTTTGTTTGTTTGGAAGAAAACTTTGAAATAAATATAATTGGTTTGTACTCTGTTCGAAGCCCTTAAAGGGTTTGAAAATTGAGGTAAATTTTATGATCGCTTGAATCATGTCGCAGCCTCTGTCTTGTCCGCCTGCGATGAGGCTGGTAACGGTTCAACGTCAGAACAAAACAGTGAAATATCTGTTACGGGGAGACAGCGAGGGAGTAATAATTCTTTGGACGGTGCCCGACATAACGAGCCAGCAACTTTCGCAAATAAGTCAAAATGACAAGAGTCTGCCACCGCCGGCGCTGGCTCCAAGCATCAAAACGAGTCTGACCGCCGCATGGGAATCAATGAAGCCTTCGCCAGTTGGGATCCTTGATCAACTCGATTCGGGGGATGCTCATGCATCTAAATTGACCGCCTGCATTTATTTGCCACAGCAAAGTCGTCTGGTTGTTGGTCGAGAGGACGGTAGTATTATTATTGTTCCGGCGACTCAAACAGTTATGTTGCAACTGTTGCATGGGAATCATCAACATTATGATGGTAATTACGAGTTGTTGCTGACATTTTTTTGTTTTTCTGAAATATGACATTTATGGGGATGGTTTTTTTTTATTTTAAGATTGGCCGCCACATCAAGTTCTTCTGGGACATTCGGGCCGTGTAAATTGTCTCTTGTATCCTCACGGCGCTGCTCCGCGATACGATCGTACGCATCTTGTTTCGGGCTCCGTTGATTTTGCTGTTTGCTTGTGGGATCTCTATGCTGGAACTTTAATTCATCGTTTTTGTGTCCACGCTGGAGAAATCACTCAACTCATGGTGCCACCCGATAATTGTAGCGTGAGTATTAAATTCGTTTTACAATTAGATGTAAATTGAAAAATGATAAATATTCGAACTAGAAAATAATTACTTTTTATCACGCATCACACAATTGCAACAGATATTTTATTAAAATTTGTTCATCGATTCTTAAAAATCATTCGACTCAATGTTTTTTTAGCCTCGCATACAAAAATGCGTGTGCAGCGTTGCATCCGATCACAGCGTGACACTTCTTTCTCTCGCTGAACGAAAATGCGTTGTTTTGGCATCTCGACACCTTTTTCCTGTCGTCACCATCAAGTGGAGACCACTCGACGATTTTATGATTGTTGGTTGCTCCGACGGTGCTGTTTATGTATGGCAAATGGAAACTGGACACTTGGATCGAGTTTTGCACGGTAAAATTTTCAAAGAAAGATAAAATTGTTTTTTTTTCCTTCATATAATCAATTTAATGATTTTTTTTCTTCTTCAGGTATCATTGCTGAGGAAGTTCTTTACGCTTGCGACGAAAATAGCATCGCTTCGAGCGGCGGTGGAGGAATTGGTGGCGGCGCGGCTGCTGGTGGAGAACTCGGGCTCGCCAATCCGGCTGTTCACTTTTTCAGGTAAAAAAATCTTATAAAATTTCACAATGATCAAAACATTGCGATTTTTTTTATTTATTTTATAGACAATTTGACAATTCATGAATATTTCTTATCATTCGATCAATTATTTGAATATTTATCACGAAATATCAACAATTACGAATTTATTTTGAATTTTCAGAGGCCTCAGGCACAGAAATTTATCAGCAATACGTCACGCGACTCAACGTGGTCTTCATCAGTTGCAACAGTTGCACGGTGGTCATGGGAACGAGCATGGGAACCAGATAAAGGCGAGAGGAGCGCCGTTGATGATTCAGGGCTTCAGGAGCAATCCGAAGGACCCGGAGAGTCATATTTTGTTTTTTGACATCGAGGCATTGATAGGTACGAAAAATAATTATTTAAGAAACACTGAAATATGCTAAAAACCCCGTTAAGTATAATTATAAACAATGAGACACAATATTTGGCATTAAAATCAAAGAAAAACGTGAAATTTGATTTAAAAAAATGAAAAATGAGAAAAAAATGGATGAAAATTGAAACACACAGTACAATTATTGAGCGATGAGTACGGCTCGATGTCACCCGGATCTCTCGAGGCTCAGGGCCTCATTTCTGCATCCGAGTATCAAAAAGTCGCGGCACTTACACAATCAGCGAGTCCTGATGCTCATAAAAAAATAGCAGGTAAGATCGAGCCACGATCACCTCGTCATTTTTTTTTTTTTTTCACTCATTTATCAAACTATTTACATTTTTATTAACAAAAAAAGATTCTTCGTGTCTATTTTATAGACTTTTTCGGTCGCGTCAAGGATAAAGCTGGCGACGTTGAGAGAATTCTCAAGGAAAAAGATCGTCACGGTACCGTCTTCTATTTTTCTCTGTTTCTAACATTTTTTCTCCTCCCCGCCGCCCTTGTTGTTATTTATTTTTATTTTTTCCAGCCCGAAAACCGTTTTTTTTTCTAGTTTTAAGGAGTTTCGTAAGTTCAGGGCCCAAAAAAAATGGTTTTTTTATTGAGAATCAGAAAAAAAATAAAAATTCAACATAATATCGACTCCTCGTTTATCCACCATAGGAAATAAAATTATCCGACGAAACTGTAAGGAAATAATAAAACTTGACAAAAAAATTATTGAGAAATTTAAAAAACGTGGATACTTTGGATAAAATTTGATTTTTTGACATTTTTGGGCCCACTTACTCCCTTAACACACCAGGGAAAATGTAATTTTTTGTTTCGGAAGAAAAGAGATCGTTGTATGTGTTTGGAGCTTGGAATAATTAGCCAATTTTTCGTGTGTAGTTAACGGTTAATATTAATATTGGAAAAAAATGAAGTCCGAAGATAATTAAGTCTCGTTTTCTTTAGGTATATTGGCAAAAATGAAGGAGGGTGCGGAAAATGTGCATACAAAGTTGCAGGCGAAAGCGGAGAGCGTTGGCCTCAAGCCGTCGAATCTCGACGGCAAAGGTCAGCCTTTGAAATGCCAAAAAGATGTTTTTTGAGAATTTCATCATTTTTATTGTTGAAAAAAACGTTTTTGTTGTTGTTTTTTTCAATAAATTTTTGTTATTTTTTTTTTTCGTAATAGCATGTGGATTTGTCACTAGAATTTAGAGTATTTTTGGCTTCACATTTCGTCCTCGTCATCGTAGTCGAGCATCTTCATTTTTTTGTTTCAATTTGTCATCGAAAAATAAGTTGAATTGATTTCCATCAAAAATTTTTTTTTTTTTTAAACACAAAGCCTAGGACTCTAGAGCTCACTCGCTCTAATACTAATTTTTTTTTGTGTTTTTTTTTTTCAGTCACGCTTTCACAGCCGCTCGTAGAACCGAATAGCATTAATTTTGAGTTTGTATTTTTTTTTTGTTTTTTTTTCTCATTTTCTAACTCGTCTTGATCGATAGTCGCACGATTCTTGTTTACTACGAGCACCTCAGTCACTCGGTAGTCTCACTCGAGGAGCGGTCAATGCATTCGTTGTCCATCACACAAATTCATTTTTTTTATTAAACTTTTTTAGGTGAAGGATGGAACAGCAACGACTCCATGAGAAATAGCTTAAAACGCAATGGAGCCTTTAACGAACCAAACGCGACGATGGAAGTTGCACAACTTTTGCTCAGTCTTCTTCATGCTTGGGGCATGGACCCCGATCTCGACAGAGTCTGCGAAGCTAAACTTGGACTTCTTCGGCCTATGGTACCGGTGTCTTTTGGAGTTTTGTCCAAGGGTGGTGAGTTTTATTTGGACGAATGTCGAATAAATCTGAAATTGCATACTTTTTTGTCGATTTTTTCGCAACTTTTTTTACTTTTATACAGTTTTTGGTACTAAATTTCAACCAAATGCAAATGTATCATAGGCCATTCTCTTCGTTATGAAAAAACGAAGAAAACGGTATACAATTGAATGTTATTATTGTTTACGGTTAACGTTTTATGCGCAAGAGAAGATTGGCGTCGTTTTTGAGACTGAAATGTTTGAATTTTTAATTTTTGTTTTTATTCAATTCAGGTTACATGTCGTTATTATTGCCCACATGGCAGTCACGATTGGAACCAACGGAAGAGCCAGCGACACAATTGGAGCAACGTTTGCCAGTGGAATTGGTTCGACAGGACAGATTAACAAAAGCCTTTACGGCTCGAGCCCACTGGGAATTATCGACAACGTTGACGAGCAATCATCTCCTGGCAGTAGTCGCATTGGCCAATACTCTTATGTCAATGAATAACGCGACATTCGTGCCAGAGCAAGAAAGAAATCGAAAAATGCATCGACCAGGAAACCGCGGAGCGGTTGCTGCGGCTGCTGCTGGTGTTAATTGGAACAAAGCGGAAGAAGAAAATGAAGAAATATTTACAGTACAACAGGCTCAGATAAAACAGGGATGGTCTTTGTTGGCCACGCTTCACTGCGTTCTTTTGCCTGATAAAGTCGCTGCCCAGGGTGGTTCCAAAACTTTTAAACGTCCTCAGGTCGAAATGATGGCACGGCGATGGCAACATCAGTGTCTCGAGGTAACAGGACGATTTAAATGTTTTTTTTTTAAAGGATTTAACAAGACATTTTGTTTATAAATAAATATTTTATTTGAAAAAGGTAAGAGAAGCAGCTCAGGCTTTATTGCTGGCAGAGTTGGGTCGAATGGGTCCGAAGGGTCGTAAGTCTTTGGTGGATAATTGGTCGCAGTATTTGCCGATGTACAGTACGCAGGAGCCGATAGCGCCCCAGGCTCAGAACCATAGTCCACCTTCGGCGAGTCCGGTGCCGCCGAGTAGCGGAGAAGCTCCAATGGGCGGAGGTCCGGAGGACGAGGACGAGGAGGAAGAGCTAGCGGAGGAAATGAGTATAACGAGAAAACCGTCGAGCGTGGCGGAATTAAAGAGAAAGCAGAACACGGCGGTTGTGCTTTTGGGTGTGATCGGTGCGGAGTTCGGTCAGGACGTGGCGACGGGTACGTCAATGGGAAACTCTTGTTCCTCTTCCTCAGGGACAACGAACCGTGGCGATCGTAGAGAAAACGAACAACAGCAACAGCTTCAACAGCAGCAGCAACAACAGCAACGAAGGAAAAGTTCGGTAGCCGAAGGCTTTGCCATTGGAAACAATAATCTCGCTCGACACACGAGCATGGCTCTGACTCATCTTCTTCACGCTCCACACTCACCCAAACTTCCGATGCACACGTCCCTCCGGAGAGCAGCCATTGATCTTATCGGACGAGGATTCACCGTCTGGGAACCTTATCTCGACGTCTCTAAAGTCCTTCTGGGACTGTTGGAGATGTGCTGTGACGCGGACAAACTTGTGCCCAGCATGACGTACGGTTTACCGCTCACACCACAGGCCGACAGTTGCAGAACGGCTCGCCATGCTCTCACCCTCATTGCTACTGCGAGACCCGCTGCTTTTATTACAACCATGGCTCGAGAAGTTGCTCGATTTAATACTCTTCAACAAAACGCTCAAACTCTCAACGTCAACCTTGGCGCTAGTGTTCTTGCTAGAGCCAAACCTGAAATACTCAGGATAGTCGAACAGTTGATCGACAAAATGCAGAGCGAAATGAGCGATCTTCTTGTTGAGGTACTTAATCGGATTAAAGTACAAGATTAATGCGATCAGGTTTCATTTAGGACCAAAATATATTCAAGTTTTTGAATAAAAATTGGCGAAAGAGACTACAATAGAGACCAACGACAATGAATTATCTTTTCTGCACTTTAAATCATTGGTTTTTTATGAATTCGCAGGTTATGGACATTATTCTTCACTGTCTTGATCCTGGCCACTTAAAAACGAAACCTCTCAACGAAGTATTTCCTGCAGTCTGCAGATTCAATCAGGTAAGCGTCGTAGCCTTTTAACTTACTTTGAAATTCATGAAAATCTCATCTAAAGCTCAATTTCTACTCAGGATCGATTTTTGCCAAAAATCAAGTGGTTTTTTTCTTTTTTTGAATTTTTTACGTTGATAATAATATTTCTGTTGTTTTTTTTTTCAGGTCAGTCATTGTCCGGCGACCCGGAGGATAGCGGTCGGTGGCCGAGGCGGTCAATTAGCTCTCTACGAGCTCCGTGGCAACGTAAAATGTCAAACAGTCGCAGCGCATCAAGCCCCAGTGACGGCTCTTGCGTTTTCTCCCGAGGGAAAGTTTCTCGTCAGTTATTCGTGCTCGGAAAACAAATTGTGCTTTTGGCAGGTAATTTTCGCCTCAATAACGATTTTCCGAAAAATCAACGGCCTTCAAATCCAACGACTCGATGTCGTAATGAAAAATTTACAATTTTTTTAGCAAACGAGCAGCGGCATGTTCGGTCTCGGAAATTCTCAGACACGCTGCGTCAAATCTTACAGTACAGCGCCGATCAATGACGTCACACGATTGAATCCTATGCGGCTGGCCCGACTCATTTGGATCAACAATCGCACCGTCACTCTAATGCTCGCGGACGGTTCCGAAACTAGATTCAACGTCTAATTTCAATTCAATTTTACCCTCAAGTCATTTTTCCGATCGATTTTCTTTCGAAAAATCGTATTCGACTTTATTGTCAGGCCTACGAGCACGTTGGCGAACAACTATTCGGTCTCTCGAGTGCACATTTTTTTAAATTCCATTTTTCTTAAGGGTTAAGATCGAATTTCGAGAGTGGAAAATTGGGGAAATGGCGTGTGCAGGATTACCGGGGAAAATCCTTGGAGTTTCAACCAAAATATCGAAATTCTTCGATTCGTTGTTCTCGTTCTTGTTGTTCTTGTTGCTACAGTTTATTTTTTTTTCTCTCTCCGCGTCAATACTGTGTGTGCATAAGAAAATCCACAAAATAACTTTGCAACGATTTTACGAAATTTGCAAATCTGGAAGTTTAGAGAATGAAAACTGAGTAAAAAAAAACCATAAAAATTCGATTTCTCATTAAATATTGCAAATCGATAAAATAACTCAAACGGAATTAATATTTGAAAAAACGATTTAACAAAAATTTTTATGAATTCACTGAAAAAAAATCGTATTCGTGGTTAAATTTTCAAAAAAATAATTAAACAAAATCGATTTATCAACGATCAAAATGATATATGAATGATAAAAAAAAATCATGTGTATGTTCCACAAATTGCGTTGTAAATAGTAAATTAGTTGTGTCGTTACGGGCACATATTCACATGTAAATTTTTCAGTCTTTTTTTTTGCTTCTGTCGTTAAAAGAAGTGAAAAAGAAAGTATAAAAGAAAACGATGACAAAAAATTGCGCCACGTGGTAGTTTCCGCGAGAAAAACGTGCGAGTAAACGAAAGAAAATTGAAAACCAACTATTTCACTAATTCTTAAATAATATCTCGCCCAATATTTATTCTTGTCAATAAACAGTTAGCCTAAAAACTATGCAAAACTAAATGTAAATACACACCGAACACAAAGGCGTCGAAAAAATAGTTAATTTGAATGAAAAAAAAAAGCAGAAAAAAAACAACAACGTTGCATCACAATATTTCCATTTAATTGAATAATCACATTATTTTTATTTAATAATAAATCTCGAACGATGCGATACCTCGAGAGTTTATTGAAATATTTAATTCGCCAGAAAATCAACCGCAAAACTCCATTTTTCCGCATAATAATTGCAATTGTATATTTTTTCTACGCGAAATTATTGTTTCTTCGTCTCGAGGATCAAATCGAAGTTTCAGATGATCGAACATAGCGTCACAAAAAAATAAATGAAAAAAATTTTTAAAAAATGGAAAAAATTGAACAAATTGATAAAAACTTGCGAAGGCAAGTGGCACATTATAATGATCGACAATAACATCGCTATGCTTCACATCCTACGAATCCTTTGTACCATATCTTTGTTCCGTTGTTAATTAATGTCTAATTAATTAATGAATTATTTAATTAATTATAATTATTAATGTATAATAATAGTGAACGTGTTGAAAAGAAACCCAAGCATAAAAATGAGGAATTAAAATAGTTATTAATTGATATTCGCGTCTATCTAGTTTTAAGTTTATTCACGTCGTTGATTGTTTATTGTCGAAAGTACACACATATTTACGCGAACATAGATATACAAAACGAGTGAAAAACCGATCAAGTTTTTCGTCTGTTTGAAAATTTCCTGCTCGAACCATTTAATTTGAATTAAAAAAAAATAAAAACATCAAAAAAAGCAAGAAAACATTTTTCAAGCACTTTAAATCGTTGAATTTCACTCGTTTATGTAAATCAGTGTAAAAATATATTTAAATATATATTTAAAGAATGTGACTGGATCATATTCGTTAAAAACAACTAAAAATGTCTCGTCGATTTTTTCGTAAATATTTTTTGCTTCACGTTTGTATTTATTTTAAAAAAATGATCAATCGTCTTTTGGGCTTTTTATTGTCTCCGTGTGACAAATTTGTGCTGAAATATATAAAAATAGACGAGACATTGTTCCGCGCCTACGTATATTTAGTCACACATGCGCTTTTTCGTAATTTCATTATTTTTAATATTATTTTATTGTGCGCGTTGATAAATGAAAGTAATGCGAAAGTGCATGCTCTTTATTTCCATTTTCTGTCAATGTTACACGTCGACATAAAAAAAAGAAACACAAACAACAACAAAAAGGTATCCAAAAATAAAAAAAGAATTTTTGTGATTCTCGCGAAAAAAGTGGCATGTGTGTTATGTTTGTTAAACGATGTAATGAAATAATAAAAAATGCAATTGTATCGTATCACGCAGTTTTTTCGTTTTTTTCTTTCCCTTTGGTGTCTTCGATGTTGTTGATCGAATAAAAAAAATCCAAACATTCGTAGCTGTCAATTGAAAGATGAATATTTCTTACCTCGTAGGTGAAAGTCTATTGATGAGTATTATTGATAGAAACGATAACTGCTACATCAGAAAGGTCCGGGCGTGTCAAAAATTAGCATACATATTGCCCGAAGAAAAGAAAAAAAGAAAGAAGGAGAGGGGGAAAGAAAAAGTGACTTTTTAACACACCAGGGGTCATCAAGAGTTTGGAAATAATCGAGGGAACGAATCTCCGGTTGAATGTCACTAAGGAAAATAGTACAAAGAACGATTAGTGGCTGATAGATTCAGGGGACGTTGGTTTGAATAAGAAATGAGTGAAAAAAGAGCAGGGGAAAGGTTTAGAGCGACGCGTACGAGAAAATAATAATCGGTGGGTGTTTTGCGGGAACGCACGAGCGCCCGCGTAATCGAATAAAACAAGTATGTATACGCGCGAGAGTAGGAATATAATTCCAGAGTTGGCCGAGGGCATTTGGCAGCAGCAGCAGCAGCAGGAACAGGAGTAGGGTCGCGCGGTGCGCGCACGATAACCATTACGCTCGGTTGGCTCGTAATAATGGTTACGAGGGTCGTTTAGGGCAAGCAGGCGGTGGGCAGGGGAAGCGACGACGTATACGTGAAGGGCTTTTGCTCGCCTCTCCTTGCATTTGCCCTCGTAACGTAACTAAACGTGTAACGTACACTCATTCATAATTCACGTGTGAGCCAAATTCACCCAACGCGCATTTCCTTCCTCCTCGAATCTATACTACTGTGTATATCGAGTTTGTAACGCCTCTTAACCCCCCCTCGTATACAGGAGGTCCCACGACCAATGGTCCCAACTGTAGATTCGAGTTCAGGATCGATCTTCAAGTCGAAGAGAGTGTAGTGATGTTTTTTTATCAATCGATAGTCAAAATTGGTGGACAGGTTAGAGTTTTATCGCTTAGACTGCCCAAAGCGAAACAATTTTGTAGAGAATTTCCTGCTCTACGAATTAAGTCTTAAGCCTCAACAATTAATAACATCTTATGGGTTGATTTGATTGAAAAATGTCGTAGGACTTTTCGACTCGGAATCCCATGCTTAACTTGAATATAAATTATGAGCCATCACTTTTGGGCCACCCTGTATAAGATATTAGATTCGATGGCCCCCCGAGCCCCTCGATCCGCGTTCGACAGAGAAATGAGAGGTAAATAATTAATAATGAATTTATAACTGGTGAAAATGTTGGCACTCGTTGAGGTAGGCGGAGACACGTTCCGCAAACGCGTCGAGATAGTCGTCTCGATGTTTGCGATCGTGTTATTTAGTATGCAGACGTTGTTTCGAGGAGAGTCTCGATGCGGCGCACCAAAGGCTGACCAGAGAGACGGCGTTTGATTGCTCGTACAGTTGGTACGTCTATCGCCGCGTGTGACGTCTCGCTCGCTCGGAGTTCATTGCGAATTATGAAATGGTCAATTCTCCCGCGAATTCAACATGACGATCGTGCGACACGTACTACTTCGCGACAGCAAGAAACGACGGAACGTAACACGATCGCGTCGATGTGGGACTCTCATCGCTTTATAATTGCGCCAACAGCGACAACAGATTTTTTTCTGACAATTGACGATTCTCAGCTCGTACTAAAGTCCGAGACGTCCCCGAGTGTCGAACCTTCGTGTCCTGCTCTCTTATATCGCAGACATGCGAGAAAAAAAATAAAAAACAAAAACAACAAAAAAAAGTATCAAACGACCGCCTGTTTATCGATACAACGAGAAAAACGAAGAGAAAGAGAGAGAGAGAGAGAGAGAGAATCGTTGCTGACTCAGACTGCTGCGTTGCTCTCGAGGATGTTTCTCGGTTCGACCGCCCTCGTGGCTCCGGGCTCGAGAAAATTTAACCCTCGAGCTACGACGGCGGGTTAAATCGTCCTCGTTCGGGCGAAAGACTAGAAAAGCCGAGTGTACGGCAAGTTCCAATCGGTGGGACCAAAGAATCGTTTTGCACGATTCTCTCTCGCGGGAAGCCGGTGATAAAAAAAACGGTCCAGTCAGCGAAGGGCGTGGACGGAGGGACAGAGACACGGCAAACGGCCAATGTCCCCGGGGCGAACGATTTGCGGAAGCGAGCGTATATTTGGTGCGCTATTCTCACCGAAATCTCTATTACATCACGAAAAAGAGCAACTTGCTGATGAAAGAAGCAAAAAACAAAACAAAACAAAAAAAACGTAAAAATAAAGTCCAGTTGTCGTAGAAAATGAAATTCTCCGCTCTCGGTCTTTCTGCCGATTTGCATTTAGTGCTCGAGACTATTTTATTACGTAGAAAAGGTGTGGTCGAAAGTTTTCAGCTGAAAGAAATCTCTTGCCTCCAATTTCTCAGTCGTATGATCAAAAAAAAAGAGAACGATATAAAAATAAAATAAAAAATGAAAAAAGAACTAAGAAGGAGGTCGAAGGATCGGTATTTGGATAAACCGAGCCGGAACGATTTGTCATTTAAAAATCTTACAATCGATAATTACCATCTACAAGGTTATGACAAAGTAAAAGAGCAAAGTGGCGATGATACGAAGCTCCTGAGGCTGCCAGACGCTGAATCGTCATGGTTCCGATATTACGGTATAGGAAACAAGATAAAAGAGAGGGTGGGATTCATCCGCTACGACGGAATCGGATATCACGAAAATGCTCGTCATTCCGAGTTAACTATGAAAAAAAAAAAAAAAACAATAAAAAAATACGAGAGAGAAAATAGAAGCGAAGATGCTTCCAAACCCCTCAGCAGGGCGCGCAGTATCATTGGCACCGGACCAAACATTCGAAGGAGCACTTTGGGACAGAGATCGTCGAGCACCAGCAGAAGCTCATTCTCTTCTCTCTCTCTTTCTCTTTCTCTTTCTCTGCGGTGTAATCAGCGAGCCACGCCCATCAAGCACGAGGTCTTTGCGGCTGGTAACGCCCACACTTGCAGCAGCAATTACACCGCCGAGACTCTCTCGCCCTGCTTTCCCCGAGCCTCGTAACAATTTACTCCCGAAGCACCAACAGTCTCCCTCCTCTCGAGCTACGGATTTACTCTAGCAATTTCTAACACGCCGCAGCTTCTCGTCTCCTCCGCAAGTGTGGAAAAGGCTCTCGACCCACCATCAGAAATATATTTATCTCCCTCCCCTCCCTTTCCTTGTGTTCGCCGATCTCTATACACACGAAACTCTCTCTTTTCATCTCCTGCTGAGATTACACGATTATCCTCGCAACAACTTCCTTCCTCTTAACTCGCGTCTCTTCTCCTTCTCCTGCTGCTTCTCTGACTAGTTTCTTCCGGCTCTTTCGCTTTAGAGCAGACTTACGTTTGTCCTTATTGTCTCGATCGAAAATATCGATCAGTTCTCATTGTTCAAGTTGTCGTTAACACCGCCATCTTGGTTTTCTGTTTGATGTTAGTTTGATACAAACAATAGAAAAGTCGATCTTTGGCCCGAAAATTTGAGTGAACTTTTTTGAGTCCAACCACTGAGAAACTTATCGTTTGTTAATATTGTGGCTAGAGGTATTCTTTTGGTTGGAAAACGTACGATTGTTTCGAAAAAAAATGTCTCGAAAAACTGCCATTTTGTTTGAGGTTATGAGCTCACAAAGTTGTCGATATCGCTGGAATGTCGTTACCGTGATTTTCACGCTATTTATTCAAGTACAAATTCTTTTTTATTTACGAGTTGTTGAAACTTTTGAATGTTTCGAAGAAACCATGAAAATTCGGTGCCAAAATATATCAAACGAAATTCTAGTGGCAAGCCTCGGTTGCTCTCGCGCCAAGGCCAATTATTTGATTCACCAAAAGCAACAAAAAAGGTCTGCATTCAATACACAGTGAAGGGCGAAAGAGGATCGAAATGTCAGGACGAATCTTTAAAGGGGAGACACGAAACCCCTGTAAAAAAATTAGTCGCGGCTTCTCGAAAATGTGTATTCAGTGTTGACGCAATTTCACGGATACTCGAAGCAAATTGTTGCGGAGTTTTAGCCAAATGCCTCATTCCATTGTCGTCTTTGTAACTCACGAGGTTCGTGTGAACAGTCGAGCGATGCTACAAATTCGTAGTGAACTTTTCAGGATCGTAACTCTTCGTAGAATGGGAATTTTTGAAGACATTTTTTTTTAAAACGATCGTACATTTTCCAACCAAGCGAATGACGCTAGAGTCAGTATCAACAAAGTGAGTTTTCCGGTAGTTTGAGTTTAAAAAGTTTAAATCAATGAAAATCCCTTAAAAATCTAGTTTTTTAACGATGTTTTTTTCTGTGTGTTAATTTGCTGCATATTTAGGTTTCTCTGATGCCTAATAACGCTTCGAAGTCCACGGGGTTTTTCTGTGAAAGAGCACACGTCGTTAAGGGTGTGTTGTGTGGAGTTTCGATGAGCACGAACGAAGCAGGCTCTTAACTGTTGTGTAAAAGTGTATCGAGTGTACGGACAGCGGAAGGGAAGAGAGGAGGGCAAGGTTTGATGGTCTTGGGAAGAAACGAGCTTGTGGGAGGTGCCCGGAACCGCAAATCATCGATGACAAATTATATGAGAGCTACAACGACGATGTTATTGTGCACAAATGTACCCTCGTCGTAGACTTTCCACAAAGCTTTTCCTTCACGTGTCTATACATACAATCGTTCATATAACTTTGACAAACACGCGACTGTTCATAAATTTGAAAAACTTTTGCCATATATACTCGTCGTAACATCAATAGTATTAATTTACTTTACTGCGAGCTTTGGAACGGAGGATTTTTCTTCAACATTTAAAGGTTAGTCAATTTTCCAAAAATCCACATTTCATGATTCTTGACACACTGTTTTCTTCACTTTTATATGTGCTTTTTGAAAGAATTGATTAAAAGATTGAATCTTTGTTTTACATCGTCAATATTGTGGTAAAAGTCTCGTAAAAGGGATTTTGAAAGATTTTGAAAAAATCGACATTTTGAGCCTTCACAAAAATGGCTGTAGAATTTTTTCTACTAGAAATTAAGACTTTTAGTTTGGATCATTCGATTGGTACTTGAGTTCCCTTCAAAATGGCGTTCGTTTCACGAGTTATTTTTATTTTTTTATTTTCGGCGAATTTAAAAAATTTTCAATCACACTTTTACGACTTTTTACTACTTTTTTTCTTTCTCTTTTTAGACAACGTGATTCTATACAAAAATGCTCTAGAGTCTGAGTCCTATAGTTCAGATTGTAGAAGCTTTTTGCTAGTGAAAAATTTATTGCAATAATTTGTGTATTCCTCGAGTTGTAAGTAGCAAAAAAAAAATCGTGTAGGAGTAGTAGGAAAAAGACATACAGGACAAAACTTTGTGTCGTCGCTGACAGATTCATATGAATAATAAATAAGAAAACGTTGCAAAGTGACCCTAGAAAATCTTGCATTTTCATTGATTTCAATAAACATTGCCGTTTTATTTATTTTTATATAATTTAAAAAAAAAATCTTCAACTTGTAAGATATTTCATAAAAAATTCATCATTATCTTGTCCATTTGGTTCGTAAAAAACGACGATTGATTGAAGTTGTTGACGAAAAAAGGTTTTGGTAACTGGATTTCCGATGAGAGCAGCAGAAACTCAAAGACTTTGAAAGTTTCGATGTTTCTCGAGACGGCACGTGTCACGCACATTTATCGCAAACGTACAATGCTTTTCTACGAAATATTGTGTACAGCAGAATTCATTGTGGCTGTTGCGGCGGTGGGCCGGCTCCCAAAGAATCGTCATTGTCCGCTGCCGCGTAACGTTTGACGTTTGCGGTCAAAGCATCGACGAAGAAAGACGGCGTTCTGTCTCTACGCACACGCATACATACGTGTAGCACAAATTGCACGCGTGTGTGGCATCTGAGGCGTTTTTTTGCCACCCGTTGCCTCGAGAGAATACACGTAGGTTTTTAGGAGCAGCGCGAGTCACTTATTCGGATCTATGACCGGGGTCACTGCCTTTTTTTCTGTATAGCCTTTACATAGTTGTACGTCGTGCGCGAGTACATATAGCACCGTGCACGAGGCTAAATATATTTATAAATATACAGGGTGTCCTAAAAGTGATGGCTGATAATTTTTATTTGAGTTAAAGATATAGTTCTGAATCGAAAAGTCCTTTAGCGTTTTTCGATGAGAGCCATCCTTAACGAGTTATTAATTATTGAAGTTAAATAGCATTGCGCACTTCGATACTGCATATTTCCTAAATCGTTAGAGATAGGGCAAAAATGTATAGGACTTATTTTGTAGAGCAGAAAATTTCCTGCAAAAAAGTCTTTGAAAAATTGTGAAAATATACTCGGATCTCCATTTTTGGACAAACAGACTGGACTAGTTTAGAAACCGATTAGGATTTCCATTCTTGCCGATCAAAGATCCAGATTTGGTGAATCGTTGAAGGAGTGCGGTTGGGATAATGAAAAATATTATTAGAAGCTATAGATGTATGGCGGCGTAGTTCGTCCGTGACATAATCCAGAGACGGAGAGAGACAGAGCGATCCCTCTAAGTAGCGACATATTTATTTTTTGTTTGTACACAGAATGGTACACGGGGGGTGGAAGATTTTCTCGGTGGGTAAACTGGCAGGGATAGTAGTATCCGTGACACAATAGCCGCGGGAGAGTGCATTACCGTTGATGAACGACGTGGGGGAAAAAGAGGCGAGCAAGTAAAGCCAGAAAGAGAGAGAGAGCGAAAGAAGGAGAAAGAAAGAGACGGCGAGGTATGGGGGTTCGTTTAGCAGGGGGGCAAACTCCGCGACAGTTAACGTTTCGCGAGAGCGGGATAAATCATCTCTCGGTGCTTTTCCACCACGCCCAGTCGAGGACACTAAATTGCCAACCCTCGTCAGATCAAGAAAAAGAGAGAGAAAGAGAACATTGGTCGCACGGGTCGAGTCTATGAGCTGCTATGGGCTTTTCCGTCCCGCGGGGGACTCCAAATAGAATTTCCAGATGTGCCATAGATCAGGTGAACTTTGCCATCATTTCTTATTTTCTATTCCTACGAATCTTAACCCGATCTTAAGAGAATCTTCCCCAAGTAAATGCTAGAGAACAGGAAGGGGCGACAGACTCTTGATAGACCGCAAGGGGAAAAAGCAGTTTTTTTCTAGCGCAGGTTATAGCTCGTGGACGTAGAGACCCCGTTGGTCATTAACCCGTGCCGTTCTGTCGTGATCGATGAGCCATTATAACAGCCGCGCATATTTTCCTCTACTCATTTTTCCACATCTTTCTCTCTCTCCCTTTCCCGGTATTTATTATTCCGCGATACTAAGCTCGACTTTACCGTTTTACAAACGTTTGCAATTGCAATTTGCTGACAACAGCAGCAGCAGCAGCAGCTGTGGCTGTAATTTACGTAGCGCTCATTTATTAATCAAGTTGATCGATCTCGCGAGTTTTCTTAGCTCGGCCACTCGGTCTTTAGCTGATAACTCGCAACAACGCGCAACGATGATCGTTCAGCTAGACTTTGATTGGATTAAGGGGGGTGAGACCCGGACGAATCAACTTTTGGTCGGTTGGATGAGGCGACAAACGCAACAGGACTCAAATTCAATCCAGCAGCAGGCAACAGCCGTAAAAGTACCTTGAGCTCCTAGCGACTGATCGCTCGAACCCGTCGGCATATGGGGGTCACGCCCACGAGTTGGCCTTATGTCAGTTTGTCTCATTTTCCGGGGTCGCCGACTTTTCGAAACGGTATACACCTAACTATACCCCGTAACCCCTCGCCCCCCTTTCAGTCTTTCTCTCTCGCTCACCATCGCTACCGTTCGCGACACAATTCTTTTGAAACGACGTTCCCCGTTGATGACCCTCTGGGCTCTTTGAAATATTTCACTCCAACAAAGTCCAGAGCAGATCCTCACGCCCTCGACAATTTTCTTCGTCCCATTTTTTCACGCTACCAAATCTTACAACGACACGAATTTGTCAAAATAGCCGCTTCTTCCGAATGACCACGTTTAACAGATTGTATTTTTTCGCAATTACCCTAACTCTTCGATTCACAGATCTGCATCGTTACAATTTTTCTCTGTTCGTTTGTCATTCAAATTCATAACATTCCTACTCCTCGGCATGGCTACTATCGTGACATTTCTTATCAACAACATTTCTGCTTATTTCGTAAGCATTTTTAGAGCAGAATTGTTATATAAACTAGAGATTTAAGTACAAATCTAAGGCTTTGTTGTTACCTGTTTTCGTACATTGAGGTCTGTTGGGAATAATAAGGAGACAGTGCTGATTGATCATAAAATGCGTTACACATGTATATATTTTCGTTTTCCCCCGTTCGAAACAATACAATCTATCGCGCGTACATGACTCTTTGGTGTCAGCTCATCCGCTCGTTCCGAAACACTCTGACTCTGAAATATATTCATCGTCCTACACATGGGACGGAACAACGTGCAATATATTAAGATCGATCTTCCATTTATATGTATAAGTATGTATATATGTACATGTATTAAGGGGGAGTACCACGGTGAGTGCTCAAAACTAATATTTTTCAATTGCATTTTTTCAAAGTATTTATATGCAAAAATATGTAACCAAAAGTTGAAGTGCGAATTCCAAAAATTGACTGAGTAGCAATCAATTGAGTGAAAACAGCGTTTTTCTTGAAACCATTTTTTTCAAACTTGTCCCGGCGAAAGGATCTTTGGGTCTTATTTTTTGACGATCCATAGTGGTGTTCCCCCTTAAATAATACTTTGCCCGATATCTAAAAATGCGATTGAACGCAGGCATTAAAAAATAAAAAATAAAATAATAATAATAATAAACAACGATAATAAGAAGACGAGCGGGTTGATTTTCTCTAGACGATAACAACGATTTGCCGACCTATTTGCGAAAGTTCATGGATAGCCCGTTGTTGGTTTTACACTAAAAAAGTGTGTGTGGCACATGCACCGAGTATGCACCGGAGTGATGTATGGCACGAGGTTCGTCGTTTCGATCCTCGGATGATACTTGGACGTCATCCCTCATTATCTTACGGCATGCACGAGAATAAATGTGTTTATATATACAAAGTGTTTGTCCTTCGGCGTTGGTTGGTGTATGGGACGATCGGAATGACCGTTATTGCTTTTGTTGTTGTTGTTTCTTCTCGATGGTAATCCTGGTGCTCGTTACCGCGACGAAGAGGAGGATGCGGTGGCTTAATCCTCTTTGGAGGGATTACAACGAGATGTTCCTGCAGCTCTGCTCGTCCGGGTATTAATAGTTTATGAGATGGGAGGCAGAGAAAAAAGGGAACAAAGATTATAGGCAGCAGGCAGACTGGCGGACGGGAGATGGGTGCGGCTGATGCGGTTGCCAAGTAGTTCGCGTTATTTTTTACGGTGCTGGCGCATCAGGGATGCGATTTCGTCAGCGCGATTCGCAGCTTCGTTGATTAGTGGCCGACGACGAGGAAGCGTCGTCTCGATCCCGTCGCATATTTGCCAAACACCATCTCCCTGGCTCGGGCTATCTTCGCGCGGCTCTTGTGTTCCGAGGCGCGCTGAAAGCCCTTAAGCCACCGCCTGTACCCAGTTGCGCGATACCTGCGGTGATCGAAGACGCAGCCCCGATCCTGGCGATCCCGCCAGTGACCCCACCGGGCCTGCTTATCGTCGTTGGCGTTTCCGCTGTCGTCGACGCCGACGACATTCCGCGTCCGTCACCCAGAAGAATGAGACTTTGCTGTTGACTCGGGCGTTTCTCGAGGTGATGATGATGCGATCTGACCGCCAGTCTGCTCACGTGAACCGGAATCGGCACCACGATTCTCGGCCCGTCGCTCAAACTCCCACCGTGCCGTCCGTTGGCATTTCCGCCTCCACCGCCACCACCACCTCCGCCACTCGTCAGTCCAGCCTTTACTCGCTTCCACTTTGCCCGACGATTTTGAAACCAAATCTTAACCTGGACCTCCGAGAGCTTGAGGGCGTGCGCGATGTGCGAACGTTCCGTCAGACTTAAATATTTTTTCGCATGAAATTCACGCTCCAGCTCCAGCAACTGCTCCGACGTAAACGCCGTTCGTCTTCTTCGCGCTTTACTGCTCGATGAAGCTCCTCCTCCCCCTCCTCCACCGCCACAACTCCCTGACTCACTACCTCGATCTTTTTTTCCAATGACTTCCCCGGTACCGATGCCGTCCTCGCCAACCACAACGCCGTCCCCGATCTCGTCCTCGCTCTCTGCAGACACTCGCCCGCTCTCTGATCCTGCAACAATTTTAATACATCTATTGCTAATTTACCGTCTGATCGCGCGCCAAGCAGAAAGACTTTTAAGGGGCAGTCTGGTTCGGAAGATAAAAAAAATCAAGATTTTTAACGCCTGCCGTGTCGGAGTGTAATGAATTACGATTATCGAGTTTGTTCGAAGGAACGAAGCTTTTTTTCCGACAAATTCGTCGAACAGGAGCAAGATCGCGGGCTTTTTGTTTAACTGTATATCGCGCAACGCGGTGTGGCGCAGCGTAGCGCGGGACGCGTCTACGATCGATAAGAGTGACTGGCATACATTGAAATTAGCCTGCACCGCGGGCGCGACCTTCTTCGTTGATCTAATTAGATCTCCGTCGCGAGGTAGCTTTTTAATTGATTCGTCGATAATCTTCACTCCGCCATACGAGAGTCAGGACGAATTTAGTAAATTGAAATTAGCGAGACCGTTGCTCTCGAATCTTGGGTAATTTCTTAAATAATTGTTTCATTCACGCCACGAAAACTTGAATGACCTGCTCTGGTCTTTCTCCACCAAGTGATCTTTTTCGAATGAATATTTAGTTTTGTTTACCGGCACTTAAACTCGGTCTTTGACTACTGGGACACGAAGAACTCGGACCAAAAGACAAAGAGACGCGTTACGAGTGCGTGTGTGTGCGTCACTCGATATGTAAGTGATCGATTCTCGGAAGGATCAACTCGCCGTTCATGAATGGCACGTCGCATACGAAATTGAGACCCGCGGATCCCGCGTTCCGGACATAAATATACACATCACGAAATAAAAATATACAGGGTGGCTCTCGGGGAAGCTTGGGGAGCTCGATTAGTCGATTAGCGAAGGAACTGACCGTGGCGGGACTTGGATAAGTCGTGAACGGGTGACAGACTACCGTCGTCTTCGCTGTCCGTCAAATTGACCCTGGTCCGGTCGTCCACATATCCAGGATAGCCAGCGTGGTGCGAATCAAATGCAAGATGCTGCGACGACGATCTGTCGTCGTAAAGATGATGATGATGGTTGTGGTGACCAGTAAGCTGTTGTGACGGATAAGCGGCTGAGGATTGACGATGAGGGAAGACGGTGGCTGGTCCATCGTCTCCGGAAGTGCCTGCTGCTCCGCTGTACATTCTCATGGGTAACCAGGCGCCGTACAAACCGAGGGCCGGCATCGCGAATCCTACGTTTTTATTCATTCGCTCGTTATTAGTTTCGGCGGCGGGTTTAAACCTTTTTATTCCGCCTTCTTCGCGATCGTTTCGATTTGCAAAGAGCGGAATGAGAGAAAAAATACCTGGTAATGCGCTCGCGGCCGTCGCGAGACAGTGCCGCCGATAGAGCAATTCCCTATCGCGGTCTGTACTCGCCCCGCTACCGATCGACTCTTCAACACCTTCGATCCCACCGCCTCGTCCTTTATTCCGCGTATCGACCTGGCTCCGATTACCGATCAAGCTCTCTATCGTAAATGGTCTTGGCGTAGGCCTGTGCTGATACTCGTGCTGTTCGCTATTGTTTCTTATCCTTGGAGCGTCGTTGACGCTCTCGAGCTCGTCGCTCGCTGAACCCACGTCCAACTCCGTTTCTTCGATCGTTGGACACTCCATTGCACGTGCGCTTTCAAACTTACTCCGATGTTAAATTAATTTATACTCTTTATTTAATCATCGCACTTTTTCCACTAAACAACCAAGATCGTTAAGATCCTGGAACACTGGGCACTCGACACTCGAAGGGAGGAACGCACGGGGTTATTTTTCTTCACACATTCCCCTCGGGGGGAAGTTAAATTTTTAATAATAATTTTCTTCCTGCAAGAAACTATTTGTTTGGCCTCGATATTAAATAGCTTTGTGCTCTCGCAGCGTAAAGAGGCGCGCGAAGAGGGGGAAGAATGCGCGAGATCGACCGTACGAGTGGCGTAGTCGGCCGTCGACTGCCGGTCCTCCGTGGGATCTCAGGCTCGGGGGGTAGTTTTCCTGGCGGCGCGACCGCGCATTCGCGAGTGTGCTATCCTTGCGAGAAACCGGTGGGAATTGGGCGTAGCCACTGTTCGAGGATTGGCTGAGGTGCGGACCAACGAGGCGAGGCTTACGCTCGTCCGGTAGGTACGGACCGCCATCTTGGTTCTGGCGCGCTCTGATCCTCGTAAATGTATTAAGTGGTACGAGGTGGGTGGATGAGGCGCCACGCGACTGATACGGGATCGCTCTCGAAAGCTGCCTCGGGGTCGTGTTCGTTCAGCCGCAATTAGGCACAATGGAAATCACTGCTACGCGAGGGGATGATTCCCGAGCAGGAATGCTCGCATCGCTCCTCGTTCACCCCCACGGCCCCCGTTCTCTCGTCACGCCACTTTGCTGTCCTTAATCCTTGCGGCTGTGTGTACCACACAAAGTGGAAAAATACGAGAGAGCAAGACAAAAAGTGGCAAGAGTATTATTGACATTGTGCCTCGCAATAAATCCAAGTTCCAAAGTTTTTCAACTGATGGAATTTCATTTCAGGAGTAGATTAAAACCCGATCAGGCTCAGGATTATAACGCTTAACACACCCCTTCGTCCTGATCAGGATTCTTCATCACTTGACCTCATCCCGAATGGATTCTGATTAGGTAAACCTTGCCATACTTTGACACATTTGAATTGCTGTTATTTTAACCCATTCCCGATCAGCACTTGATGAAGATTGCCTTCTCAAATATAGCTCTTACTTTAACCTGATCAGGACCTGACATAAGCTCAGATTGAATTCTATTTGGAAATTATATACATCGCGGGATGTCTCCCTACAAAATTAATTATCTCCTGCGCGGTTGCGTTGAAGTATATTTTTGTAATGAGCGTTTTAAATGAGGAAATTAGCCCTAGAGTCTCTCACTCGTCGCACTCGTTGACGATGCGTGCAAAGACGCGCGTGCGTCTCTTGTTTTATTTTGGCCCTCGTTAACGCGCTATCGAGCATCGAGCGCGGCGTACTCTATATTTGGCTGCCTCGCGCCTTTCATGAGAAGAGTCTACCTAACAAGTCGGATGAGAAAGAGCGCGGTGGAGTGGCGAGTCGTCAAGGATGGGCGGTAACGACGTCAAATTGAGGAAAAACGAGGACGCTAACGGGCGTCTCAACCTGACAACCATGCGAGAGCGTGAAACGTCTTGCTGGATTAATTTTCGTACAAATAGTCGAAAGAGATGTTCCCTTCCCCCCCCCCCTCCCCTCACTCTTCTCGCTCGTTCTCTCGTCTCGTCGGCGTTTCGCCTCTTGAGCGTGCTAATGGCGCGTGTTTCTTCTACACACGCCTGCCACGTGGTGCACTTTGCTCTGAAAAAAATATTGAATTTTTTTCAAAGAATCATTGATGCCGAGTCCCGCGACAACTTGAGAGTTTGCAAATTCACGTCAACGTATCTGCAGTTCGCGAAATCGTTGAAAAACTAAAAAAATCTCTTGTTCTTTGAAGCGAACGCGAATGAATAAATCGTTCGTGTTTTTAACTGTCAAATATGCGATACGATGCCTTTTTTACATTTGAATATCGCCGACTTTTTTCTTGTCTCTGTAACGCATGGTCCCGCCAATCCTCAGTGACAATTGGTTCGCGCGCGACCGAATTCAACTATTTCCCAATCCTCATCCTCGCGGAATATTGCAATCGACCAAAACTCGCAAAAATATTCCTTTACCGAGTATATCGATTATTTGCCAACACTCGTAGAAAAAAAAAGGAAAAAGGACAAGATCCCGAAGTGTAGCAAGGACGAGCGAAATACGATGGCGCATAATTCACGCCCGAACGATCCCAACGAGCATTCGCGCGCCCGACGAAGCGTGATGACATTCGGACGGCCGGATTATTTGCGCGATCACGCTGTCGACTTGACGTTTTCCTCGAATAATATCTTTTTGCTCTGCTGCCTTTATTCCCCTATTCTGCACTTGAAAAAACAAATTCACACTATCCTAATATTGACGAGAACAAAAAATCGGAACTGAATAATGTCGCGACATTTCACTAATCTCGTTTTGAAAGGAGCATCCGATTCAATGTAAGCGTATTAGATGTAGAAAATAATGAAGTATGGCAAGGTTCAACCCGATCGGGTCCAGATGTAAAATTGTAGGCGACGCATGCACCCGATGTTTCGTTTTTTTTTGAGACAGGAATCAAAGCGTATAATTGCTTTTTTGTTGACGCGTAGACGCAGACTCGTTTATTTTAGTTTTGTTTTTTTTTACTCGTACAAAGGCGTCACCGCACGGCTTCGGGCCTCACGGTGGACATGAAAGAAGCTCGAGAGACAGAGAGAGAGCCTTCGCTTCATCATTTCGGTAAAAGGAGAGAAAAAAAGTGTCGCGCCTTTTAAGAAGACGAGAGTGTTCGCGCGGGTGGGTGATGATGGCAGGCGGGCATTCCTCTAATTTGTCGGCTCGTCTCTTTGTCGGCTAATCAATAAGATTCGTGATTGGAATGAGTTATTAGTTTTTGATCAGCAGAGGCGGAGGTGGAACTGAGATCCGATCGAGTCTCGAGAACAATGCGAGAAGAAAAGAAATAAAAACAAATGAGCGAGCGTCGCTGAGGTTTTTGACGCGCGACGCATACTCGCGCGTACCGACTGCCGCGATCGAGTGACTCGATTCGTCGTGGCCTCTGTGTCCCCGCCGTCTCGTCTTATCGCGAGATCGGAAAAGCCGAGACTTTGCGCGCCGCGATATTAATCGCGTACTCGGCGGCGAATCGACACTAAATTCGCTCATTTTTACAAACAGAACGCAAATATGTAAACGCGTCCGCGGATCGTCGAAATACTTTTGCTAGGAACCGACCATCAGTCGCTGCTGCTCGATCTTTTGCTTCGCAGCTGTAAATTTAGCTGGAAACTTCGAGCTCGTCGCGCTCATAAATTTTACACAGTTCGCCGCTCGACGGAATTTCGCTCGATGAACCTCTTTCCCGACCACCCAAAGGTTCAATAATCCATCGAAACTCTCGGCACTGATCGACACATCGACATGTCGATCACCACAATCCCAAAATATTGTTTTTCCTTTTGGTTGAGGCTTTCGTGGCCATTTTTCTTTTTTACAAAATTTCATGGCTTCGGATCAATGTCCCGAGAGTGTCAGCACATTGCCGAGGTTTTTAGAACCGATGTGCGAAGGGATGGACTATCGTATAAAAATATATTTCGATAATCGAATATTTAGACCTTTCCAGGTGTCCCAAATGCCAACTCTCAAAAATGTGTTTATTGAATTTTTTACTTAATTCTCGTGAAAGTTCGCTAAAAACAGCAACTACCTAATTTGTATTTTCTAATGAAAAAAAATGTTTTAGCATAAAAATAGTGATGGACCTTATTTTTGGTAAATCCATCCGAGCGAAGCATACGATGATTTTAAATCGCATGAATATCATAAGCGATAGACGAGCGCACGTGAGCGCGTGATGCATATGAGGGAACGTTGAAGAAAAAAATGGAGGCAGAGGAGTAGGAGGAAGAGAAAGGATGCGCGGGTGCGAAGGCGTCGGGATGGTCACACGTGCGTAACGCGGTCTCCCCAAGTATCGTTTTGTTTTTAACTTTTCTCGCAACCGCCGTATGCGGTGCGGACGCGGCCGGTTACCCACCGAAGGAGAGAGGCAAGATTAAGGGTTTTTTGGAGGGACGAGAGGCAGGCGTTGGGTGTCGTTTAAACGCATTTTAACAGTGGTCCGTCCTCGTCCGAAGATAAATTCGCAAATTTGTTTGACGGCGGAATAACTCCGTTATTCTGTGCGAAGGCAGCGGAATTGTTGATCCCCAAAAAATCGTGAATTAATTCAAAGTGCGAGCGGCCGGCGATTTTGATGCGGAATTTTAAAAATATTCTTCGAAATATTTGCCTGCGTAGCAGCAGCAGGAGGAGGAGGAGGAGAGCGTCGCGATTCGGTATGAAGAACGCGTCGTCGCTGTACCGCGAATCGTGTGTGAAGCGTCGGGGGAGCCGCCCCCCTGGCTTTCTCAGTTCCGCGTCTCCAGAGCGCGGTTTATTCAGTTTCCAGAAACTCGATTCGCGCGTTCGCCTGTTCGCTAATATATACAAAGTGCCTAAATGTCAATACGAAGACGGCGGCGACGCGCGTGTTTTTAAATACGTGAGAAAAACAAAGAAAAAAAGGATAGGGTGCCCCCCCCCCCAACCCCAAGAATGATGATCATCTTACGCTGTCTCGTCGCTCGCTCGCGTACGAAAACCGCGTTGCGGGTAAATGATATGTGTACGCGTTACGATGGAATTATTTTGTTAGCATAATCGCGCGAATCTAACGTCACACACTCCCAGTTGAGACGATATTTTTCTCCATCGTCTCTCTTTGCTCCCCGTTTTGATTTTACGGCTGGTTTCACCCCTCGCGGGACACGAGAGCTCGCTCATCGCCCTTCCATCCGACGGGAGAGCCATTATCATTGTTATTATATTACTCGCATTATCCCTCGGCTAAAATCATCTTGAAAATATTCATACCGTTGTAATAATTGAATTATTCATTGGATCCCATCACCGAGTGTCGAGACAAGTCGACAGGAAGGACTGTTTTCACGAGTCTATAAATTTCTCTCGTTTTTTTTTCTTTTTTCAGCCAATTAAGGCTGTAGTCTCACTAAAGCGAGTTCCTTCAGAATTTTTTCAAATTTTAAGGACACTGGCAGACCATGGTATCAAAACTATGTACAAAATTCCATGGACTGTACTATTTTACACTCGTTCTTACGGGGAGCAGTAAAAACTGCACATTCCATTGAACAAAACTTATAAATATGCCAAATTTTTCATGTCCTACATGAATCCTTTTGAGTTAACGAAAAAAAATAATCGAAACGATTATCGGACTTTATTAATTGAAAAATAATCCGATAAACAGCTATTTGTAGGTCCCTCATACTCAGAAACTCCCTTAAGATTCAACGTGTTGTTTCTGTGTGTCAAGTCTCCATGTTACTCCAAAGGAGCTAGGGCGGGAACGTTGTTTTTCATAAACACACGAGAAGGGTCCTCGGGATGCTGCGCGGGGGTGCACCCCCCCCCCCCCACTCACCCACTGGATCCCGCGCCACTCGAAATGGAAATGTTAAATCTAAGCTCTAGAATTCGCAACGCTTGTCATCCCCGTTTGACTTTTGCCGAGGGGCTGAGAGGAAAATACCCTCGAGAACGAACCGTTGTCGCGTCAAACGCCCGTCACACCAATTATTTATACACTATCGTGTCATATCGTCCATATATTGCTCTCTCTCTCTCTCTCTCTCTGTATATTCACGACAGATCATTTTGACGATCGTAACTATGCGGGAGAATAATAATTTGCTAACGTTTTGCTTGATTGAAAGTTAATTATTCTGCTGCTCCGATGGGGTGCGGAAAGCCAAAGCAGTTTATTCCGTTGATGATCGATCGTTGACAAAAAATATAAGGAAAAGTTTAAATGCGGTGGCTGCGACACTCTTTTTTCATCCTTTTCATTCGCTCACCCCTTTCTACCCCCCTGCGGGGGGAGGCGAAGGGGGTTACTGTTCCGCATCAAAAATGCCTCTCGCGGAAATGTTGCCTGTCTCGCTCGCTCGCCCCTTCAACAACTCAAACGTCAAAATATGACAGCTCGCACTTAACGCTACGAGGGAGACCAACGAATCGACTCTCTCCTCAGCCCCCGTCCACATTCTCCCTGATGAGACAATGCGCTTTTTTTTCTTTTTTAATGCGAACAAACTGTCGCAATAGCTATTCAGTCACTATAAAATCGGCGATAATTTGCGGATTTTTTTTTATCCTTAGATTCCTACTCGGGGTCAACCTGACCCGAAGCAACATCGATGTTTGAGAATTAATGTTACACTTTTCGTTCAACTTAAACCACTGAGAATTTTATCGTTTGCTGATATTGTACTATTCGCTTAGTTGGAAGTTGTACGATTAGTTTAGTAAAAAAAAAATGTCGTTTTTAATCTTTCCCTTGTTATTCGTAATGTGGATAACAAGCCGGCGTAAGAAAGTCGGATGACTTCTTTTTCTTTTTTTGATGACCGAAAATATAGCAAAGGCCTCAGGGTCTGTTTGGGCGAAAATGAAAATCGGGATGTTCGGGACATCTACCGTTTGAATTTACGAACTTCTCCGTGGGCTGTGACGTCATAATATCTATTTTATCGACCGTTGGTTTTGCAACTCGTAGTCGCATCGCCCTACGAGACTTTTTTTCAAATTTCTATTGAAACGATAAATCCTTGAAAATTTTAAAAGGCATCAGAATTCGAAATTTCGAAGGAGAAAACAAATAAAAACAATCGACAAGGAGTGCGTATTTTATGGTTTGATTTATTGATAAAATACAAAGAAAAGAACAAGCAGCCGTATGTACAACTTAAAAAAAAAAAACAATGACATTCTTCTGTCCGCTGGGCCACGAACCCTGCATCGCGTTCAACTCCGTTGACATCATTGATGCAGCGGCAAATAAATACTGAGAGCAGTAGCAGCAGCAGCAAATAAGAAAAATCTAGACGACAGGTTCACTTTTTGCAAGCTTGACGTTTGGTTTTCGCAGGTGGTGATAGTTTGGCAGAATCCTGATGAGGAAGTCGAGTTGACCCATTTGAGGCTAAAACAGGCAGACAGAGACATGGTCAGAGATAGAGCAAAAGTCCTCGGGATCAATTTTGTAGAGTATTAAATTCCCTACAAAAAAGTCTGTAGCGAAATTTTTCTATCTTCAGTAGTTTAGCCCTTAAAGCTGATCGAAAAAAGACCTGGTTTCCATCAGTGGTAGAGCGAACGATTTCACTGTCTTTCTTCGATCTACTATCAGAGCTAAACTTCTGAAGATGTAAAACTGTTGTCAGGAGCGTTTTTTAGGCAATTTTATGCTCTACAACTTTGGTTCAATAGTCTTTTGTCCTATCTTCAACCGTTGACCTTCAACTTGTACAATTAGTAACTTATCAGAAAAAAACCTGATTTTTTTTTAGTTGGAATTTAGTCTTACGTAAGGTTTGTCGTTCATTTCTCTGCGTTGGCACGAAGCCCCATAAATAATAGTGTTTTCTGGAACAACGTCCGGTTGTTGGACGGAACAAGCGGCACCGACAACACATCCGTTGGTCAAGCGAACGCTCGGTCCAACAATGGCTGTAAATGGGAAGAACAATGGTTCAAAAGAAAAATTCTCGAGGTAGGAATCTCAACAGGAAATACCTCCGAGACACGAACCTTTCGTCTCGAGAATATTATTATCGCCGACACTCAGAGCTTCGCAAGTTGAGTCCGTTTCAAACACATTAAAATTTCCAATGTGTTGAGTTTTAGGCGCAGAGTCTGCATCACCGGACTGATCCGCCTGCGAGCGATTTATTATTGTAGCCATTTCCTCGATTATGTTTCCCTCACCAATCACGATCGGTCCACCTTCGGCGATTATACTTGCTCGAGGATGGACGACCGTCTTTGTGCCTATAGTTATGTCACCCTTAAGGATACTTTCGTCACATATCACTGCTCCTGCTGCGATTTTCAAACTGTAAAGTATCTCAATGTCATTTCGAAGGTCAATGCGATTTCGAAAATTTACGCCAAAGATTAAGATTGTCAAAAGGGGAAAAAATTGCATTTGTACAAAAGAACAAAAAAAAATAGAACATTCGAAGGTGCTTTTACTTAACGAAACTTTTCCAATTTCAAGAAAAAAAAAAAAGTCAAAAATATTCAAAATTAAAGTTATAGTTTCAAATAAATAATAAAAACAGATTTCTCGGGAATATTTATTTTTGTTGTGACAGTTTCGCAAAGAAGTGGTACGTATTTTTGAGGTTAAGGCTAAAATACAAGTAAATCGAAGTATCGGACCTTGAGGATGGTAGAAAGCGTCAAAAATTTTGAATCTTACTTTGAACGTCGAGTGACGGTTCCTCCGGGTGAAAATACATCAGCCATGTCTGTGAAAAGTTGAATAGTTTGTGACAGCAAAAGTTCGACGTTACCGGACACTCCTTCGTTGCTCTACTACGCAACCATCTTGGTTGTTTATTTCCAAGCGTTCGCAGCGCTTTGAGATCCGTGGCGTCGGAAGCACCGAAGTTTAAAAAATGCGCAAGAAAAGTTGAAAACCTGGGCAAGCAACCGGTGCGATTCGAATCACGTGATAAATGAAAAACCTTAGCACTCACGATTTGGTACGTTGGTAGATGGACTTTGGTGTCTTCGTTTTTCCTTCGAAGCTGGTAGAGATATAAAGAAAATTTGCAAAAAATCATAATTTTGTACATTTTTTCAAAAAATTAGTCTTTCTTTTTCGAATAAAAATAAATCACAGAATAAAATAGAGAAAACACGTGAATTTATTTACAAGAAAGTCGAAAATTCGATTAGAAATAATTTCAATTAATTAATAATCGAATTCCATCAAATTGACTACAGATTTTTTATTTTTTATTTTTTATTTTTTATTCTTGCAACACGTGACGAACTTTGGAGAATGTATGTCTCCCGTTTGTTCGTGGTGCCGGAGAAATTTCACCGGAACGCATCAAAGGTGCGAGAAGTGTTCAAACTAATAGTTTCCCGCTCATTGTTTGTCGCTGCGGTGTTACGCAATATCTTGGGTACGCGTGGCTACGTAAAAAATTAAACGAAACGGAGGTAACAAAACGAGTAATAATATGCGCGGAGGACAAGAGCGACGTGGGGAGTTTGTCGACGACAATATTACTTTTTTTTTCGTTCCTTTTGTGCGTTGCACACACCTGAGGAGTTGACTTTGAGTTAAATTCTATGACACAATGGTCCATTTTATAATTTCGAGTTCTTTTGCAACGCGTCAGTTTCTTTATTCGAGTTTGTGGCGTTGCGTGCATGTGCCACATTTTCAACGTGGCATCCGCCTCTTTTATTCTCATTTTCTTAGCAACGTTCCTGTATCGTTAAAAAGATAGAAATATATATATATATATATATATTTATACAATTTTGGTCTCGGTGGTTTAACGTTTCGTCGCTTGGAGCGCTGCTGTCTCATAGTTTTTCAGAACACCTTGGAATCGGCAACTTATTAATAAGATTTTTCTTATTTCCGTAAAACTACGAACGTGGTGGAAAGACGAATCTTTAGTTCTTCTTATCATTGGTAATTAAACATTTCTCTATCTTTTCTTTTCTCGTTCTCCACGCGTGCTTTATTTTTTATCGCGTTATCGCGACTGATAGTCTTATTTGCTGTCTGGTGCCGTAAAATTCCGGCACCTCGTTCCGTTCCTCCGTGCCGGAGAGGACGTGCGGGGTAGCGATCCGAATGAGAGAGTGAAACAAAAAACCCATAATTGCTTCGTAACGAACGCAGATTTTATGGCACTCGTGTCATCGCAGGCGTAATCTCTTAAGGATTTATCCGCGGGAGGAGACAGAAAATATTTCAACACAAAGAAATCGTAATAAAAAATAAATAAATAAAAAACAACCACGACGGCAAAGAGATATGACAAACAATTCGAGCGGAGAAAAAATCGTACACGAAAATGTCAATTCAAATATACACTTGCAATGCCAAATCTGATAACAGAAATTTTTTTCATTATTCATCATTTTTTATTACAATCCATGAAAATTTGTTCAATGTTTTTTTTTTTTAACATTTATAGCTGCTCCAAAATGGTTCCTAAAAGAAAAAAAAGACAGCACGCAAAACTGTAGCGTGGTATGAAAGATTCTTTATTTTTCAGTAAAACCCAACAAAATGGTGGTAATTTTGAAATTAAATTTCAAATTGATTTTTCATTGAGAGTTTTTCGTTCAGAAAAGTTTTCGCAATAATGGCAATTTCCCGATCAAAATTTAACGAGTTCATAAGAGTTTAGACTTGAAAAATTGCTTTAAGGGCGTCAACGAGAAAGAATTTTCTCAAAGAGACGATGCTGGGGAGCGCGTGTGTACGAAGCAAGTTCCAATGAACCCGGGGTCAGTGACCCCGACTCTTCGTCTTCGATCTAAGGTCATCTCATCGCGGGCCTGGATAGCTCGGTCTTCTAGTATTTTTTTAGACAATTATTTAAAGTGAAAAGTATAATAATATTTCGTGGGTGGTACTTACTCGGAATAAGAATAAATGCAGAAAAGTTGTCCGCGTGTTAGAAAAAGATGGCGGCAGGTTTGGAAGAGCCTAAAATCGTTGATTAATTGGTAGAAGATGCGGATCGCGATTAAGGGGGTTTGTTGAAACGGGCGGTGTCCACAAAGAGAGCAACTCCATGACAGTGTCTATTTTACCATACTGTCGATGGATAGCTCTCTTTATCGCACTCGCCTCTTTTTTTTCGTTCTTTCAATTGCGCCGAGTTGTAGCGTCAAGTGAATTGGACGTTCTCCATAATGGCGATGTGGTCCTGATTGGAGTTCGGCGTCGTTTGAGCGAGTTATCGACTCGGTGCGAGTCGAGATTCGCTCGAGCGCAGTTAGATTTTGAAAAAAATGTATTTCTTCCTTGATGCGGCACGAGAAGCGTAACGGTGTCGATGTTCCGGAGCGGAGATCCAGTTTCGTTGAAGTCCGCAACAAGACTCCGGATCATGGGGCCCTTCTCCCGCAGGCCGCATCAGCCCCCAAGAGTCTCGAAGCCCTCGGAGGGGAAAAATGAAAAAAAAAAAAAAATTTCCCTTAGCGAAGGGGCACGAGCCGGCAATACGCTGGGGCTTTACGTAAGATGAAGAACGACTCGTTAAATTGGTTCCAGCGGCGGAGTGCGGTGTTTCTCGATTATCGAGGTCTTCCTAATGTCTGAACAAACCGAGACGAGGTGCGGAGAGAGAGTAAGCGAGTAAGGAACGTTATGGTGGCTTGCGGAGTTGGCACTTGTTCGTAGATATATGACTATTCGAAACGATCGCAACGGATCGGTGTCGCAGTGTGCGGCGGCGTCAGCGTTTCCCCCTTTCGTGTCTCCCCCCGACGCGCCTCAACACCCGCCACATATTATTTGTTCAGATGATATTTTCACCTGTTACCACGACGCAACTGCTTAAATAGAAACCGAAAATGGGCCAGCGCGTGTTTCCAATCGAGTCCAATTTTTAATCACTAGCGTTTTATCATTTTTCCCTTAAAATAGACATTCCGGCACGTTTAAAAAGCTTCTGAAACGTCTCCGCTGTATTCAATCCAAGTACGAATATCAAAAGAAATTCAAAAAACTTGTGGTCGCTCGAAAAAAGATTAACAAATACATGGCCCGGAATCTACGCGCGTTCCTTGCCCCCGCCTCGTTTGTTTGCACAGTTTTTCTTCGTTCCCTCCCGCGCCCCCCCTCGTGCCCCGATACTCCAGAACGCACCAAAACCTTCTCGACTTTTATTAAGGAGCTCTCCCCCGTGTCTCTACCTGTTGATGTGCGCTGGGCCTATTCCACAGCGATATCTGACTGCGGAACGGCTCGAAGCCAAGTAATCGTGTGTTACGGGCAACTGTACGGGGAAGCGATAAGATTCCCTTGTCGCACATCGTTACACATCGATAAGAATACGAGAAAAATATGCCGAATAGAAGAAAAAAAAAAATTGATAGCGCCGCAGAGACTTGGCTAAAAAGGCTGGAGATCGGTTTAATCGCATCCGGCGAAAGCGAAATTCTTAATCTCATCGAAGGAATTGATGGCGTAGAGTCTCATTGATTTGAAAAATAAGAAAATCCGACTTACGTCTCGATCTTACGCTCAAAATATTATTGTACTCACCCCTCGGTTGCAGAGTTTATTAACAAAATCGATCACCGGGGCCTCCAGCAATTCTTCCGCCTTCTCCCGATCAGGTGGCGCGATAAAATAAGCTTCTCGAAGTTTTAATGCAACACGTAAAATCGACGAGAGAGAAAGAAAAAGAGAAATAAATAATAAAAAAAAAAAAAAAACGCGAGTAGACCGTACGACGCAAAAAAACGTCGATGCAAGCGGAAGAAGTTGGAGAAGAAGTGACGTGGACTAGGAGACGCGATGGTTGATATACCTGCGGTAAGACCTGACGTCACGGGGGCACCTCTCTTATCGGGTTAAACACGCTCGTTGTTATGTGTGCGCATATGTACGAATACGAGTATATTTGAAGCCTGGAGTCTGCAGAGAGCGGAAAAGGCGATTGCCGCAGGATTTAACGTTGGGGCCTCCGCCAGTTGGGCCCTTTTGTTACTCGCCCGACGGAACGCTCAACTATTATTATTATGTTTCTATATATCAGGTGGATGCCGCGACATACGTGCCTATCGCAGGTGGGAACAAACACACACGAAAAGTCTCGCACCCGCACGCGGAGTTCCCCTTTGCCGCGCGCCGCCCGCCGCAGCTCTACTAACTTTTTCATATTATGAACGAGATACGCGCCGTGGTCTACGACCAGAGCTTTTTCATTTATTTGACACGCGGCTTTTTGGAGCCCGGAAACTCTAGCACCAATGGCTGACCGCGGCGTTCCCTGAAAACGCGGCACCTCGCGGGTACAGGGAATTTACAGGAATTAATCAACTTTCGTTCGAATTCCAATTCCGCGTTTCTTTTTTTTTTTTTATTCCGCTAACGAAGACTATTTGTCGCATCGTTCTTAAAATTGGTCTTCTGTTTGGTCTTTCGTAAATCTCGACGTGTTAACCAACGAAATTTATGACTTGCGCTACTCGGGAATTAACAATTAAGGGGAGGGAGCGATATCGTGTGCACGGACCCCGCGCGATCCCCCTTCGACAAACAGTACAACCGCGCGTTATATCAAATTATGCCACCATTAAAATCTTCTCTCTTTTATGAGAAGAGAAAAATTTGAAAAAAATATACAAATTAAATCCCCGTTGCACCTTATCGAAACACGTGGCTTTTATTCCGCCGAAAATAAATCTTTGTCGAAACACATACTTTGGAGATTTCCAACTTCAAATCGTTACGTTCGAATGACATCCTGCTGCGTAATTCATTTTTTCCCTTCGACAATAGAAAACAGAGAATCTATTGATGTTGTTATTGTTCATGACATTTAAGGCTGTATTGTCGTCTAGAATCATGTGTTTGGAGAACGTTTCTTAAATTCATTTTCAATTGACATTTTTTTTCCCAACACGACATTGGGATATTGGGACAAAAATCACCTCTGACAATGGAGTTCTAAACAACAATACGCCCTTACTCTTAAGGAAATACTAAAAACAAATCAATCGATTGAAAAAATATTTCCAACGAGATTAAAAAGAAAATTGCCCCCCTTAACGAATGAAAAATAAAAATTTATGAACCTGCAAGCTTGTTGAAAAGTTGCTCGAGTTTGTTGCAACATTTTTTTATAGATCGCTAAATCTGTGGCCTTGTCACGTTCGATCGTCGCCAATCTGGCTTTCAGGGCAAGACACTCTTCCTGCAGGAGTTCCACTCTGTTTGAATAAAGTTTCGTACACTTTTTTTAGTTACAGCACGAAACCTCTCCCTCCCTCGGCAGCAGATTTGTAATCGTCACTATTCTAATTGTCAGGATAACCAGAGGTCAAATATATTCACGAATTGAACTCACTTCAATCGGAGCTTGTCGGAATCAGCAGATTTTGAATTTATGTTGGCAAAAGATTTGGAGCATCTCGTTCTGCCGCTGTAACCGGTGTCGATTCTTCCCGCCGCGATGCCAACTCTCTCCATTTCGATTCTTTGCAACTTTGTCTCAAGTTTGGCATTTTTCGTTCTCTCCTGGCGCAGCAATTCCTTTGATCGATGTGGATAAAATGTTCTCGGATATTCAACAACAACAACAAAATAAGAATAAATGGAGGAGACTCGAAATAATTTACGGAAAGGCGATCGATCTCCGATCTCTCCTTATCGACGCGTCCGTTTAGAAGCGCTACCAACTCCAGGAGTCTTTGCCTTTCGGCTTCTGCTGCAAGACTCAAAGTCACATATTCGTTGGGAAAACCTTCTTTGGGTTCTCGTGGCTTTCTCGGACTTTGCCTCACGGTATTTTCACTCGGAATTGACGGTCGCAGCGATGACGAACCGATTTCTTCCCGATCTGATGTTCCCCGCCGGTGTTCCGGCTTCTCGATTCCGTTTCTTGAGGTGTTCATTCATTAAATAAATCAATAAATTGGAAAAACAAGAGCCATTTTTTGTATTTTGAATTATAAATCAGCAAGATCGGTATCGACTCGAACCTCAAGGTCGAAATTTCGGTTTCTCTCTCGGCGAGTTTTATTCGGAGCAATTCAAGCTGAGCAGTGAGACTGGCCATCTCGTTTCTCATCTCTTTGCACGATTCCTCCGCTTTGTTTTTTTCGTTACGAGCGAGTCGTTCGCGCTCGCGAAATTTGTCTTCTACGGCTCCCAGTTGAGCCTGTTAAGGGGAGTTCGTGTTTATTTTGTGGAGTCTACTTTAACACACTGGGTCTGCGAGACCCGAGCAATTTTTTCGGCTCACACGGTCGATATTTCCGATAAAAAAATTATTCGAGCCCTTAATTATTGCCGTTCGGGTCTCTCAGACCCAAGAGTGTACTTTGAGAGTTAAGTTAATAAAATTTGACTGCATTTTGCTCTAACGTTGAGAGCTTCGATCAACCGATCATCGTGCATTCTCTTTTCATTCAAAAGCGCCAAATTAGTTCTCGCGTTGTTTAAATCGTTTTCTAAAATTTTGATTCTTGCTCTCGCAGCTTGAATCTGTTTTTCGCTCTTTTGGAGAGCCAGCTCCGCTCGACCCAGCTCCAGACTTCGCTCTTCAATCGCCCGACGTCTTTCCTTCTCCAAATTTCGCAAATGCGTCAAGTTCCTCTGCTCCGTACACGCTAATTACTTTTTTAATTTGTATCCATTTTTTTTTTTTCAACATTTATTTACTCTCTCCTCTCATTATTACCAGTAAAATTCGACAATGACGATGACGACAAAGATTCGGTCTCGCGCTCCCCTAATTTTGCCCGGAGCTGCCCTACGGTTTGCTCCAGTCGTCGAATTTGTTGCGCTCTTCCTCGCCAGCCTCCGCTTGATCTTCGATTCGACAACAGACTCGAAATTGTTGTTGCGCTCTCGCCAATTTCGCTTCGCAACACCTGATCATGCCTCAAACAATAAAATGTCTCGATAGGAAAATGAAAAACAACATTTTTCCTCGTCATCGTCGTACAACATTGTGGAGTCATTATTTTTATGTACATTTACAAAAAAAAAATCAACATTCAGTCGTTCCAGCATTTTTTCGAGACTTTTTATCGTTTTCGTAAGTTTTCATCGATAAATATTTACCGAATGGCACTTTATCGTACACCATTCTCTTCGTTATCAAAAAACGAAGAAAATGGTGTACACTTCAACCCTATTATCGTACCGGAGACCCGTTTTATGTTGAAGTTAAGATTTAGGTCGAAAAATTGAACGTGAAGGTAAAAATGTTGAATTATTAAATATTTTTCGAGAATTTCGATGACATTTACACCTTTTGCGCTTTGTTCAACTCCTGTCGCAAGTACGTGCAATTATTTTTCGATTCGCATAGCTTCGCGTTCGCTTGTTGGAGCTTTTCCTTTAAAACTTTTATTCGATCCTCGTCCTGACTATTGTTATCAGTTAAAGTGCTCGCCTCAACTCGATCGACTATCGTTTGATTGAGCAAAACGTCATTTTTGTTCTTTACATCCTCGAGCCCATCGCTGGCCTTTAATTTCGTGGACAATTCCATCGCCTCTTTTTCCTCTTTCATTTCTCTCAATTCTTTCAATTTCAACATCATTTTCTTTTCGTTATTTTTTTGATCGTTCAACCAGGCTTGCCTCGTCTCGTCCAACTCCTGACGCAAGTGAGCATTTTCGGACTCAAGACTCTACGCGACCATTAAAAATTAACGAGGATTTAAAAAAAAAATTAATTATAAATTTATGACATTTCATTAATTCAAATTTTATGATTTTTTTTTTTTTTTTTTTTAGTTAAAAAAATATTATCGCCCTTCTACCTGAATTCGATCTCGTAGAAGAGTTTCGATTTCTCCAGGAAGAGCCGTTGACGTAGTGGTTTCATCACCGGCATCAGCAACTTCCTTGTTCGTATGAATTTGTTAGAAGATTTTTTTCGTATTTAATAAAATAAATAAAAGTTCGGCGCATACTTGAAAAAAATCTCGAAACTCGATCTCGTCCTCGAGTTCCAAAGCAATAACATTCACCGCGTCGCTGATCGTGGCTAAATTTTGACTCACGTCGCCAGACATTTCGAGCAGAGCCTACTGTCTGTTAAATTCGCGCTTTCGCGCATGCGCTCCCGCGTCAGAAACAGCGGCTCGTGATTACTCCCGAACGAAGGTCAAACAAAACTTTTTTCTCTCATAATTACACAAAGACGATAACTTTAGAACAATCATTACGAATTTTGAGGTAATTGTGTCCAAATAATTGATCAATCGTCTTTGTACAGTGTAGAAAAGTTTAAGATACACATTTTAGTATCAACGATTAAATAGCCCCTGTGGCCTAATGGATAAGGCATCGGTCTCCTAAACCGGGGATTGTGGGTTCGAGTCCCACCAGGGGTAACGAATTTTTTTTTTTTCCGTTTTTTTTAATCCTCAAAATTCACGATCTTCTTTATGGAAAAACAACAATTGTACTCTCAAATTCTCTAGTCCAAAAAAATAAAGCTCTTGAATAATTATACTTCTAAACAATTTTTTTTAACATAAAAATGTTACTTTTACACTTTCCTATGCTTTATTTTCCTGCAATAAATTCCACTTTCCTCACGTCTAATCAACGTTCCTATTCATCATGAAATACTCTGAAAAATATAATTAAATCTTATTCAAATGGATTTTGTATTTATTTGGGAGAAGGAAGAGGATGCGCGCGCGGGTATTAAGAACTCAGAGTATCGAGTGCGATACAACTCCGTATCAATTTATTATCTACAAATGTGTATTATTGCAACAATATTGGTAATAATAATGAGTAATAATAAGGGTTGATGAAAAACAATTTCAAGAACGACTATCGTTTTGCAAGTTTAAAATTTCAATAACGATTTATCGAACAATTATCCTTCGCTCGCTGGTTTCATTTTCCTTCTCTCTCTCTCTTTCTTTTCTTCTTATCTCTATGCGATGCGAAAATAAAAAAATAGGGAAGGGAAGGGCTCTGAGGAACGTTCAAAAATTTACTACGCTTTTTTTTGCTGTTGCTTTTTTCGACGATCGTTCCTGTCGTCCCGCTTTCCAGCAAACATTCCCCCCTTTCTCATCGCGTGTAATTTCTTGTTCTTTGCAACAAGTTCCGATCTGTTTCGAACATTTTTCGAACCTCCCTGTGTGTATTCCACGTTTATCCTTCGACCATTTATCGTCGTGTTATGGAGAGCAAGTCCTTTCTGTGAATAACAATGAGAAAAATCAAATTAAAAATTAAATTTATTACGAAATAATCCAGACAGCAAAATAATTCATCATTTTTTCATAAATTTTCTTATTTATTGACCTGATAATCGATTTCATTGGTGACTTCGACGTAAGCAAAACCACGTGGCTGTTTTGTACCCGGTTTCATGGGGATCCTGACACTGTCGACTGCCCCAACTTTAGTCAAGAAATGATTTCTTATGTCGTTCTCTGTCGCTCTGGAATAACAAGGCACAAATTTAGTTTTGTATATCAAAACTCTAGGATTTTGAGAGAAATACGTATTTTTGTTATACAATTGAATAAATAAATAAAAATCATAGATTTTCTTACTCGTAAGAAAGATTTCCAACAAAGAGTACAAATCTCTTTTTCTTTCCGCTCTCATTCGCCGCCTCTGTTTGTTTCTTTACCGGTGACTCAGTTTTTGTTTCTTTTTTTACTTTTTTTACTGGCAATACAGGTTTCGTTTCTTCCTCGTCATCTTCTTCATCCTCTTCGTTGTCTTCTTCTTCTTCTTCTTCAACGTCGTCGTCGTCGTCTTCCTCGGCAGATGCGTTGGACGTTTCACCTTGCGATTGCTCCATTTCTTCGTCGCTTTCCTCCTCTGCTTCGTCTTCTTCTTCTTCTTCGTCTTCTTCCTCCTCGTCGTCACTCTCCTCCGGCTTCGCCGTAACAATCACTTTTTTCTTGTCTCCGCCTTTCTGTGCTTTGTTTTTGCCAGATTTGGTTGGACCGGGAAGCGTCGCAGGAGCTTTCTTAGGATGGATTTTTTTTGAAGAATCCTGAGGAGCACCGTTGGCTTTTTTTTCAGTTTCTACTTTTGTTTTTTTTTCAACATTTACAGATTCAGCGTTTTTCTTAGTTTGGGGAACGGCCGGCTGAGCCGCGCCGTCCAGAGTGGATAACTTTTTTTTCAACACTGCCAATTTCCTCCTGGCGGACTTTGTCAATTCGCCGCGTGCTTCAATGACTTTTATTCTCTGTTGTATTTCCTCCGCGCTTAAATTAATTTTCTCAGGTTTGTACTGGCCCTGCTCTCTACGTGCCTCTTTGCGGTTTTCATTTTTTTTCAAAAACTTTGCCGCTTTCTTTGCCTTAATCGGCAACGACGCTTTACCGTCGCTTATTTCTGTTGCTTTTTTCACCGGGCTGCCAGCAGGCTTTTCCAACGGTTCCGACTGCTTTTCTAACTTTGCTTTTTTCACCGGGCTACCCGCAGGCTTTTGCAACGGTTCCGACTGCTTTTCTAACTTTGCTTTTTTTACCCGCTTCTCAATTTTATTCTTTTGTCCACCTCCGTTTTGAGACTTTTCCCCTACCGTAGCGCTTTCTTCTAGAGAACGCTTTTGCTTCTTTATCGCCATTTTTTAATTATTTTTTTGAAGTTTTCTGCAACATTTTTGACAATTTAAGAGACTTGTTATAGTACAATGTAATAATAGTGAAAAAAACATTTATAAGATCGTATTTCGACCCTTGTCGTAAAACACTACGGATGTTTGGAATTATTCCGATTATTTTGAGAGATATTAGAGTTTGAACGAACAAGGTTCACCGACAAGTGCATCGATCGACTGGGAAAGTTTTAAGGTCGATTTTCGAGCTTCTAATTCTTTTAGGAGTGAAGATTTTTTAAGGAAATATAGAGAGGCTTAAACACGAGACCGGATATCACGGGTTTAATCATTAAATCGATTAAATTTCGAGATTAAAAATCAGTAGTTGGAAAAGGATAATAATATCGAGACGCGTGGATGCTAGAAAAATTGTCCATGCTACGTACGCAATCAACAAAATGAAAAAATAGATAACTTGGTATTATGATGCGGACTTCGGATTATTGAAAAACGTGAATTAGTGTGTAAAAAACTGTGGGTTATTGAATCGCGGGGTAAAATATCGTTCATATGACGAAAACAAAGGGAAAGAGCGATAAAAATGGCAGAATTATTGTAAAAATTACCGAAACAGTTGAACACGTGTGAGCAGCAGCGATATTCCGGCGTTGACTTCTTGCCGATAATTAAGAATCGAAAGAAATTGAGGGTTAAGTTTGTCTCGTCGTCCGGCGTGCACCACGCTATTTATCTATAGCCGCCACAGGATACGAAAAACGTCGAGATACGAAAAATACGCAAAAGATTTACTGTTAGTTCTTAGTTGCTGTCGAATCCGCCAGGTGGCGCGAAATCGCTGCGAAAGCTGGCTGGGCCCGCATTCGTCGTACGTTGCGCACGAAATCGCGTCTCGAATTAAAGAATAAAAAACACGTTTCGCTTTCGATCTACGGTGCGGATAAATTCAAATCTTAAATATTTATCAATATAATTCATAATTTTTTTCATTTAGAAAAGAATATTAATATTTTATTTTAAAAAGAAATCTTTGCAAATAGTTTGCAAAAGGAGATGTTTCAAAATTTGAAAACGAACATAAGCCACAAGACATAAATGTATACACAAGGTTGTAACTGCATTTAAAAAACTGTATTTAATCGTTTTTTTTTTCAAGTGTCGACGTTACATGTGGTTATCTATTTAAACTTTAGATTATTTCTTCAATTAAATATATATATTATATATATATATATATACCGCATCGAACTCGTCGTGATATTTCGACACGCGCGGCACGTCGCGAGAGTTTCTTGTATTTTTTTTCGCTAAAGGTACTTATAGTGTAAATTTTTCATCTTTTTTTTATCTTTCTCGTATGAATATTATGTTTTTTTTTGTTTGACTACGTGTGTGTAGCTGCTGCACCTTGGCCTATTTACAACAAACAAATTAATCATTATTTATTTATGACGATAATTAATCATTAACAATAACGCGAAACAAAGTATAATAATTCATAATTAACTATATATATATATTTAGTGATAATAATAATGATAATAATATTAATAATAAGATAAACTTTAGCCGATCGACAACTGTCCCCTGTTACGCCGCTCAACTAGAGTAGAACGAGAAGATGAAAATTTTAACGGTCGAGTCCACGGGCTCGCTCCGTTATTAATTAATTCATTAATTTATTTATTTCTATGTTCGTTTCATCGTGAGACGATTTTTTCTTTCGCGATGTCAATCTCGTTATTTTTGCTCTTTCTTTTTTGCATTATATTTAAAAACGAAAGCGTACATAATCGGAGAGGGGGAGGGAGGGGTGCGCACGCACGCAAAATGTTTTTCGATCCTGATGCATCACGGGCCGTTAGGGGGGGAGGGGAGAAATGGAAAATGGAGAAAGGCAGGGAGCGGGAAACCGGTGTCCCATCATACATACATCGATTCCTTTAATTCGCAGTAACGTATCGTTTTATCGTCATTTTTTCAAACATTCACACTCTCTTGTCGCTAAAATCCCGTCGCTTATATATTCCTTGTTGTTATTTTATTTATATTACCTTTCTTAATAATATCACAATGAGTCTGAAAATATTATCGGTCGCGCAATACTCGCGACCCTCATACTCGTTTACTCGAAAATTCGCACTCGACCTATAAATCTATGTATCATTAGTTGCTACATCCTAAAAAACATAAACAGTCGCACAATTTATTCATCGTTCGCGGATACAGATTTCTTTTGTTTATACTTTTTTTTTACATCGTTTCCTGCTTCCTCAAAATTCATAACAAGAGTCGACAAGTTTGCACATGTGCCGTGTAGATGCGCGCGCAAGCGCATCTTTCCCTTCTCGTTCCGTTCGAACGAATGTGTTAAATGTGTTCGCGAAGAGTTCGTTCGTGTTTTATAACAGTGTTTGTTTTTGTTTTGATTGGATCGCACGGAGGGCAAGCCAAGCCAAGCCGTAATTAGCGAATATTGTGAGTATCGAAAATTTGGAGCTTTATTAAGAAAAATGTGTGTTTCGTTTGACCCGCTTCCAAGAAGTGCGTCGTTCGATATTTTTGTGAAAAATTGTCACGAAACACGAAACAATGTGAATTTTGGTGATAAACATGAGCGATTCGTTTTTTTTTCGTTCTCTCATTCATTCGTGTATATAAAATTAAACTTGCATTCACAACTTGTATGATTGCATCGAAATATTAATATACGCATGAAAATCCACATATTTTTATAGCAGAGAAAAAATCTCTAAGGCGAAAGACGCGAAAATGGTTGAAACGATCGAAAACCACGAGTACCATTAGAGGGAACATATTTTTTCTTTTTCTTTTTTAATTCTATTCTTATTGAAAATTGATTACGTATAATCAGTCCGAGAGTCGGCGAATGTGGCCGCGAAAGTATTCCTCTAAACGCTAAGTACGCTATATTGCAACCCTAGATTCCAACCGTAAATTTTCGTACGACGACGTCGTTCGAAGTGATGAGTTTCTCCATGTTTGAAGTTAAAAAAAAAGTGCAACAGTGTTTTTGTGTCTTGAGCCAAAGTGACCTCGAGTAGGAATCCAGGATTGACAGTGTCTCGTATTATTTTTTGTTCGAGATCGGATAAAAGGTCGAGTAAACGCGATTTGTTGGATTTTTGTCGGTCAAAATGCACGTCGATCGTAGTCTCGCCTCGCGAACGTTCTTTTTACTTTTTTTCGAGCTTGTCAGCTGATTATGCCGTGTAAACATGTGAATGTGTGCGTGCGTGCATGTGTCTTGTTCGTCGAGACGCGTGGTATCCCGCGGTTGAAAAATATACAAGTCGAAATTTAGAATCTCGGTACAAAAGGCCATCTTCCGCGCTACATTCACCACGCACTGTTTTTTTTCCTTTTTTCTTTCGAACAAAATCGCGATCTCGTTCTCTTTCTCACACCCGACCATGCTGCCACTTTTTCACACAAACATACGGGCGCACTCGTTATTCTTACATTTTTCTTTTTATTACCCATTTCGTACGCATTTTCGCAAGTTTCATTCGTTCGGTCGTTCTCGCTCGCTCGCTCTCTGTCTCTCACTCTCGTTATTTCAAACCCTAGGTTTCTTTTTTCTTTATACATATGTATATATATCTATTTCCATATATATATATACATATATATAAAATTATATTATCATCTATTACGCGATATAATATCTTTCGTTATGTATGCAAGAAATAATCTGTTTTCTTATTTTTTCATTTTTTTCTGTTTTTCTTTCTTTTCTCATCGGCGTTACATATTTCATTTATTTTTATTTCATTCTTCCTTTCTTATTTTTTGTATAATCGATAGATCGCTATGTTTTGTTGTTGTTGTTTTTTTTTGTGGTTTTTTATTATTATTTATTATTAACTATATATATATATTTTTATTACAATTTATTAACGCCTATATATTACGTCGCCTCGTATTACTTTGTCGTTATTTAGTTTTTTAAATGTTAATATTATTATTATTATCATTATTATAACGCAACGGAGGGGGGAGAGGGAGAGAGAGAGACTTTGTGGGTTTTTTTTTGCCTATCGCGTGTGTTTCTTCGGGCTCGTGTTTATTTTAACGGTCGCCATTGTTTTACAGCTTTTTAGTCGATCCAACGTCCCCATCACGCTCATCCACGATGGTCCACGTCCATTTTATTTTTATATATATTTTTTTATATACAATCTCTGCATTTTTAACTCCATCTCAACTTTGTGTGGCTCTCGCTCGGATTTTTTAATGCCCTGCTGCCTCCCCTTGCAACCGCGACAGGTACAATTTGTACATTTTTTTTTTTCAATTCTTTGAAAGGCTCCGGATAACTCTCGTGTTTTACAAATTTCTTACAACACAAATCTGCGAAATTTGAATGGAAAAAGTTGTTTCTGTTTCCAAAATCATTTTCTGTGTTGCGTTCTAATAAGAATTCTTTATGTCCTTCTTTTCTGCACAATTATACGAAAGTGATTTATTTTATGATTTATACTGTGAAAAAAACAGTTTTTTCGATCTATTTTGTAAATTTTTTGGATTCGAATGCTGTGAGTCGGATTTTTGTTGGATTCATTTGTATCCTGAATTTAGACGTTTATTCAAAAATCTTTCATCGCAGACTCATGCTATTTAATATTCATTTTAATTCTCGAAACACGCACTTTGTTATTTTAATTACGAGATTTATTCGGAGGCTGGAAACAAGCCACGGGCTTGTGTTCGCCTCGCGTTTTCTTCACTGTGGGACCATCGCGGTGATCGTTTACGACAATCCCATTAGTTATTTACGTCTACAAAATAACGTACGATCTCCTTAAAGCTAAAATTGTAAGATCCTGCGAGAAGCGGACTTTTTTTAAAAATGAGCCTCGTCGTAATTCGGTTATTTGAGGATGAGATTTATCGAAAACTCAATCTGTTTGTATCTGATTTTTTTTTTGGTGCTAGAAAGAGAAGGAGAAGGAAAGGGACAAGCAAGAAACGTAAAATTTCGTCCGAGTGTTAAACGGCTCTCGAATAATTAATTCAAATGTCATGTTTTCCGTCAACGTTTTTTTAATCCTTTATTCTTTTATGTATATTTATATATATTATTATAAAATGTAACTCGAAATTGTGACAATAATTTTTCTATTTGAAACGTGTGTAATGTTGAGTGTACGATTTTTCTTTGTTTGCATTTTCTTTCTTCGAAATCTATCCCCCGTTGGTCAGGACTCTCGCTCTTTATTTCGTGTTTCACTGTTTTATTCAATTCTCTCCTTCCATAGCAACGTGTGTCCGTTGGGCGAGTGATATTTGTTTTTTCCTATTATTCTCACTACGATTATAAACGAGTCCTATTAATTTTTTTCATTTTATACGTAAACAAACGAAAGCTTGACACTGTTTTTTTTTCTTTTTAACTCGCGTTCCACGTTTTCTTCGAAACTCGCAGGATTGTTTAATTTTTTCGTCTATACATATTTATACTGTCAATCGTGTGAACGTATCGAGTTGGCGTGGCTTCTACGTGGCTCACAGTTCTTTTTTCCCGCGTTGTGTTTTCGTCTCAATTTGTTTCCAAGAGTTGATCCTTCACCGTGTTTTTTCCTGTCTTTACTTAAGCTAATAACGTGTTTCTTTTTTTTCTTTTGATAACTGAATATTGAACGTTCTTTATTCGTTTGTATATTTGTACGCGAGTGCAAAACACCACTTTGGGTAATTTAGAGGTTATCCGAGCGGTTGCGACGATCGTTATTTTGTCGTTTCTTCGCTCAGTGAGCATCACATGATTATGGTCTTTTGATATCAATGGAACAACAACAATTATCACGATGTTACGATTTCGTTCGATATCAGGGAGGAATTTTGGTAGCGAGCTCAATTCTTTTGCTTTTTTGTTGTTGTTTGTTACCGAATGCCACTAGAATTATGTCGTCAGTCAGTCTGGTAAGCCTCGGAAAAGAGGAAGGGGGGCGGAGGGAAGGGGAAATGTAAAAAACACTCTCGCACCGCTCGGAAGCGAAATGTACGTATTTTCGAAGCGCGTCGATGGATTTCGTTTGTTTTTATTGGTGCGTCGAACCAAATTGCGCGTGTGTTTGTGTGTTGTGTGGGTGTTTTCGAACCGCCAGGACGGTGTTCCGGGGGACAAGAACGAAAGGTGCTCCCCCGAGCTCTTCACAATCGAAATAAACATAAATATAATTCAATCGAACGAAAAAATTTCTCTCAAGAGTTCACGCACTCCGCATAGTCTCGAAACAAAAACAACAAGAACAAAGAAAAACACAAGAAAGAGCTATCACGTGTCTCGATCACGAGGTCTCTTCCATTTCTTCGATCTCTTCCCCGATTCTGCCATTTCGTGTCCGATCCCCCGAATTGCCGGTGAGCCTTTCCGCTCCTTTCTCACCCTCTCCCTCGCCTCCAATCCTCTCCACACACTCAACCGTAATTAGTCAATAATATACTTTGTGTATGTATCATAACAACCGATAGCTCATCTATATATATACATACACACGTACCATTGTGTTTCTCGTGTATACATATATAGATATATTAATCTTAAATTAATATATATGTGTACATATACATATACATAAATAAATATATATATATTTATATATGTATGTGTTTATATACACTTTATGTTGCTTCTCATGTATATATACTTTATATATAACAATGTTATGTTTATTTAAGGCCCAATATGTTCAATACGAAGGAAATAATCTGAAACAGAAAGAGAGAGACATCGTGGGTAAGTCATTTTCATGCATATTTTTGGCGTTACATTTTTTCCGTTTAATGACTACGAATGTGAACTTGAATGTCAAAATTTATCCAAATTTTATTTTATTCTATTAAGTTTTTATCTGCACCAATGCAGATATTTGCAACATGTAGCAAAGGGTTAATGAGGGAAATAGCGATTGGATTAGAGATAAGAGGAAGCTCAATTTGAATGATAACCTTGACAGAGCAAGGCCCCGTATCAGTCGCGTTCCGCGTCGTCCCGGAGCGTCGGGTCGCCCTGCGCCCCGTCGGTAGTTCAGCTGTCGACGCTGAATAGCTCTTTGTGAAGGGCCGGAAATTCGAGATGCGGCTGCGATCTCTTGAACTTGGCCAGTGCGTCCATGTGCAACTGCGATATTTCTCGAAGCTGCGGTATTTTTGCGAGCATTGCGTCACATACTGTTACGTCACCCTTTATTGGCGCTACGTGGTTACGATCCAACTCCCACCTTAACGCCTTTATCACCGCTTGCGACAACCTCGTTATGTCCGCTAGTCCCTTTAGTCCCGGTCGATCTGTTACAATACGAAACGCACAATTATTTTTTTTAAATTATTCCATCAATTTTTTACGAATTAGGAATTCATCAGGAAATATCTTAATGAAAAATCATTACGCGACTTTCCATTCGAAATAGAGAATAGTTTAGAAGTTTACGAACCTGGACTAAGAAGTACAGCGGCGCTGTATAACGAGAGTTCGGTCTCGGTAAGTTTGAGCTCGGCGACGTTTCTCGCAAGCTCAAAGACGCACGAGACGAGCTTCATTTCGGCCGTGTCGGTGGTATAAAACGCGTCTTGCGGTAACATAGTGTCACCGTAAAGGACGCAGTTTTGTTGGAGATCGAGGTACCTGCTCATTCGTAAGACAGCCAATTCGAAAGAACCTGTAAATCGTTACAACGGTGTTAACGTTTATTGTTTTATATAACGGCGAATGTTTTAAGATGCGACTATACTCACCGGCCTTTAGAAGAACTATCTGATCGTCCTGCGTGAGCTTAAGAAAGCCCGGTACCATTTTAGCAAATTCGATTATTTGCTGAATGACCGTTGTCAGTTTTTGAGCGCACTCGAGCCAAAGTTGTTCGTGCGCCATGTTTTTGTAATAAATGAGCTTAGTGAGATCGTGAGGCCTGCGAAACGACTCTTGTATCTCGTCCGTCTTTAACAGGCAAGTCCTCAAGTGAGCGTCCTCTATCGTCTTCGATAACAATTCGTTCAGTTCCGCCGGATCTGTCGAAATATCAATCAATCGTTAATAACCCTTACGCTTTTTCTCACTTCCTCTTTATCCCACGAAAAATATAATGAAAATAAGAAATTCACATCGATTTATCATTGTCATTATGATTATTGAGCCAAGTGAATTCTAACGCGCTACACCGCGACGACAGCCGGAAGAGAAAACGTTGTCCCTTTTCGCGCCTTTTCGCTAACGTTTCGCAACGTTTTAAACTTTAACGATAATATGTTAGTAAATATACATTTAGCGTATCGATATCAAGAAACGTGCAAGAATTTCTGCATTTATGATTGTTTTTTTTTTTTTTTTTAATCTGGGTACAGCGCAAACAGCGTATGGATTTGTTTCGAGAGATGCAAGGAACAATAGGTGCTAAAGAGGAGGCCGAGTTACGGGGCGAAAACAAAGATTACAATTGGCTGACAGAGATTGTGTGCAATCGAAAGAAGCACGCGCGAATAATAAAAAATGTAATAACAATACAATCGAAATGAGTCAATGATAAAGAGACATTGTGTTAAGAAAAGCGCCAAGATTATTAACAATAATATCAAGAGGCCCGATAGCAGCTCGTACTCATGCTCAGGGAGTCCTCTTGCCGATGGTAGAAAAATTTAACTCAAGTTCAGCGTTTCAATCTTAGTTAAACAGTCCGATAATGTTTTTTAATCAGGCTTCCTCCGGATGAGTTATAAAAATTTCGATTCTGAACTCGAGTTTCAATTTCGTGTCATTAGTCACGAGAAACCCTGTGCATATTGTTCGTTTTTCTTGGCAAAACGAGGCTGCTGGCTACAGCAGGGTTTTGAGGAAGGTGAGGAAGAGATGCGCGAGGGTATAAGGAGAACAGATGACAGAGCATGCACGTGCAAGAGGGACACAAACGTATAATCTCACATCTCGCATGGGACATACTGGGCAGACTAGGGACATCGTCGTCCTCGGTTGGATTGTCGAGCCTTTGATGTTGACCACTGAGAAAGGTCGTAGAGTCGACGATCGTGTACGAGCCATGAGCAAGGCTCGCGAGCTCGAGGGTCGTCGTTGTCGTCGTGTTGGTTTCTTGTTTAACGGCGACGATTCCACCGCCGCTCAATGAGGAGCCGCTACCGGTGCCGCCGCCGCCGCCGCCGCCGCCTCCTCCCGCTGCATTCAGGCTCCCGTTATTCGAGCTATTTCCGGTAGGACCACTTCCGCTATTTCCACTACCTCCGATACCACCACCTGTTCCACCACTATTACCCCCGCCCCCACCACCACCACCACCACTACCCCCGTTATTATTACCCCCTCCGCCGGTACTCGTTCCGCTTCCGGTCGTCGAAGCGGACAGCGATTTTCCTAATTTCGTCGGGAGGGCACATAATTCTCATATATTACAACCGCTAGGCATAATCCCAGCAACGATACCAAAAACAGTGGCAAAGTTGCGGGACCACCGTATTCTCGGGACAAATATACACACATAGCACCAATTTTTGTTCGTATTTTTTTCTCGCGTACACCGCGCACGAGGGCCCGATCTTTTTCACAACGGCTGTGTCGTACTCAACATCATTATCGCGACAAAAAAAAATAAAAATCAAAAATAAAAACAAACAATAATCAACAGCTATCGCATTGATTGCGGTAACGCGTGGTATTCATAGTGTAATTAATGCCCGACACGCGGACGACGAACGTGACTCGAGCTGAGACAAATACTTCGTCGTGGGATAACGTTGTGATAATATTGTATACGATATCAGGCAGACCGAGGCAAAGCAGGGTACTTATTTTCATTTAAAAAACTGCAACTTTTTTTACGTATATAAAAGGTTTTTTAAAAATCTGTAAAAAAAAATAATTTTTTTGGTTTCTTGTGCCACGGGTCAGATTTTAATATTTTACAGAGCTTGATCAACGCAAATGATCGCCAACAATACCTGATGCCTGTTTTGCAATGAGCTGTATTTATCATCAACCACATTTTAGACTCAGTGTCCAATTTGTGGTTTAAATTACAATTAAAGAAAATGAAATGAAATGTTACCCTTTCTTCTTTAACCCACTTTTCCTCGGTCTTTCCATGTGTTAGTAATTCACAGCCCTGACTAAAAGTAGTAGGTACCTTTGTCGAATGCTTGTGCTATGAATCATGATTCATTTTTCCGTTGAAATATTTTTTCCATTAGAACGATTAACTTGACTTTGGTAGACGTTAAAAAAAGTTGAGGGTCAAGTTTTCTCTGTGAAAAAGTGCTTAATACTTTTGGCCAAGACTGTAGTTTTAGGAATGCTGGTTATTTCAGCAGCAAGGAACGATGAATTTGTATCACGATTTTCGGATGCGCGACGAGCGAGTTAAAAAATAAATAATGCCGCGTGTTTCCTTGACTAAGTATAAAAGGTACAAATTGATCGATATTAGAAAGCCGCGTAGCCGCGAAAGAGACGCTATTGAATTTAGTTTTGCGAGTAGCATACGCAAGTGCGTGAATGAAATTTTTGAGCTGCGGCACTAAAGGCGGAAGGTATATTTGGACGCGCGTATACAGCGACGAGAAGGTAATAGTATAAATGTGCAATAGAGAGAGAGAGAGAGAGAGAGAAAGATAGAGGCAAGAAGAAAAAAATAAATTACCCGTGGTGACGACGCTCGGTAATACACCAGCGGTGGGAGTTACGGTCGGCGTATCGGGCGCAACGGTGTCGACCTGCGTCTGATTCGGTCGTGGGTCGTAGGCAGTCGTACTGTCGACGTAATCGGCGCTCAGCTCGTAATTCGTCATTGCCTGGTGATTGTAATAACCACCAGAGCCACCTGTGCCCGCTCCTGGTGACGAATATTCGCTTCCGCCGTACGTATAGCTGATGAACAAATGTGTGATGTCAAAGAATATAGAGAATTCACCATTTGGTACTGTACTTCATTATTTGTGAGATAAATATGTATAAAGATTTGTAATGGCATGTGGAACGGCTTGACGCCAAATGAAAATGAAAAACACGCGATAAATGGTGCAAGCTTGAGCAACAGAACATCAACTGTTGAAGAGAATTTTGCTATTCCAATATTTTGTTGCTATTATTATTAATTATCAAAGTTTATATATAAAAGAGTATGTTACGTATTAGGATATGGTGTGATTCGGGATTGCAATAATTGAATATACAGAGTTATAGTTTCAATAATAATCTTTCATAGATATTTATTCTTTAGACTTTAGGCTTGGAGAAGATTTTCTTACTCTTTGGTCTCTATTCTCAGACTGTTAACTTCTACAGACGAACTCTGACCGACTCTTGGTCACTTGGACTCTGGAAACACTTAGACCCTTTGTATTGAGTCCTTTCTTCTGTTCCCTTCTTTCTGTTCTTAGTAACTCTCTATTTTAATAACCACTCTAGTTTATCTTACCATAAATTCTAATACGATATATAATTGTAAACGTCATAAATCCAACATTACGGATATATAGTTAAAAAATCGTTTGGACGATTGATCCGGCGAATACTGACCCGCCGTTATACGAATGATGTTGATCCGAGCTGCTTGGTGTCTGATGTTCAAAGACGCTGCTATCAGGTGCGGTTTCGGACGCGGCTCTCATTTGCGCTCTGTGAAATCTCACTTCGTCCTCGACCTTTTCCCTCTGCTTTTTCGACATTCGTCCGAATTTGACGGCTTCAAAAAAAAACAAAAATAATTTAATGAAAACGTTCAGAAAGCGATTATTAATTATGATAATGAGTATGAAAATGAGAGTCGCGTGGAGCAGACTTTAATGAGGATAACCGCGGGGTTCAGAGATGCGAGGGCGGAGGCGAAGTCTCCTAGGGGAGCCGGCTGACCTCGTTGAAAAATTTAGCAAATTAATTAATTAACGGTGAGAGATCCGTGACTTGGGAAGGGTTCCTACAGGCTCTCGAGGGTTTTTGCTCGATCGGGAGGGACCATTATGGTGAGTCCCTCTTAAATCTCATCCGTTCGATTCGCGCGCGTGGTCCATCGTGTTGTATGTTGTTGTTGCGCGGGCGATCCCGTGGATCGGGGCGCGAACGCGAGGAGAGAAAAGGGCGCGCATGCGCCCGTTGCCACAGCTCGCGGGGGAACGCGGAAGCGTCGGGTCGCTACGAGTGACGTCAGGCACATACGTCACGAGGGTATGAACCGCTGGTAGACGCGACTCTGAACTATCGTCGTCGTCGTCGTCGTCGTCGTCTACCATCCCACATCATGTGTACATGTGTATCCGTATAGATATAGCCGGAAAGGCTGTGGCCGCAGCAACGTTGGTATTCGTTGAGGAGAAGAAGTGCGTTAAGAGGAAGAGTGGGAACGATTAGGGGAGACGGCAAACTCGGCCATGTGACGTCGGGTCAGCTGCGAAGAGTCGAGAGCTTTTGTTTTTTTTCTTTCCGTTCCCTCGACGAACCGCGTGTTTGTTTTCATTCCACAGTTTCATAAGATCGAGCTGCGAATTTTGAATAATTCACTTTTGTAGATAGAGACATTGCGGAAGAGCTTCCGCATGGCTCCAAATGATGATCAACGAAGAATTAATGATCCATCGTGTCGCGCTGCCACGATTATAACAAATGGAAAAAGAAATAAAAAATAGACGCAAAGAGGGCGTTGTAGGAAGAGAGCAAGCAAGAGGCAGCGCGTCGACGAGACACAATGGGCATGCAAAGAGAGGAGGAAGGCGCGAGCGACCGAGGCAAAGGGTGATCGACCGAGAGTCGAGAGAAAGAGAAATGGGGGGAGACGGAGAACTCGATACGCCGCTATAGTGTACGTTTACATGTATACTTACACATTCGGTTTCGAGAGCAGGGCAGTGATGAGAGACACCAGGAAGAGATTTGTCCGCGAGTGAGAAAACCCCTCGGTGCATTTTCTACATTTTTAACCATAGGACCCCTTCCCCCCGGCATAGTAAGAGGTGTTGATAGGAATTTATTTAGTCCGCAACGTCGAAGAAGCGATGAAAATGGGACAATTGGTTCCATTTAACCAAGAACCCATCAGCGACAAGAGTCTTTTGAAAAAAATAGAATTTACCTATCTGCATAGTTAGCAATCTGCGAGTCTAGCATAATGCGGTCACGAATTGCTGCAAATATATTAATTGCTTTTTTTCGGGGCAAATACTGCTTCTTGGATGCCCAGGGAATAACCGTTAGTTGCGGTCGACGACCGTAGAACAGCGAGGGTCGAGAAAGAGAGAAAGAACCTCCGCCGCGGGTCCTCTTTTGTTGTCCCGTTACATTCACGAAAATGCCATGTACCCCTCGCGAAGGGGGAAGGGGGCATTAACTTTTTTCCTTTTTCTGACAGATCCTCGTTAGTGCCGTTAGGCTTAATGCCAATACCCATAGGCGTGAATATACGGGCGTCGATTTTTTTGTCCGCCTCGTGATTTACGAAACTCCGGATGAAGAAACAAAAGCCGTGGTGATTTTATTTTTTATGTGTTTCGTACATGTGGGGCGGAAAAAAATGTAATTCCCGTGTAAAAAATGAAGTCGTTTTAGAACATTTAGTTGATTATATATCGAGGTTGTTATCGCAAAATCGCTGTAGTTACCGAACCGTTGGTCCACAACGGTCGCTGTGGATATACGCAATCGGTGCCTAAACGTGAAGTTGAATACCTCGCGAATGTCCACGACGCGATTTCTTTTGTTAAGCGACAAACGACATTTTGACGAGCGTCTCTTTGTGAGAGATTGATGAGTGATTGAGCATGCTATCCAGAGGGAAATTAAATTAAATCGATTAGATCCAACAGGTTACCTAATCTGATATGTAATAAGCAAGTTCCTTGTGCCAGCGAGAAAAAAATATGCCTTCGGTCTGGACTTTCGCAGACTGCGTTTGAGTGTTTGTCATTTGCACTCGGCGCGTCGGGGCGTTTCCAAGTGGCGGCCTGATCAACGTTTTAAATATAAAGTGGACATCAGGATCGAATCCCTAGTCGAAAGTCTCGTAATGTCTTGAAAGTAGGTTTCCTCTGCTGTAAGGAGCTTCTTTGTGGGAAATTTTATGCACTGCAACATTGGTCCTATGATGTTTTGCTCTATTTCCAACCGTTTTAGGAGTACATAAAAAATAAACATAACTACCTGAATTTACGACTCGGTATTTGATCCCAAAGCTAATTTTAGGTTCTTTGAACATCAGTCGGAAGACACCCTGTATGCACGGGAATAAAAAAAAAAACTTATACGCGCGCGTATGGGGAAGCGGGCGAGATCCGAGAGCTCGTTCGTTCTGATAAGAACGAGTCCGAGGAAAGGGACTCGTGCTGATAAGGGGTCGTACACCCCGTCGCCTGCTTCCAGCATGCAGCCTGCTGCATGGAGCGACGCCATCGGTTACACTCTTTCTTCCGTACTTATTTTTTTATTAGCCTCAATTAAACGAGCTACACCTCAGCTGTTGCTCGCTTTCTCTATTCTTTGCAAAACAAGGTGGATGCGGATAATAACACGAAAATAACATAAAAAAAAAGAAAACTTACCATCTCTGGACATGCCAAGTCGTAGGCACTTCTGGAGCCGGCAGTACTGACACCGGTTCCGATTAACGCGATCGACCACGCAGTTCTTGTTCCTCGGACATTGATAATTCACCACCGCGGACTGTGACCTCCTGAAGAAACCCTTGCATCCTTCACACGTAATAACTCCATAGTGGACACCGCTGCTTTTATCTCCGCAAACCTTACACGGGATTATCTCGATCTGGGCTGTAAAACAGTTTAAAAAAGTAACAAAACGTTATTTCTTGTTGGATGCAGGCTCGATTAAAAAAAAACATATTATTAAACATATCGGCCGAGTAAATATAAGTTAAAATTGAAAATCGAAGTAGGATCTAGTGCATTGGAGAAAGGAACTTGATGGCATTGAGGAGACGGAGCATCGTGAACACGCGAGAATCTAGTCACGGCTTCATCATCGTCTCTCACTTGGTTCGATATGCCTCTAGCAGGTTCCCTCTTGCTTATCATTGTCATTCGTACTATGGATGATAAGAGAGCGAAGTAGAGGAAAAAGATAAGCACGGAGGGGGGAGGGGCAAGGGATCGGGAGCGTAATCGTCATCGAGAAACGAAGGCACACGGAAGGTGCGCGGTCGATGAGTTCTGGTGGCAGCAAGACGCGGAATTCCGTCGTTACTCAACCGATGCGACAGTTTTCATCATTTTGGGAAAGCCTCGCAACGGCATAGATTTATAAATGTGATAAAATATGTAAAAGAGTTATTTCTGGAAGCAGCAGGGCTGGCTACCTCGTATAGAATTGACCTGAACTCTTCTGTCGTCAAGTAGGAGCGTCGTCGTGTTAGGGCCGCCGGGCGTATCTCCTTGTATCGTAAGACGCGGTGTTCTCGATTCGTTTCGCTGCGGGCTTGTACTGTCAGCTCCCCATGTAGGCCCGTCGAATACCGACAGATTTCCCTCCATTTACGCTGATGAATAATCAGCACGTCGTGGCATTCCGGTCTCGACTGTTGGCTCCTCCGAGCATGCGGCATATTACACGCGCTTCTCGTACCCCGATTTTTATTGTTCCCGCTACCAAGTATTTTTATATTTATTTTTCATTTATATATCTATATGTATATATATTTTTAACATTTATATTTAATATTTATTTATTTCACCATCCGCCAAACTGCGCTTCTCATTCACAGCATTAAAGAGCTCGCGTATCTAATACCGATCTTTCGTTACGATAAACTTCGAGCCGACTGTTTTACGGAGAAATGATTTTCGGTGTCATTGACCTTTGCCTCTACATTTTTATTTCCAACCTCGATCCAAAGTAGGCACGTATATTCGCGGCGCATTACGCCACACGGACTAAACACTCCACCTACCGTCTCTCCGTCAATGAAATATCTATTTTTGATAATATATTCTAATCCGATATTATCAAATATACGTCACGAGCGCGAGTATTCAATGGATCGAACATTCAATTCTAATCAAATTCTATTATATATTATTCCAGTGCTGGCTCTTATTTTTTTCTTTTTTTTCCTTAATCGAACAACCGCGACAGCCGTACGCTATGTGTACTACACTCTTATTTCATATTTTATTTGTCAGCAGGTGTCGAATCGTCTGACGACGACGATTTCTCCCCTCACTCGTAATTAGGTAATCACTTTTTCTAGATGTGCTTTGTGTGTGTGTATGTGTGTCTGTCGGTGTGTGAGTGATGCGGTGTATCTTTACTGGAAAACAGATCGCAGACGGTTCAAACAAATTAAAAGTCACCGAGTGCATGTTTGATTAACCGATCGATTTTATTCCCCCCCCCCCCACCCCCCTCCCCCCCGCGATCGATCGAGCTTTAATTCGTTTCACAAATTCCATATCCTTTTTTTTTAAGCCTCGTCACTTAGAATTTAGTTCAATGTTTCTTATTATTTCTGTGGCATAAAGGAAATTTTTGTTTTTTTTTTTTTTTTTTTTTTTTACACCTCACGATCTTTCCGGCACTCAAGAAGCGGCGAATCACTACTTTGAAACTAATTGCCTGAAAAAGTGCGATATTTACCACGTGGTAACGGCATGAAGATAATTCATGAATAAATATCGATAAAGATTAAAATAATTCGCGGTTTTCGTACAAATTGAATTTTTGTTTTGTTCGGGGGGATGTGAAAATAAACGAATAGAGAAATGGTTAATTTTGGGCGACGCGCAATCGCGACGGTCTCACTCTAAAAGCGGCGGTGGCGCTCGCCGCTGCCGGCTCTCGCTCGGATAGTCCGAGGAGAGGCGCTTGCACCGTATAGTCAAACATTACATAACCGCGAACGATGAACCCGGAGTACAGTCACCGAAGGCGCGGAACGCGCGCGCACACTCTCTGTCTCGCTCTCTCTCTCTCTCTCTCTTTCTCTCTCTCTCTCTCTCTCTCTCTGTCACGCGCGCGCTAGCTACAGACCCGGTGGCACATCTTCCCGGCACGTTTGACAGCGTTATCGCTTGTAATCGCGTTATACGAGCAGCCGATACACGCCGCTGCTGTTGCAGCTGCATGAAATTATATTTATATCGAAAAAACGAGAAAACGAAAGAGAGAAAGAGACAAAGACGACGATTAGCTCAAACCATTATTAATTAAAATCCTAAAGTCTAAACAAAAAGACAGAGGAGATAAAAACTAAACACCGCGTCTCCACAAAAGAATTTTTGCTTTGTTTTTATTTGACCACGGCGGGATCCTTCAATATTTTACGCTCGTCGAGGTCGCCTTGCATGGCGAGTTAACAACTGGGCTGATCGGGAACTAAGCACAGATTTTTTTCCCTTTTTTCTTTTACCTCGAATATCGGGCATTGGTCTCGATGTTTGAGGGCCTTTCTGGGGAGACCACGGTCATCGACATCCATGGTCAAATGCTCGATTGCAAACTCACTCAGAAAAAAAACACATCTATTTTAATCCACTAACAACGATTATTCGATTTTATTTTAATTTTTAATTTTAATCAACCATGTTCCTTTTTGCTTCCACTAAAAAGCTGTATTTGAATGAAACAAACAATGCTATTTGAGTACGTTAACGCCTCTTGCTTCCGTCACTACGTGGCGCAGAACGTCGTGGCATTTTCTTACACACAAATTGTGCTGTGGAGGTGTGCATATCGGAAGAACCAAAATAAATTTATTATTCCGACTGATTACCGAATATGTCTAAGAACGAAAAGTTAATGGTGAATTTTTATAGCCATAATATCGTATAAAAATATAGTGGATAGTGGTTTTAATTAAACGTTAAATTTTTCAAGATTTTTTCAATTAAAAACCAACCAATGAGACCGTCCATTGGATCGGAAATACAAAAATATTTAGATCAAAGAAAATAATGATTTAAAGTTGAAATTTCGTCTATGAGGTAGTGAAAGAATGAAAGAAAAATAAATAATGAGTTTGAATTGATCCTAGCCGAGCCAACTAGATGTTATTTTTTTTTTTTTTTTTTGAATGTTTATCATCGATCGTAAATTATTTCGGTAATTTTTTTAAATCGTAATAATAATCACGTGGAAAGGCGGTGTTGATGGTCCGGAGATCAAGCAGCAAACTGCGATATACGAAACCCGGAACCTGAGGATTCTCCGTTGGCAAAAGATCGCGGATGCAGGTACTTCGAGCACAACGTGACTCTTGGAAGACGAGAGATCGAAAGATGTCGGTAGTTAGGGGTATTTGCGAAAACTCACTAAGCGGAATGCACCCATAAATTCTCGTCCATCTGGTGAATGTTTTTTTCGGTAAAGCAGTTTGAGAAGCTCGAGCCACCGAATAAAAATATTCGGGTGGGTAAAGAACTTGAGAAAAGCTGCCAATACAGTCGTCGTGGAAAAACGCGTGAATTGATTTTTTATGCTTGACGATTTCTGCTGCCGAAATGAAGAAATCTCGAAGGAGGTGAAGCGAGAAAGAGAGAGACAGAGAATTTAAGATCTCGTGGGGTTTCTACGCACGACCCGGGATGCCACTTTCGACGCCGCTGCACACGCGATAAAACACATGTAAATGTCCTTCATGCGTGTGAGTGCGTACGTGTCTCGACGAAAAAAAAAATATATATATATATATAAAAAATGAGACACGTACGGCAGGGTGTCCTTAAGCCAAAAACTTCTTTCCATAAAAAGTTGTTCGCAGTTTCGTGTAAATTTTGTCCAAATGTCAAAATGCTACGAAAAACCAAAGAAGCTCTCTTCGGTTATGTTAATTTTGACGTTTCTCAAAACTTTCGAAGCACACTTTGCTCGCTATCTGAGCGAAAATCATCTCGACGCTTCATTCCGGACAAGATATATCCTTGGTTATTTCGAGTCCGTCGTCTAGGGCAGAGCTAGAAAACACTCGTCACTATTCTTCGCTCGACAATAACACAGAGGCTTTTTATCCTTGTTTTCTATCTTTGTTCTAACGAAATGACGAGCATAGCGTGGGAGAAAGACACAGAAAGAGAGGAAAGAAGCAACTTGTATGTATATTTAGATGCACACAATGTACGAGCAGCGATCACTCACACTTACTGGCTATCGCGAACGAATAGAGAGTAACGTCAGTAAATATGATGAGGCGTAAAAGAAGAATTCATATTTGAGAGGGAGAGAGAGAGAGAGAGAGAAATAGAGAGAAAGAGGAAAGTATGAACACTTGGAGAAAGCAGCGGAGTCCGAGCCAAAGATGAAGAAAGGGAAATTGCGACAATGGGACGAGAGAGAGAGAGAGAAGTGATAACAAAGTTTTCTCGTGAACCAAGAGCCAGTAATAAAAAAAAAAATCGATAGAGATCGTTGTACAGATACGAGAGTCTTTGTGAATACGAATATGACAGAGAGTTGGCTGTAACAGTGAGAAAAAAAAAGAAAAAAAACTGGAGCGATTTATGAGAACGGAGTTAAATGTCCCGAGGCGAGAAAGAACTTAATCCTGGTTGGCTCGTGGTTTCGTAAAACTGTAAAAAGTCGTGTGCACACGTTGTTTTATGATTTGGATTGGAATGCGCGTCGTCTCGCGACCGTACGACTTCCGGAAACACACCGAGCGGCAGTCGCGAGTTTGATTCGGACAACGAAAGTCTTCGCGCGGCGGTTCGTCGTTGTCACACCGATTACAAATAGGATAACATCGAATTAGACTATTTTTTTTTATGTTTCGATGTTTAATATTTTGGGCCTAAAGAACTTAGCGAGGACCACGAGTTTTCCAACGAACTAAACTGCCCTCGCGACGCCAGACAAGGCACTCTCGTACTTTGTTTATTTCTTCTTATTTCTGTTGTTTCGATATAAACGAAAGAATGTAAATATTTTTCGTGATTTTTTCGGAGGAACCGGCGACAAAGACGACGGTACACAACGAGAGAGGAGAGCGCCAGTTCGCCCGCTGGCATCTCACGATATGTCAGAGTAAAAAAATCCCCACCACTCGACACGACGCTTCGTGGCAGGTCACTGAACTGTGCGCCACCGTCGATGATGGCCGAGTGCCTCGGATCCCCCTTCTCCTCCCCACCCCCCAACAACACTCTCTGTCGCCATCTTTCTCTTTACCCACACGATTCCTTGTCCCCTTCTACGAGATGTATGAGATACAACACTCTCCACATGTATATTCTCCGCGTACGCGCACGCACACCCCCATAAATGCCACGATGTTCCACGAATAGCCACGAAACTGGCCGAACCCGCAGGAGGCGCGCTTTTTCCAACGCGCTTCATAAACCCAATGATTTTTTCAATCAAATCTTTACGTATGTTTACGGCACCCGAACAGGACCGAAATCGGCGGAAGAGATTGGAAATTTGTCGCAACAGGATTCACATGTCCTTAACATGTCCTTAAAAATTATTGAGTAGTTACGGCGCTGGGCTAAAACACGCGGTTCCTAATACCCTCGACCCCCGGCCCGGTGCCGCTTTACCTCAACGCGGCGACGCACGCCCGCGACCTCTTGCTATCAAAATCATCTGAACAAACTGCCGAAGCCACGTGGTGCTGTTACTACATGTCACTGCACCCGTGTCCCGCGATCCATGTTCCAATGGAACGAGCGAATCTCTCTTTCCTAACACGCGACAAAAAACATCCCGAATTATTCATCATTTATTATTATTTTTTCTTCGTTTTATAATTGCGTAGATTTAAAAAATGCGTCAACGCGATTATCCGGCGCGCTTTTTTATACTGGTTTTTTTTTTTCCTTCGTTGCGGTTGGAATATCGCGAGGCGAATGGTGGCTGCGGCTACCGCGACCTCTCTCGCGATCGTTGCATAACTCGCCTCTCGGACGACGAGGTTGGCAACCTGCGTTCGCGTAATACTCTATAAATATATTGTCAGCAGGAATAAATAATTGTACAGATCTCTCGAACACCGACGCACTCACTGCATCGGCTCCGCTCCCCGCGACACCTCCAAACCCTGTTGTTTGCCATGATTGCTAGATCGAGACCGGCTCCGTGACAAACCCTTGTTTGACATTGGATCGCCATTGAGCAGGACTCGTGCTATTGACTGTCACGAGTCCTCGACGGCCACAGAATTTATTGTTTTTTTTTTTTTTTTTTCGTTTTTTTTTGTAAACATTTAATTTTATCGTTTCGATGAAAGTCTGCCGCGGTTGAAACCGCAATTGTCCCACGGAGAAAGCTGGTCCGTGATACGCGTGTATCGGCGGGGGGGCAAACGGGCCATCATGGGCTCGACCGAGAGGGAAAGTCACGCCGTGACGACAATCAAATTTTTTAACATATTTACAATTTTATCGCATTACACATTTGCGAATAATGTCACGGCCTTTGTACTTTTGTTGTGGCGTTTTCTCAATGAGAAAATATTTAAGGGCAGTTTGCTGATTTTTCATGGTTTATGTTTATTTCTTACGTTTATCCAAATGAATCGTGTATTAAAAAGTTTTTCTCAAATATATAACTTTTATTGCTTTTATACATTTTTTTTCTCTAACAGTTTTTCGATTGGAACTATATGAAATTTTGGAATCGAACAAAAAAAGCTTTCAAACCGGACTCAAGATTGTCGTGAAGGACTGATGTGGAAAAACACGTTTTTCAAAACTCAAGCGTCAACGTAGCCCGTTGAATCCTTTTTTATAAGGATGGATTGGAATAATAATAATTTGGAGGAACATAATTAACAGCATGTTTATGTGAGTACAGATTTTCAAATTTTTATATGAGACGGTCTTTTAAATAATTTTACAAGCGAATTTGATCGCGCCAGCGATCAGATGGTGACGCCGGACAGCGGTGCATGGTCGTGTACACATTAAAATGTGGGTCATGCGCCTCCCGCGAGCGTCCTCACTTCTCGAACCAAATAGGTGATTCGATCGATAATTCTAATGACAAAAATGTTGTTTCTTAGTCGCGGTGATGCGTCAAAAGACGAAAACGCGCTCTGGTTGAGCGGGTTTTTCAATGTTTGCTTTTTTTTTCGAATCGGAAATATTTGTGAAATCATGTATCGACGATAGTCGCGCTCCGTGCTTACGATTCTCGTAAATGTTGGTTAAAAAAAAAAAAAAAAAAAAACTTTGTTGCCGTCAGCTATAAATGTTGTTGGTCCTTTGGTAGCGAAGTCAACATTTTTACTGCTGGACCAAACGCTGCGGTAAATAAATCGCAGTCAAGGATCGCGTTGCTCGATTTCCTTAAGAGGCGGTTGTGCCGCGGCGGGAATTCCCCTCGCGAGGATGTTGTAATAGTTTTGCAATAGTATCGAGTGAGCGCGCGTATTACGCGGCAGTTTACGGTGAGAAAAATGTTAGTTCGATAATAGTGTGACCGGTCGATGCCAAGATCGAGAGAAACTGAGAGAGAGGAGAAATTTGTAGGTCCCAGAAATAATAGGAGCCCACTGCGATTTTCGTTCGAAAGAATTTCGAGTTGAACGCATCAATTAAAGGAAGAAACTGCAGGATTTGTAGATAATAGTTTATCGCGGGCGTTGAGTTATAAACATTGGAGTTGGAACGACGAAAGAGCGTAGGCAACGTTTTTCCGGTGGTCAATACCCAGTGGGAGGGGGGAGGGAGTCGGTGTGTTTGGCGCGTCCCCGTGCCGGAAGGTTAGTAACTCTGACGCGAAGAACGACGGTGAACGACCGGGAGGATTTTTGCGCATGCGTCGGGACGCGGCTGACCCAGATGCACCAACGTGATTGCAACTCGGACGTTTCCGTGGAGGCTCGGCTATTCCGTTCTTTTTCTCTCCCCCCGTCCCTCCCTCTCTCTCTCTCTCTTATTCTCGGTGCACCAACGTCTACACTGGAACATTTGTAGCCGTAGTTTGTATAGATATATGCAAAAGAGTTTAGGAGGAAGAGTCGCTAGACGGGCGCCTCGCGGCTGACCCACATCGGTTCTTACCACTCGCGGTAAGCCTGCTGACGCGACGCGAGGGATGGAGGGGCGCACATCACCGTGCACCCGCCGCTAGTTGCATTTTTTCTTTCCCTTTTCTTCTTCATTTTCGCTGATCTGCACCTACGGGGAAATATATTTTAACGAATACACCAGACTAGAATTTCACTTCTGGATCAGATAGGGACCAGATTAGAACCAGATCAGGTTCAAACAACATCCTGACCTGGTTCCCTTCATCAGGACCTGATGAGCAATGCTATCATCAGAACTTCCTAGTGTCAGGTTCTGGTGTTAATTTCCTCATCAGATTCTGGTCAGACTTCTCTTCTAATCAGGCTCTTGTCTTGTCGGACTTGAATATTTTTCACTGTTGAGTATTCTTATGAGATCCTGATCTCTGCTTCTGCTCCCGAATGAATCCTGATCAGGGAAACCTTGCGAAACTTTCATACATTTTATCTGCGGCGCTTCATACCTTACTTCAACTTTATCTGAATCTGACACAAGGTCAGGGCAAATTCTAGTTAGGAAAATTTCAGAATTGAGAAGCGATGAGATCCTCTTGCTGCTTTCACTCGCGAGATGAATGTTTTCCGATTGCATGAGTCTTGCTGTTGATTGTTTAGGAAATGGGCCGAGAAACCCATTGCGCTTTCGTCGCGCGTCTCCGATCGGCACGAAAATTTATTACCGAAAGAATTTCGTGTGTGCCAAGAATTTTGATCGATCCCGCTCGCCGGAGGAGTTGCAGATTATTTACGAGTAAAACTTCGTGGCTCGCATTATCCGAATGTCAAATCGCGCCTGGTGAAATTTTAGAAAGCATCGTTCATCGTCGGCTACTTTGTCCGCGAGGGTATTTGATAGTCACGTGATCCAATTTCGGCGAAACAAGCCCATCGCTTTCGTTCTCAATGTCCCATGATTTTCTCATAAGTGACGTCAAAAAATGGCTGAACAGCACATCTTTGTCCCGGTAAATAACGATGACTCGCCCGAACGATCGCTGTCCGTTGCGTTACGAAAGTTTCGAGAGAGTTATGCCAGGATCTCCGCGTTGCCTATTCCACGTTGATCTCTCCTCGATGAATTTATCGGGCATCGTTCAGGGAGATAGAAGAAGAGAGAGAGAGAGAGAGCAAATAAAACGATCGCAAACAAAAGGTATGAGCAGGAGAAACGTTCGCTCAGCTGAATGATAATCGCGACGACCACGAGAGCGTCTCGTGCGTGTGACACGATATTTCGCAATGCACGCAATTGAGAAAATGCTATCGTGAATAGCGAGCGAAATAAATGATGAATTATTATCGGGGATTGAAGCACGTACTGTCAAATTTAAAATTTCTCTTAATAAAATAATATGCGAAGGATTTTATTAAGGAGAAAAGCAGTTTAGCCTGCGGCCGGTCTGAGCAGCATGTTGTCAGGCGGTATGAGCGATCAGGCAAAGAGAATTGCGAAAGGAGAATATCGCGTCATCGTCCTTGTCCAATTTCTAAATGTTTCGTCGGCGTACACCTCGTGCGCGGTCTCGCAAATTTCTTTGTATTTTTTTTGTTTGTTGGATTTTCAGTCGGTCATCGAACCTCCTGATCTCGAGGCCTAAAATGTCAAAATTTCAATAACGTCACAACTTTCGAGACGGCGAAAAAGAAACTCTGGCGTGTCCTGGCATTCCTCAAGCTCGAGATAATCGATCATATAATTATACCTGCTCTTTGCTGCGCTCTAAATTCTTATCAGTGTGTTCATAATGCTCATCGATCTATCTCTTTTCTTATCATCATTTTTTTTTTTTTATCACTTATCGACATTTTTTTGCGTTCTCAAGCTTTTTCTCTCGTTGGAGATTTCCAAAGGAATACCGCAGCCGAAATTCAAACGGTCTGCTTTTGCTCAATTAATCAATTTGCTTACGCTGTACGTTTCACTCTTTCATTCTGACGCGATCACGCGGCCCGCAGGCCCTTGAAGGAGGTTTTTGGTGAGCCACTCGCTCGTGCCTTATTATTCGAGTCCAACTTTCACATTTCGCGCGTGATCGTTCACGTATCCGTATAGTAGCGCGTTTATTACGTCAACGCTGAAACGACGACACTCGAAAACATTTATTTATTCTCTGGCACATAAAAAAGTCATTGAAAGCACACAACGTTTCTTTTTTTCAATTCGTTTTGTTTTTCTTTTTTTTTCTTCCTTTATCGTATCCTCATCAACGTGCGTATGAGAGATTTACGCGCTCCTGACTCGCATTTTATGTTTACACTTTTTATCCTCGTGTACTCGTAATTGGCCCCAGACGCTCCGGACTCAAGTTGCAAAACTTTTCGGTCCTTTTATCGCAAGATACTTACTCGCTGTCCTAGGCGAGAAATCTCCAAGAGCACCTCCGCCACTTGGACCTCATTTCTTCATTTTATATCCCTCTCTTTCTCGCTCCTTTTTTCTCCATATATGCCATCACTGTCCTGGCGTAATCCTCTCGCGTACAGCCTTCGTGTCATTACGCATTCGCGACGTGCTTCGCGTTTCTACACACACACGTATTACTTTTATTTGAAAATGTGTTGCTCGCTATTCGTGTGTGCTCGAGAGCAAGAGAGAGAGAGAGAGAGCTCACGCACGCGGACAATAAAAATGGTAAACTATTGCTGTCCTCTTGGCTTCACCGGAATTTCATTACAGAAATTATTCTGAGAATGACAAAATAAACTGTAATCCCAATAAAAACTTACCCCGTCACGATTTAAGGATCAGAATGAAGTCAATAGCGATCTCAAGTGTGACAAAATCTTGCTTGAAACCTCAATGTCAATCTCTACTCCTCAATTCGCCAGGCAAAAACGTTACTTTCAAATAAATATCTGGAAAAGTCTGGAAAATATATACGATCCGATGGATAGCAACGATAGCAACTATTCCGAAGAACTTACTGGAAAAATTGTATTCTCGATTGATCTTTATAAATAGTTGAGAAAAAACAGGGCTTTCCGAGATTATTTACAAAAGATGCAAATTTCTCCGATGTTTTTGGGTTGAAAGACATGAGAACGAGCGGGTGAAAAACCAGCAAATACAGTAAAATCATAGTCTCTACGAACTTGTCTCTCGGTCCATCTGGCAGCTGTGCCAAATTAAGAGAATAGAGAAAAGTGAGCGCGTGCGCTGTCGTAGTATTTGACGAGACAACGATGCATGTCTGTGCTCTATACTACTGAGTGTGAAATGAGAGAATAGAAAAATTTCTAAAACGTGTAGTAAACGGACGTCAAGATGAATTTTTGGACCGAAGACGAACCGTCTCCGGGTCGACCAGACCAGATTAGAACCAGGATCTTCTTCCATCTTCTCAGGACCTGATCAGACCTCTGACTCTTGAAACAGGCTCTGCTTCTGGTCAGGATTTTCTAATCAGGTTAAAATCTCGATTTTCTGATCAGCATTTGAACAATTCACTGCATCTGAATATTCATAACATCTGGTTATACTGCACTTGAATATTTTTCATCTCTGGTTATCTTGATAATAATCTTTCATCGCCTAAATGAGGTAAGCCTTGTTGTACTTGAATATTTATGACGCCTGGGCATCCCGATCTGGTCCTGAATGAATCCTCATCAGGTAAACCTTGTCAAAAATGAAATATATTTTATCTCTGGTTATCCTGGGCTGATCCTGATCGGGACGAGGTGAGGATTGCTTCGTAAAGCATTCCTTGCTTCAACCTGGTCAGGGCCTGATAGATCCTCAGGTTAAACAGTAGTCAGGGCGTGTGATAATGTAGAATTACACGCATAGCAAAGGATTGGCTGTACCGCACGATGCGTTTATTGCACATGCATCGCTCGAGAGGGGAACACACCGCGTTGCTGGTTCCCGCTGGTTACGACCAAACAAGAGTCGATACCGCAAGCCTTGTTCGCAGTCGGCCGCTTCTCTCTTTCTCTCTTAACACAAATATATTCTCTAATGCAACGTTTAGTTTGTTTATTCTGTTTTCCATCTCGTTGAAATAATGCGAAGGATGGTCGTGTATGTAAGCGTGGATGGCATGCGTTGCCTTAGTAAGCAGCGATAAAGCAGTGGCGGCACGAGTGTCGTGGTTGCAACGTCGATGACGCATGGATTGAGATTTTCTCTGGTAATCCGCACGAGATTGGTGCACCTGCTGTCATCTCATTTAGATTTCATTGCGGAATGAGTTTTTGGGAATCTCGGAAAAGAGAATCGGTTGAGGAGGTAGTGCGGTGGAGGATTTTTTTCATCGGAAAACTTGGCAATCCGGTCGTCGTTGACCGGTATTTTTTCTCCCCCCCCCCCCCCTCCTCCCTCCTTTTTTTTTTATTCGCCCAGGTGCGCCAATCGCTGTAACACACATTCATTCGCGAGAGACTCGCGTATGCGTCTCGCGCTCATGTTTATCGAGCTACGTACACACGTACGGAAAGCACGTTTACAGACTTGTATGAATATGTGATGGATAAAATAAGTTGGCTCTCGCTCGCTCACTTCTGGCACACTGCGGGCTAGCGGGCGCGCGGGCGAACGCTGCCGCCGTCGTCGCTGGTCTCTCTCTCTCTCTCTCTCCTCTGGCGCGAGAGTGTGTTGGGCGTACGATCGTTCGTCCGTGTGTGTGCATTCGCGGCGCATAGTGCACACAAGGATTGCGCGCTCGCGCGCGCGCGCGAGAGAGAGAGCGAGTGTGGGTGACTAGCGCTCGGTTGCGTTCGCGTGTGTTGGCGCGAACGTGTAACTGGGTCGCGGGTTCGACAACTTCAGCCAAGGCTGCAACAGCCAGTGGCTCTCCGTTCTTTCGTTTTAAAACTCTCGTATCTCTCTCGCTTTGCCACACCGTAGGCTATGTAACAGCTTTTTACGCCACCGACGTTCACGCTCTTTTTTTTTTTTCGCCTTTTCTTTTTCTTATTTATTCATATTCGCGCCGTCTCGGATTTAACGGCTCGGCGGTATTGGTACAACGTTTTCCCTCGAGTCTACAGAATCTCGGCTCGTTATTTTCGTTCGATCCGCAACTTAATACATTCTTAACGAAAACCCGTAATAATACGATCCGTATAATCCTCGACAATTGCTTTTTTAATTCATTCCGCGACAGACACGAATTTTTGAATTCTGAGACGATCTTTAAACGGCTAAAAAGAAAGGCGTTCTCCGGCCTCGTTCCGCCTGCATTCTAACGTGCCTTCTAATATTTTATCATTTTACTGGAAATGAGAGCCAAGTTGTTGCGTGGACGCACCGGGAAGAGCAGTCGCTTGTCGCCGCACACGTAACTTTGACGCGATGATCGCCCTGCGACTCTATTTTTCTCAGCGCACGCGGCCGGCGTCAATAATTTTTCCCATCCTGCTCTCTCTCTCTCTCTCTCTTGACGATGCCAGCTAGCGGCTGTAGCGCAACGCGCGCTCAAAAATAGCTTCAAACTGAAATTTAATACCCGACACATATGTCGAATAACTCGATCTCGTACACACAAATCCCTCCCAAAGTAGACACCGCGCGTTCGCTCCTCTTCCAGATGAGCTGCGACATTATGACAAATTAAAGGGGGGAGGAGAACTAATATATATATATATATAGCTTTGAAATTAGTGCGACGAGGAAGCAACCACGGATCGAAAAGTTTGAATAAGACCGCGACGCTCGAGTATCGCGGATCGATTTTATAATCGGCATATTAATACGAGAATGCCGGCGGTTCATTCATGAGACACGTTCCAACAGTTTACGTTACAAAGCATGCACTCGGCCGCTATGTATGTCACACCGATCGATGCTGAGCGAATGGGCAAAAGAGAGTATCGATTCGTCTGTGCTGATGAACAGCGGACGTTCCTCCCCGCCCTGTGTTTCTTCATTTCTCATTTTTTTCGTCTGCCGTGTTATTCTTTTTTTTTTTTTTTTTTCCTTACGACGCGCGTTTCCGAGCTGTCATATTGCAGACTTTACGATCGAACCTACACTTGTTAAGGGGTTTTAGATTCGTGTAGAATTTTCAAAAAATCAATTTTTCTCCATTAATAAAGAAAAGTTTTGCGGAATATCTCGAAATCCAATTTTTCGAAGAAACTGGCTACTGACTTTTCTCGTGACGAACAATTCTACCAATCCTTTTATTACACGCTATTAAATGTCAAAATTAAAAAAAATTCTCAATTGTTTTTTCTCTTTCAAACAAAATTCATCAAATATATGAATTTCTCTGTAAGGGCTTAATTTCTTTGAATGATTTTCCGAAGACGATCAGCCACTCGCTCTCATTTTCGTGTCTCGTATCTTATGATCGACGCGAGTTGGCATAACGAAACTAACAACGTGACGCAAATACGTCTAAATGGATACGTCTAAATTAACGACCAGCAGTAATGAGCCAAGACTCGAAGGTAGCAAGTGTGCATGTGTGTGCGTGCGTTCGTACATACGTAACGCATTGTTTTGTTTTGTTTTCTTTCGTTGGTCCGCGGTCTGCGCTTAGCGCGCCAATCCTTTTTTCTCTCTTACTCTCTCAGGGAGGTCTCTAAACCCGATGGCCTACATACTCGATCGATGGGCCCTCCTCAACGGCATTGTTCGAGCGCGAAAAGATTTTTTTTAAAGGGAAAAAGAAATTAGAACTTAAATTCGTAAAAAGAAACTGTAAACTGAGTAAATATTTCCAATTTCTCTCTTTCTTTATTGCAAAGTGTGCCAACAATCTCAAAATCTGAAGTATAAACTTCTTCATTTTATTTTCCCGAAACATTATTCGGTTTAATTATTCTTAATGATCGAAAAAGATGAACGTTTTATGCTGAAAAAAAGATAGAAAGTAAATAAAAAGACATGTTTTGAGTATCTGGCGTAGATGCGCGATGTGTTTGTTGGTCTCGCGGTTAGTGGGGCGGCCGGAAGTAGCGTGAGTTCCGTTCTCCCCGAGATATCGACATATCTTGCTTTAAGCGAAGAGTCGTTTGGTTCGGCGTGTGCACGACGCTATAAGTGAGAATAGTCGAAGAAAACGTCTCGTCGTATACGTGTGTGCGGAGAAAAGGGCCGCCGTATATCGTGATCTTCCTATATATCTTTGCAATTTCAGAAACGAGCCTATCAGCTCACCCACCCGGTTCTTGTTCGCTCACTAGCCAGCAAAACCACTAGCACATGCTTCCAAATATATATATATATATATATGTATTTGTGTGTATAAAGTCTCTGCTGGCATCGATCTTTACTCACTTGTACGGAGAGCTCGCACACATAGAGAAGCGAGAAACACCCTCCCGACGTTCCTTTTGAGCGAGAACTCCTCTCGTGTACACAAAGGCATGGAAGAGTACAAAAATGTTGGAGATGCTTGTATGTGTTGGTATATGCCATTGGCGTTGAGGGTTTGGACTCAAATAAGGAATTCTCGGACTATGAGCAGGCGTCTCTGGCGAAAATGCGACTGGTAGCTCATCCCTTTTTCTCTTTGTTTTCCGCAGTCGCTACGCTGCGTCTCAATTTTTGTGCTTCCATCCGAAATATAAAAATTTCATATGAATTTTCTTCAGTCGTTTGGAAGGTTTGAATGAAACGAGAGAAGGTTCTGTTTCGGGATAAAAATAAGATTTCAATGTAGTTTGGAATTGAAAGAAAAATGTACAAGGAACTAAAGTGATAAGTGTTTTTCGGGAAAATGACGTTCGTCCGAATAAAAAACAATACGATTTTAATTGTTGCTTATCCATTGCGACGCGTTTCGTTTCTCTTCAATGAAAGGAATTTGTGAATGGTTTCCGGCTTCGGTCACGTGACCTTACGACAGAAAACCGTTTCCGTAACGTGGGCGTAAACACACGCGGGAATTTACGGGGGAAACCCTTTGTACCAACGAGCTGCACTTTAATTCAATTTTGTTCGCAACTCTCGTGCCCGGTGGAGCGCGATTTCCACGGTCAAACAATGTTCAAGCGACGACCTGCGGTCGAAAGAAGAGCCAGACGGAGGAGGATGGGATTAAATCGATTTTTAATTTTCGTATCCGAAATTCATCGAGTGCGGCTCTCCAGTTTTTTGCGAAATATGCAGTCGAGCAAATCCGAGAAGATCTCGCAGAATTAATGACGCTGGATTCGAATTGGATGAAGGGCGTTAATTAAGCGGGTTATACGACCGGTCACCTTTGTCTATAGTCGCGCTGGAAAGCATGCGGAGACGGAATAATTTTCCGCTCGGAACTGCTCGCAGCTCACGTCGGAATTCCAAGCCGAGTATTTTCTTTTTTTTTTCCTCTTTGCGCGTTCCTCCGATCCCACGCGGTACACATACACGCTTGAGGGTGTTTTCTCGCTCTATACATTTATATTCTAGGATCGATATCCAACAGCTCTCCTCGCTCTACTGGCCCTCGGTCTATTTTACGTATATATCGTGCAAGTTTATCACGCACCCACAAAAAAGCATTTAGGTGATTCAACTAGGATTTAGTTTATTGGTATTGTTGATTTAATTAAATAAATACATTTTTTTTCCTCATTCAAGGTAGGAACATCGCTAAAGCGTTTTTTGAACAATTTTTCCGTATTTGAATTTCATTCAAATACAGCTCTTTAGTTGAAGCAAACAGAAACTCTGTTAATTTAAATTTGAAAAATATAAAAAAAAAACTACATAAACCGATCCTAGCAGATTTAAATAGATGTTTTTTTCTGGATGCGAGGGAGTGGCTTGACGCGGGAAATTCGAAAGTCAAGAGCCTCCGCAAAGCGTCGAGCTACTCGCTCGTATTCGATGCGAAGCTTTTTCCGTGTTCGTACATAAAACACGCGTCTAAACGAACACGATGCACAAAGGGTGCTCCTCTCTCGTGTGTATGTGTGTGTGTGTGTTTGTGTGTATGAGTGTATATTGATGTCTCGACGACGATGACGACGACGACGTCGCCGACGACACACGAGGCTTTGCTTCGCCAGTTGCACACGTTCTATCGATCTAGAGAGAGAAAGAGGGAGAGAGAGTCGCTGATGCAAGGCAGACCGAGAGAAACCCACGCTATACCGTGGCTCTTCCCTTCTCCTCACCCATTCCACATCGACGTTCAACCACCCACCCCTTGACGCTCACCCTCATGATGGAATGAGCGAAACAGCAAACCCAAGAGAGAGAGAGAGAGAGAGAGAGCGATAGGCTGGCAGTTTCTAGCTTCTGCCTACGCCTCCTTCCTCTCTGTCCAAGTGCAAGCCACCCTTCGAAGCTTCATTCCCAGCAGCAGCACCCTTTCCACCCTTCTGGCATATCTCTACCCGGTCTTTGTCAACTCTCCTGCCTCTCGCTCCGCGTCAAGACTTTTCAACCCTCTCTCGATCTTCATCCTACACCCCAACCTCTCCGAAACCATTCTCTCCAATGTACCCCCTGCCTCTCTCCCTCTGTCTCTTCCTATCTCTCTCTTATGACCAGCCTTGGTGCAAATATCACGCGCAGATGAAAATGTCTCGAAAATCGCCCCGAGCTTTCTCCCCGTTGCTGCCCTTTCTATCTCTCCGCGTTGCTCGCGCTTGCGAAAATGATGGATTCACGTGTCTTCTAAAATCGTTGACGGAACCTTATGCGACCTTCCTGCTGACAGAATTTACGTGATGTAACACCCCGACTATTTTTAATCCTCCCTTGTAAGGGAGAGTGTGTCAATTCTTCAATTTTCCTCTTTCCCTCCGCACGTTAAAAACGCCATATAATATTTGTATGACGAATAACCGAAATAGGCTCCATCTTTATACTCTCGTGAAAAGCACACATTGTTTCATGTTATTGGACAATGCTCTACGGACTTTTCCGAATCGTGGGGCTTACTTCTTAACCCGATGCACTAGTGCCGCTGTTTCTTTCTCATACGCGCCAATATCTTAACACGAATATGTTGAAACAGTGTTTGGAAGAGCAAGTCCGGCTCTATTTGAATGCCGGAAGTTTGAAGCAAACATCACAAAGTTTTGCAGCACACCAGCAGAATTCTCAAAGTTTTCTATCGCGAAGACGTGCCAACGGAGTGAAAACTTATCAAGTTTTACGAAAGAGAAGCTTATAGGGAAAAATCCTCCGAATTCTAGGCAAAATAATATCGGTTTTAAGAAAAGTTCAGCACAAAGAAGCTTCGGGAATGTGCTGTATGCGATCGGCAGAGTTAAGATATCGAATACATGTTGTTCGCTTCGTAGATTCGATCCTGAGAGTAACATTCAGCAGCAAGAAGCCAATAATTAAGCTGTCAGTTGCCGTTAGCGTCAGGAGCAGCCGGTTGATCGGTAATTCTTGCTGCTGCGCAATTTATTTTTGTGCTACCGATACGTAAGAGGAATGAGAAGGCTGAGGACTTTGGTTGTGTTCCGATGGCGCATTTCTCGATGACATTTTGTTTTAAATACTTTTTAATGTCCTCTTCCAACTTGATATCCCTGCTGCCTCTCGAGTTTCGGTCTCTACCGTTCCTTTTTTTCGGCTTTTATCGCGGGTGAAAGCGCGATTATATGCGCAGCTGATGGCAACACCGCCGCGAGAGTTCATTGGTACCGTAAATTTTGGCCCGCGAGGCCGGTCCAATGCTCGCAAGAGACAGAGCGAGAAAGAGAGTGGCTGCCAAAAGCAAGAGAAACTCTTACGAAATTGAACCGAGATAGCGTGCAGCTGCTCCCCTGCACTTTTGCGATCTCAAAGTGCTGCCGCTACCTACTCGCATCAAGAGAATGATCGATCGCTTATTTTTTGAAATTTCTTTCCAAATGGGATAAAAGTTCGTGGTACAGGGCTTCGGGGGTGGAAGATTTAGTAAAAAATTAAAACATGTATTGCTCATGGTGCGGAATATGCCGCGTCGGGTTCCCGATGACAAAATTCAACGGGAGAAAGCCCAAGAGCTTTCTGCACAGCACGCGAGGTGTCATCCGGTTCAATGAATGCTGGCCGCAGCATTAGGATTCCCGTGCCAACTCAATTTAGTAATTGCATGTTCCAGTTGACCCGAATGAGGGTTTCAGCTTTTTGGACATATTCTCTAAATACGTTAAGGGTTTTAAAAAATTATTGACGGTTGACTGTTTAGTGCTGATCGTTGATGTCGTTTTCATTGTTTATTTTGCATTTTAATTTTTACCTTTAATGCTGCCCGAAGATGTGTGAGGCGTTTGTGGGGCATGCGAAGTGAGTGGTAACGGAGAACCAGAGGAGTTCGCGGAGTGTTCCAGCTTGGAACTCACCGCGCTCCACATCTCAAACATGTTGAACGCCGTGATGACGCTCGTTGTCTTCGTCTATTTCCTTCCTTGCCGACCACCATGCACCACCTTAGCCACCTCCGTCCTTCGTTGAACATAAATATAGCTTTACCGAGCTATGTTTTCCCCACGTAACGAACAATTCGGAACAACGACACCCGAACATTTGCCAGTCCGTGTCGCCGTCGGCATAACCGCGAAGCCTCTTCGGTCTTCCTTTAACTTTACGCAACACTCTTTTTTTTCTTTCCTTCGCTAAACGATTTATCGTCCAAGCATTATTGGACAATTAGCACCATTATATGATAATTTATCTGAAAAATATTGATGCGTCAAGAAAAATGATGCAACATCATTTCTTGCCCACCCTGCTCGCCATTTTCGCTCGCCTTTTTGGTTTGCCGATCTTTTCTGAACATCGATCGATCAAATCGTTGCGGAATTTACTTTATTATTGCGGCAAGGCTTCGGATAAAGTTAAGGAAACAAATTGACTCGTGGAAAACGAATGAGACGCGCAGTGGGTGCAGCCGGTCTCTTGGAACACGACGTCCGTTATGTAGGACAGAATTTTTCTAACGATTTTCGCCGGATCTTCGATCCCGTCGCGTTCGAAGGTTTTTCGCGAGAGAAAGAGTCAGTTGTCTCGCGGGTGTGCATGTTAAGAGCCAGCAGCAACGAGAAGTGGCGAGAGTGTATATCGCGAGGATAAAAAAGTGGAGCGGCGCGAAGCCTCCGGCGTTTTTCGAGTATGTGCGATCGGTGGTTTGCGGTGAGTACATCGGGGGCTACTTGAGATTCTCGTGCACGACTCTCGCTTTCGTCGAGAGGTAACAGCGTAAAACATTTGCGAGATTTCTACGATCGTGAGCTATCGCTAAAAAAAAAAGCGTCTCACACCGAAGGATCGAGCGAAATAAAAAGTGGCGATTAAACGCTGAGAAATCGCATCGAATCTTCTCTTCTTGTAATTTATAATAAAAGCCATGTTTTCTTCCACAAATCAGAAAATTACGCGTTAAATAATCTAGTCGGTTGATGGAGACCGTGCGTGCATGCGTTTTGAGAGCAAAGCATAGCCCCGAGCTAGAACTCGAGTCTTAAGTGCGTCTCTCTATGTGCACACAAACGCGATCGCATTTACGCTGTCGATGGAACAACCATTACGAGAGCTCAGCAGAATTTAACAAGATCCACAGAATCGCTCGTACATGAGACGGGAGTTCGTGCGATAGAAGGACGAGCTTCAAGAATCATCAATAATAACAATAATAATGCCGCCACGATCAAAGATGCAAAAAGTGATGCAAAACGATCGAAATTGAAGAATAAGAGTGCTTTTATCACGTAAATCACCGAAACGGTTAGAGATAGAGCAAAAATTAATAGGACCAATCTTGTAGAGTATAAAATTTTCTAAAAAAAAGTATTCGGCGAAATTTTTCTATTACGAGTAATTTGGTCTTGAGAGTGGATTGAAGTTTCGTAATTGATCAACAACTAGTCTCGGACTTTTCTACTCGGATCCCTCGGTTTTAAAGGTTAGTTGACACTTTATAAAATTGATCGTAGTTATATATTTTCTCATAAACTCGAGGAGCATGGTTTGGAAAAGTAAAAAGAAGGCAAAAATACTGCGAACCAGTTGATTCTTCAGTTTTAAATGGTACACAAAGTTGGATCGAGTCTCGTTTCGACGCTATATGAGAAAAAGTGTGTGTTGTTATGACAAAAATGTAATTGTGAAAGCAGCAGGACTTTCACGGATCTCTCGGAGGTTCACCGGCAATGCCCAAAGCACTTTTAGGTGGCTGTTCCTCTTTAAAGGCTGCAGTATAGCCACGACAGCGTTGCAAGCTCGAAAGCTCGTCGCGAGGCGCGCGGGGAACCGCACTCTGCTATCGAGCGAGCCTCCGAGAGTGAGCCAGCAGCAGTGAAGTGGGACGAGAGAGGGAGCGCTAGAGAGTTTGCATCGAGCGAGTTGGTTGCAAACTCTCGTCGCGATGAAATAGCCTGCCGGATCGTTTCGATTCGAGGAGTTGGTTTGCTTTTACGCCTCAACCTCTATCAATTGTTCATCCGTGTGTGGAATCTTTAATTTCGAATGAAAATTCATATCAGGATGCGTGCATTCGTTTGGAAAAACTTGTGAAATTTCATTGATGGCAAAAACTTTTGTTTTGTTCGACCACGTGAATCTCTTTCGTCTCAATTTTGACAACATATTTTTTTTCCTTCCGGTTGATGCAAAATTCAACGAATCTTTCGATTCTATCGAATGTTTCGATATTTTATTCCAAAAATTCAACATTTTTCTTTCAATAAAATCTGAAGGGGTTGAGAACAATTGGAAAAGAGAGTTTTGCATGGATCGTAGGTTGATCGAGCGGGCTCGAGAGTGGGCCAGATATACACGTACACGACCCAGTTAAAGTCGAACGAATCGTGTTGTTTTCGTAGCCATGGGGCGCCTCACGAACCTCGTGGTGTTTTCTTCTGGTGCAAAGGATTGAAGTAAAAGTCAAAAGAATGTGGCCTCGGGTATTTAAACCCAGAAATCCTTTATACATTTTCGGCAAAAAATCTTAAAGAAGTGTCCTGGAAAACATACTTCTGGTGGCTCCGAACAGTCTCGATAAAAATGTGGATAAATATTAGAAAAAAAAAAGGAGATAAGATTGGCGGGTAATAAATCGCCAATGAATCGGATAATAATCGGAAAAAATATGAATTCCAGACGATTTTGGCTCAAGTATTAGTCGATCAGACAAACAGAAACGATATGAAATGATTTAAACTCCATGGCGCAAAGGGGACGGGGTGCGGAGAAACGGTATTGCGAGAGCGCGGAAGCGCAACGCCGGCGATTCTCGTGCATCGTGGTACTCGCACGAGCGTTCACTCTCCCCGTCGCTTCGCAGTTGTCGCGTATGAATTATTTTCGCCGTGGGGGCATCGCATCTTATTTAGGTCGTGTACACGTACTCGCTTTGCTCACTTACACATTTACTAACTTTTTCTATGCATGTGTTATAATATCGAAGTGTTAGGCTGGCTATAGAGTTCTTCTCTACTAGATTCGCAACGTTGTTGGGACTCGAGTTCTCCTCGCATCACGGAAATAACTGCACGACTCGCTGTAATGCTCTATACCGCGAGCGTCCACCCTCGAGTCCCTCCCTTTCCCGCCTTCTCTTCTCTTTCAACCCTCATTTCGCGTCGCTCTATTCCCTTTTCTACTTTGCACTCGCGTAACCGAGACTCGTCGATCGATGTTACTCGAAAATATGTGCCACCAGACTATTTTTTTTTTCTTCTTCTTACTCTTTATTCATTCTTCTTTCACATCGAGAATTTCAAAGATATGTTAAAACAATATTTATTAAGATATTCACCGTTTACTTTAAACGAATATACGAAACTTCCGTTCCCGCCGAATTTTGCGCTCTCGTAAAATTTACACGGTTTCAAATTCTGGTCACTATTCGCCACGTCTCACTCTTTTATGTTGATACAGTTATTATCAAAAGTTAATGCTATCGTTGATTTTTGAAAATTTCATCATTTTGTTTGTTTTTATTTATAAGAATGTAAAAACGCTGCACATTTTAGGATAAATGTGTAAAATGACGTTTAGACATTGAGAAATAATGATATTCATGTGTCGAATTCACTAAAGATATTCACTAGAGTTATTCTGTGAACTGTCAAGTTTTCTCCTGCTTCAAATACCACGTACAAAGAAATAATCGAATTTCGTAATATTTCATGAAAATTTTTATTTCCTACCAAACTACTACGAGCATGAGAATGGCAATTTTTTCTCGAATTCAATACACTCCAAAGAATGTTACAGAATTTTTTCAAATTTTTTCGCACGGTAGTTTTTGTTTAAAAAAATAAATAAACAATGAATTTTGAAATTGGAAATTTCCAGTTCAGATTCGTACATTCAGCGAGTCGCAGAAACCCTCGAGTGCGAAATTTCGAGTAACTTCCATCGAAGGATAAATGTATGGCTCAAAGGGTAAAAAATCATTAGTTGCCACATGATTTTTGACAATAATTTAGTTGAAATTGTTGAATTTCTATTGATCGTTGGGTTGAGAACCCGCATTTTCTCATTCACGTGCGTGGTCTGCGCGCGCTTCGGTATGAGCGTGAGTGAGAGGGAAAGAAAGAGAGAGCTAATGCCGCGTGATATGTTTTTCTAGTGCGGTTAAAATACACGAGAATAACGCATAATAACGTGTTTGTGTAGGTTTAACGCAGTGAGTTGCGGTAGCGCGTTCTAGGCCCTCCGTCTATTTAATCCACTTAACGATACGTGATAGCGAAGAGGATAGTTCGAATGGTAAAAATTTAATTGGTGATGCAGCATCGTAATTAAAATCCTTCCTTAAATTCGATTATAAAAATAATCGAAAAGTAATCGACGTGATAAACGTTGTTTCGTCGGTTTGTAAATATCGGTAAATTCCGTAGAAGAAAAGAACGAGCGAAAATGCGAATGGTTTGTGGGCGAGCGAGGATGCAGTTTTTTCCTATTTATTTTCATGGCGGTTGCTATTGTTATTATTATTATTTTTTTCATTTTTTTTTTTGAAAGTCCAACACCCACCAGGACGATTTTGTCTTCACTGCATTTTGTCGTAACGATTTTTCGCCGCGAAGTAAAAATCGGCGATTATTACAAACGAACGTTTGACGGCACTTTGTGGAGAGAAAAAACAAATGGAATAATGGAATCACAGCAACAGCAAATAGCGACGATCGTCGGTTTTTGCACTCGATTAAAACGCACGGCTATTTATAAATTGGCTTTTAAATCCAATCAACAGCACCGATCACAGCAGCTCCGCGCACTTCACTCTCGCGATGTATCACTCGGGGATGAATATCCCGTAAGATAATTTTTCGAGCGAAGTGAAAATCTCACTGTCTCACCAAAAAATGATGAAAAACACGAGATAAATGAAGAGCAGCCCGTGGCACACGATCGCGAGTTGAACGCTCGATTTTGTCACGTTTTACAGTGGGAGCACGTAACGGCCCGTAAATCAGGCTCTTATCCAGGATTAGACACTGCAGCGATTTAAAAACACAAGCGATAACAATAACAACAACAACATCGAATAAAAAAAAAGATAAATTTTAACGAGAGGTAAATATCTCACGAACTTTCGGCCACTAAAAAAAAAAAAAACACTCTCGTAGAAATCACGTTAATCCATTTGGCTCGAACATTATCGACACCGAGCGTTTATTAATCGGTAACAAACAAAATGATGGTAATCTCGTTGTCCGCAGCAGTTGATAGAGCGAACATCAACCCTCGACGATTATCCGCATTTTCCTTTCGCTCCGTTAGAATAATGCCCGAGGGTGGGGCGTTTGGAAAGTAAAATAATATCGAGAAGAAAAAAAAAATGAAAAATAAAATAAAATAAAAAACATAAATAATGGATAAAAGAAAAAAGACGTTGCCAAAAATGATTTGGCGGTTGACCGTTTTGGGCTGTAAGCCGGTTTCTCACTGACGGAGGATGCAAAAAGAGAAGCGGAGGCGCGAGTCGCGGCTGGCCGAACTGTCGTAACACTCGCGCGCGCGATCCTCCGTATCGCGCTTTTCTCTTTCTCCGCGCGCGACTCGGTTCGGTACTGGGGGATAGACTCGAGCGCGAGGGAGCGAACTCGTGGTGTACACGGTGCGGGGGTTCTTGCGCGACCGTGGCTCTGGGTTGACTGGTGCGCCGCGCAACACCAGAAAGCCCCACCATCATCCATTTTCCCTCGGTATGGCCCGCTCCCTGCTCCGTACTACATACACACTCTCCTCGTTCCTTCTCTCGTCGATATATATATATATATATATCTTTATTCTTGCTTCAAATACAGACATACACGGGGAGAGGGCTGGGGGGGGAGGGAGGGAGTGAGAAAGAGAGAGAGAGAGAAACAAAACGGCGTGCAACGGAGGACGGGAGCGCGGAGTGAGAGTGAGTTGCGCCGCGCGTATTGTGCATGCGGACACGTCCGAATAGTGTTTGTGTCAAAGGTAGAGTTCGGAAAAGAGAAAATTCCAAGTACTTGTGAACCCTCCGATAAATTTGCGTCCATAATATTCACATTGACGGAATTAAAGATTAAAAAAAAAAACAAAAAAAAGATTGGAAGCCGAGTTGGGGTAGGTCCGCCTGGCGGCAGCCGCACACCTCGAGCTTTCAGCCTGCTTTCCCGTTCGATAAAGAAGAGAAACGTGGCACAGACACGCTCTTCATCGGAGGGGTTGCGGAATGGACCGCCGCAAGAGGCTTGAGAGTGAACAAGGGCGGCGGGGGCGCGCGTTGCCGCCTGAGGGAGAGGGCAAGTCCGGTGGTTGAATGGAGCATGGCGTATATATGTTTGGGGAGTCTGGTGTCCCAGAGACACCATAACACACACCCAACTAAACCAGCCGGAATATATAGAGATACGAATAAAACGCTCTACGAACAACCCTCTCGTCTTCATTCACGAGAATTTCGCTGTTACTCTTGCGGCCAATGAGGAGCAGAAACTTCCGTAACCTTTTGCGTCCTCTTTTTTTTTTTTTTTGACTCTTCCGTACTCGAGATCAATTTAATCAAATCCACAACTAAATATTCCAGCAAATCACTAAGTTCCATACAAAAATCTACCCTCTGTCAAAGTCTTATCATAAATTATCGCAGACGGCGGAATTCGGAGGCTAAATTTGTATTGTTTATACTCTCTGAGGTTAAGTTCTAGGACTGTTTAGAAAAGCTAGGAAAATGCTTGTATTCACGATGAACCCTATTTGGGAAGGGTGCGAGATTTTATGGCACCCTTCGACCGTTCCGGCTTGTATTTCGGCGGATATAAGGGTCTCCTATTTTCGGAGACACACACTTTTATTATCATCCATTTACGTCCCTCCGGATCGGTCACTTTCCCCAAACAATTTCGTACAAAGAACTCACTATGGCAAGTATTTACTTGATGAAAATCCTCCACGATTTATGTCCGACACTTCAATTCCGCAGCGAAATTTGGTGTCAATTACCAAATGAACGTTTTCTCTTCTACACCCGTTTACAATCGTCTTATGCAACGATTTTTTTATTATTATTATTACTTTTTTAATGTTTTTTATATGAATGCTGTTCTCATAAGGAAAAAACGATCGATATCTAGCGGGAATCGATAGGGAGGGGCTCGTATATTTTCAAGTAGGAGTGCTCGTCCGCATGATATTGAACGGGGGGTCGAAGAGCGCCCCGAGGAAGAGCCTGCTACCTGCTAGTCCCGGTGCTCGCCTCACGGCAATATAAAGACTCCCTTCGACAATGCCGATCCGTAGTTTTCCTGCTTTCTCTCTTCTCTCTATCCCGAATAGTACAATGAGACCACCAGCACCAGCCCCACCCGCTGGTGCCACGACAATAATGCCTCCGTCCTCGACGTCCGCGGAGATGAAGCTTTGCCAGGGCGTATCGTTGGCACGAGATAAAAAAAACATTTTTTTTTTTTTACAACCACGGCTATGGTTTATGAAGGAAAATAACGCGTACGAAGAAAACTTTTCACTCTTGATTCATTTTTTCACATTTTCAACCCTCAGACTTCTGTTTTAGCCCAAAATTTCGATTAATTCATTAACAGCATATGATTTTCATTCGATACTAAAAAAACATTGATTCGAGGACGCAGTTTGTGTTTGACAAATATCTAGAAGCTTCGCGTTTTAATTCAAAAAATCAAAAAAATAAAAATAAAAAAAATCTAATAAAACTTAAAAGTCGATTAAAAACGATTTTTATTGCTGGGTGTAGTCGTCGATCCTCGGGTTGGAACTCGTCAATAGAGAGCTAGCGGTAAAAATGACCGTCACCCGATATCTTCCCGTTAGGTTTCTCGTCTTTTGTGTGTCGTTAATACACGTTCGATCTCTGATCGGATGGAATATCAAAAGCGTGGGACAGGCGCGAGAACGTTGCCCCCATGCGATCCTTCGTTTCCGTAACCTTTTCTTTTTTTTTTTTACTCTCTTTTTCACTGTCGTAATAGAAATTTGTTTGTAACTCAATTTAAAAAATAAAAAGTAAAATAAAAAAAAAAAAACACATGTTTGTAATTAAAAAATCGCCTAAATTGTGAAGCTTTTGTTTGGAACTGAAATATTGAGTCATTGACTCGTCTCACGACGGACAATGATGATCCCGCTGGAAAATGTGTTTTTAAATTTTTTCAATTTTTTTTTTTATCTATTTCTCAACCGAGACGAATCGTCTCCGTTGTTTTTCCTTCTCCCTCGCTCTTAGTATCGCACGTTGTTGGTGACCGCGCGTCGTTAGAGCGAGCAGAAAAGAAGTTGGGAAAGGTGGGTCATTGACAGCGAGGCCGAGAGCTCGCGTGGACTCTACGGCGCTACTAACGTATGATTCTCTCGTAGATAACTGTAATCTGCCGAAAAAACCACACACCGTTTCTTTCTTAAACAAATATTTCAACGCTCTGTGTCTTTCGAGCGTTCACGTGGTGATTCTTGGAATTTGATGAATTACTCAGATTTTTTTTTCCTTATTTATTTCTCTCGTTCTGTGATTTCGTTTGGACAGCGCAGCAGGAATTGATCAGACGATGATTAAAATCGTGTCAATGGTATGCCAGGTCGATTATTTTCATTTTTTAAGCTCTCCCATTGAGCATAATAAGAACGTGTGCAAATGCCATTTTCTATTGTTGCGAAGACCGTTTGCTCTTTGAAATTACAAAAAAAAAAAAAAAAAACAAAAAAAAAACGTTATTAAGGGGGTATATTGTTCCTGGAAGTATTTGAACCAATAATTGGCTCATTAGTCGACTTCTCGTCCGACCAATCAGTCCGAACACGAGCCGATGACAGATCGATGAATTATTTGCGTTTCTGGATGCCTCGCAATGAAAGAAATCTTTTGCTCCCTTTTTTTTTTTTTTGGCCACTCGTGCGGTTCACACGTTTGACAAAGACTCGCGGAATGACACGATAGACCAGAGACCGGAAGAAGCTTCTTGCTCATGTGGCATTTGAGTCGCACACGTCGTCGAATCGATAAGACACGAACGGTGTTTTTTTTTTTCCCGTCAGGTTTATCGAGCTGCTAGGTAGAATTTTTGGGACTGTCACTCACACTCGCCCTCGTAAAAAAAAAAAAAAAAAACGACGGGGTCGTTAACCGCGTTGTACAGTTATTATTACACGCACTAACTGCTACGGTGTTTCTCTTGTTCTATGCTTTTCGTTAGAACTCTTTGTCAGTCGAGCACTCGGCTATGGATCGAGTGATTCGACCGGAACTTCGTATCACCAGGTGTCTTAATTCTTACCTCATCGTGGATAGAATTCAATCTGAACATATGTCAGGTCCTGATCAGGACGAGGTAGGGTATGCCTGAGAAAGCAATCCTTATCATGTGTGAGGGTTGGCTCGGGATAACCGCAGATTAAATAAATTAAAGTTTAGAAAGGTTTACCTTGATCAGGATTCATCTAAGACCAGGTTAGGATACTTGGATATAAAAAATTATGACTCATCGTAAGGTTTGCCTGATCTGCGTGATATCAGGACATTCTGATCGAAATTTACCCCCGAATAATGTTTAGAGTCATAGTTCTGATCAGGTCCTTCTTTGGATCTGTTTACAGGTTTTAATTTGGACCTGGTCTGGTCTGGAAATGGAAATTTTAATCGGTATCATCGTTGTCTAAAAACGACTGACTAAGAATCAATTAAAATTAACAATTGAGCAAAACGCAGCCAAAAAATAGATTGAAATCGTGAAATGAAGGAGAACTCGAAAAAAGTAGCAAAGACCTCTCTTGGGAAGAAAAGAAGCTGAACGAACGAATTTAACCGGAGTTTATAAAATAGAGAACTCGATGGCAACGGGCGGGGGTCGTTGCCATTAATCGTAATATCGTTCTGATGCTTCGGTCGCGCATCATTTTTCTTACATTCTCGCGAGTGTCGTCGCTATGAGTTCGGGGTCGACGATCGAAACTGGAAACCGCGTATTCTAGATACACGTTATAAACAGATTGGATCGATGACTCACCGGCCTCGCACATATTTCTGTACGTTTGCAAGTTTAACTAATAATTTAACAATTTTTATAATAAAATAACCATCTCCATATTTCCAACATCATTTTTAGGTTTTTCTCCTGAAATCCTCCAAGAAAAATATGCTTTTTAGCCAACATTTAAAATGTAAAAAATTTCTTTTTTTTTTTCTTTATCGATTCACGCTGTCAATTTTTTTATCATCTTGCATTCTTTGCATTTGGAAACCTGCTGTGAATCATCGAACTTTATCAACTTTTTATGTCTTTTCCGGACCCAGAAAAATCCAGAAAATTTAGAGCAGTTAATAATAATTTGATTAAAGCCCCAGTTCCTCCTCGGGGTCAATTTGACCCCAGCCAAAATCGATTTTTCGTGCGATTGAATTGCACTTTTTTTAAAACTTCTATCACAGTCGAACTAATTACTTTTCGATACTTTTCTTTGCATCATTCGTTTAGTCGGGTGTCGTACGATCATTTTGAAAAAAAATATATCGAAAAATTCACATTTTCCTAAGAGTTACAAACTCCCGAAGTGGCACGTGTCAATTTATTTCGATTCAAGTACATTTTCCGATCGGAAAATTAGATTTTCCTCAGGCAAATTAAAATGCAGGTTTTTGTTTTTTCGTCTCATGGTCAGAGCAAGACTTTTACAATGGCACGAGTGATGCATACTCGTTCGTAAGTTAGTCTAATGCTGTAACATAGTTCGGGCGAAGAGAAGAGTTTTCCCAAGACGGCAGAGCAAGCCTGTCTCTCTCGACGTCTGATGGGGGGTCGTTCAACCTGGCACATACACGAGGCAAATCGATAAAGGCACGCGCGTTGTCTCTCTTCGTTCTTGGATTTGCTTTCCTTCTCTTTTTTTTCGTAAGAATAAAACGGCGTCATTCATCTCGTCGTTGAGGCTGGAGCCACGCGGGCTTTTCGATACGAAATTATTCGTCAATCGTGGATGGAAATTTTTTATTTTTTTATCATTTCTCGTACCTCTTCGGCCGCAATATGCCGTCGTATGGGATTTGTCGTTGGGAAATGAAAAATTGGAAAAATAAAAAAAAAAAAGCATATCGTCTTTATACGCGCGCGGTACGTGGTCGTTCAACCCGCGGGAATCCGAGAACGCGATGTAAATGGAGCGCGCGCGCACGTTGCCACACAAATACTTACGTTTTGACGCGATCTATACACACCGTTCAGTTGTACGAGGAAATAAAAAAAACTTTGTTGGAGCATCGATCGGGATTGAGGAATAAAAAAAAATGACAAATTTTCGTCAGCCAAAGATTGATGGCCTTTCCACTTGTTTCTCCATTCATTCTCCTTGCTTTTCTTTCTCTCGATAATACGCTACCGATAAAACGTCATCAAAGAGTGTAAACGTAGCAGCGAGCGTATGTTCCGGAGCCTGCAACGGGTCAATGTACCGATAAAATTCTCCATTCTTCACGACGTTCCATTATTTCTCGTATCCCTCGCTCTCAACGCTAAGGTTTTACAAATTTTTTTATCCCTCGTTGACACACTGGGTCATTTTGACCCGGACTAATTTTTTACGACGTTTATTATCCTTAGAATTTAGTCGAATAAATACATTTCTTTGGAAATCTCATCGTGACACTATCTCTTAGTTTTTCTAAATTATTTTTTTCGAAAAATTACTTTTTTCGTCAGTATTTTCTCTGTTATTAATCTTAAATATGTTAAAACGTGAAAAAAAAATACAAATTTTTTGAAATTTTTTTTTTCTCGTCAGTTTTGAGAATTTAGTTACGGCGAAATCACGTTTAAGTTTTGCAGGATATTCTTGAGAATTGAATCGACGCGTTTAGGTATACGAAGGGATTACCGGAAACGTTTTGCTTCGAGAAATAGTCTCGTTTCGAAGCACATGCGTTCTTTTTCTTTCGTTCCTCTCTGAAGCTTTATTCCGCTGTGATTTTTGGGTGAAAATTTCGGTAGTAAATTCTTTTGGTTGTGGACTCAAATTTTTTGTTGTCTCAAAAGAGGTCCTTTTCCTAAGATTTTGTCATGCACCAGGTCGCACCCAGTAGTTTTGATATTTCGGTTATTTCGTAGTCGTAAATAAAATGGTCGACAGTAACCCCGACAACTTTGACCGCGACTCTATGCGGGACAACCCGTTTCTCTCAGATTTTACCGTTTTTCCTCTACCGGCCTGATGCGATTCTCGTCACGTGCCTTAAGCTTTTTTTTCTTCTGGGTGTTTTTTTTTTTTTTTTTTATTCACGCGTCCGCTTACCGTTTACAACGGGATTTTCGTGGCTGTTCTACGCGTGAATATGACGAAACAGGTTTAGTTTTTTTTTCTTCCTTTAGTCACCTCGTTTTTCGTTTATTTTTTTTTTTTTTTTTTTTTTTTTTTTGGCGCAAGACACTCGGATAATTGTTTCCTCGCATGCTCTCGACGCGATGTATAATTGTTGGGGAGCAAAATATCAGAGAACTTTAACTCTCTCTTTCTCTCTCGCTACGCACGATTCAAAGCTTTTTTTTTTAAAAGAGTGAGAAGCCGAAGCGGAGAGAGCGGGGAATATATTTAGTCGTGAGATTGGAGCTCGGCCAAACTCATCAACGAAAATGAAATCTGGGTCTCAACTCGAAGGAGAGCTCTCGAAAGAGAGGGAAACTCGAGACGAGACGACAAACTTTTGTTTGCTTTACGAAGACAAAAAAAATAGAGGAATAATTGGGAGGAAAATGTTCTGAAAGGTAAAGCCACGCGATCGCAATGAGTCGATCGCTTCCGGATTTTACGAGCAGGCGTGTCTGCAATCCTGAGTCATTCTTGAAAGTGACAGCGTCCCGATCGAACATCGAGAGGATTTCCTCGATAAACTTTTTTCATAAAATTTTTTATTATTTTATTTTAAGTCTTAAATGATTGAAAATACCGATTAAACAAAGAATTAACAAAAAAATGTAGCCACTGGCGAAGAAACCGAAAAGTTATCTCATCGCTTGGCTCGATGGTCGCCTCGGAAGGTTTTAATTTTCATCAATAACGCCATTCAATTCAATCGATTTTTTTTTCTTTTTTAATTCGCATAACGAAACTTTCAACGTGCATTCATTGTCACAAAAGAGATCCATTCGGTTCGTTACATACCGGAATTGTCAGCCCCTCTCGCAAAGACGCGGATCCGCCCACGTTTCGTTCAATTGCTCGAAAGAAACATCCTCTCAATGCACAGGATACACGAAACTCAACGGAAACGTGTAGTCCGCGGAGGGAACAAAAATTGTGATCAAAGATGCATTGGAATTATTATTTTTTTAGATCATCGCCTTTTAAATACTCGTGGAACGAATTGTAATAAAATTGAGAGACTTTTTATTATGAAAACAGAATTGTCGAATCGTGTATTTTTAGTGTCCGCAAACGTCGATCTAGAGATCCAAAAAAAAAAAAAAAAAACAATAAAAAAAAATTGTATTTGTTGTTTGTTATCGTTTTTACAAGATCGTTGCGCAAAAACGGGCGTCGTGCGACCCTTGTCACGACCCGGCGATCTCGCGCTCTCGCCTCCAAGTAAGGATCTCTCGGTTGGAGTTGGCCTCTCCGCGAGGCTGGACCTTCGTGTTGCCACACAGAGCCACCTCGTCTCTTGGTGCACAGGCCTTTTATAGCTTCGTCTTTTCTCTCGCTCGCTCAACAGCGCGCAATTCATTTCCAAAGATGGAAAATAATCGAAAACAAAAAAGAATAAAATGGGAGAGGGAGAGAGAGAAAAAAACGTCATACTGTAAAACCCATTGGAGTTGAGTAAAAAATATGCCGGAGAATCCACAGTGAAAAACAAAGGGGAAAAAAAAAAGATGAACGTGATAAGAGCACAAATCGACGTCCTTAACTTCCAAATAGGTATATATTACCCGACGACGGAGAACACTTTCCATCCTGACCTACATTCTCACCGCGTATCTCCATCTCGCTCTCTCATCTCCCTCCCTGACCGCCCGCGTGGTAACTCTCCGCCTCGCGGCGTACGTCTCTCTCTCTCTTTTTTTTCTTTTTCCTCTCGTTGAGCTCGATCATCCTCCTCTTCAGGTTGATTCGCCCTGTTGCTCCTTTCGCCAACTTGCAAATAATCTTTCTTCTCAAATGTACGATAAGACTTTGAAAAAATCATAATAAAAAGTCAAAATTTCGTGATTTGGAGCAAAAAACAAATGACTATTGAATATCGACCTGAATTCCTGTGATGAAAGATTGAAAATATGATATTGGGACATACACGCGGTTACGGCACGAATCCTCTCGCCCGTATTGTGTGTTTGCAGCAGCTCGGTGCCATTCATAATTCGTTTCTGTGAAACGTAAAGTTCTTTCTATTTTGTTTTTTTTCTCTATGAAATGGGTTTCCGCGAGGGTTTGGGGGAGGGGTGGGGGCGGCAGGGTACGCGTTGAAGCGTTATAGAATCCCGTGTGTTTGGTGGAAACTCAAAGACCATTATCTTCCGAGGAGAGCATGTACGAGGAGAGAAGTGCGGATGAGAAGGGGCCGCGGTTTCGGCGAGTTACCGGTACAGCATAACGCAATAAGAAGGCGATTGTTGTCGGCTGTGTAAATGTGTCGTAATGGGAAGTCTCTCGTCTCGCAACACGAATATACATAACGCTGCATTATATACACGGTGTGTCGTTTCGCTTCGGCAAACCGCGAGGAAAGATTATGCCTCGGCGGTCGCTGACACGCCGTTTATTCAAAATTTCAATCTCCATGTGTCCGTAAGATGTTTCAAAGGGTGAACCTTGCTGTATTAAAAAACTTAAAAACTCTGGTCATTCGGATCAAGTCCTGATGAGAATGCCTTCTCAGGCTTACCTGATAGTAACCCAGTCGAGTCCTGACATATGCTCAGATTGAATTCTAATCATCCAGAGCCAAGAAAAAAACTGATCAATTCCGAAAGAAATTCGACAGTAATCAGGCCAGCATTCATTTATTCCCACGGTTGAGAATCTCTGGTTGCGACAGGCAGGGGGTGGAGAGGGGGAGGGGGATGGTGTACCGGGCGGCAAAAGTACACACGACACCGTTCTTCCTCGCGTTCTATTAATATATATTATTTCTCTTCTGCATTCTCCGGCTTCTCTGTCCCTCCCTTTCTCTCTCTCTCTCTCTCTCTCTCTCTCTCTATCTCCACGGCTGTTTGTTCGCTCGGTTGAACGTTCGGTGCGTTATATATAGCTCGAAAAATGTATATATTCCGAAGAAAATACGAGTTTGGTGGAGGGAAGGAGAGAGAGAGAGAGAGAGGAAGGTTCTCGCGGAGCGAAGTCGATGTCTCGTTACGAAATCCGTCGTACATACGGATATATATACACGAGGGTCACGTGGTCGTAACTGCTCCGCCAAGAGTGTGCGTGACGAATGAGAAAAAGCGAGAGAATGACGAAGAATTAATAGATTAAGGGGGGGAGATTGAAGCGGCCGATTCAACGAAGAATTTAATTCTTCCGTCGAAAGGATTCTTCCTTACCAACCGAGTACAATGCGCGTCGATAAAACAGCGTTGCCGCGAAAAGTCATGGCGCCAATTCGAACGCCATCTTTCGCACAAACTTTCAGACGAAGCTGGCAAGCGAGAACTCGCGTTTTTGTTCCCTTTCCCGCTGCTCACCGTCCTTGCAAGGCTGCGGGCCATCGAACTCTTGGCCTACTGCCTGCCAGCCCGTTGCGTACCCTCCCCGCCTTTCTTCTTCATGCAGAGAGACTGAGACAGAAAATAAACGTATCAACGCAACGCCCTGCTCATATTCGAACGTGCCGCAAGGGGCGACTATGGGGAAAAGGGTGCGGGCTTTTCCCTCTTGTCGAGCATCACATTATCGGTGCATACACCACTCGCTCACGAGGGTGGAAATACCTCACGGAAGGTTTTCCATCAATTCCCCCTGCGTTATTTAAGGGTTCGCCGGAGTACGCACCATGAATACGAGGGTGGAACGCGCTCGCTCGATCCTTCAACTAATGATCGCACAACAGAGTCACTTTTTTCTTTTACCAACCAACTTTTACTATATCAACTTATTCATCATGAATCTTGATGAATTTTAGTCGAAAATACCACTTAAGCGCTCATTCTGACCGATCGGTATTGACTTATTGAAGAAAGCGAGCTCCGCGCGGGTTAATATCGAAGGGCGCGTGGGTGTAAGCTTCCAAGATAATTAGCAGATGTTTTTAAGGCAACTGACTGTAGGGAACCACGTGAGTACGTTTCGCAGGGGCTTCACCCTGTCAGCAGACACGCCTTTTCCGCTGTAAGCTTCTTAAATAACGAGACACATTTCTGAGAGTCCAATGTGGCTTACGATGAGAGCAAAAAAAAAAGAACCAAGTTTTTTCTCTGCAGCATGCAATCGCCCACTTGCCTTTTTGTGTTACTCAATAAACAACTAATTTCATGACGTAATTCTTCTGGTACGTCCTTTACCTTGAAAACTCCTGATTTTTCTCACTAGATTAAAATTATTTTTTCGGTATTTCTCATGAAAGAAATCATCAACTGCTGCTAAGGAATCACGATTCACACTTTTCTTTGCCTCTTGATGCGATTTAATCGTTCGCCCGACCAGCCGTAAGTACCGTAACGGAGAGACTGTTAATCCACGTCATACACCGTTTCGGGACTAATTAAAACGGCGCATCGCCCTCGTCTTGCTGTTACCACGAGAACCGCCGGTAACGCCGCTATTACGAGTAAACGTTTGAACGTTTTTTTTTTCTTATTTTAATCATTTTCTGTCCTCGCAAAGCTTGATAGAAATTTTTTTCGAAAAAACTCAGGTTTTTATTTTATTTTTTCAATAATTTCGAAATTAAGATGCAATTCCAAGAACGTTGATTACCAATTCGAACTTTTTCAAAGAAATTTTGACGTTTTTAACAAAACTCAAAATAACTCGATAGTTTACAAAAAAAAAACTTTTGAACTAGTAGAACTCTTTTCGTTTCCGAAAGATCGTGGAAAACTGATTAAAGTCACGATCTGTTGTTACTGATCGGGCTCGTAGTTTCCGAGTTATCGCAGTTCGAATCCTGAGGGGTGAAGCAAGAGCTAGCTGTCAAAATCGAAAGATCATAAATTCGTGTTTGTTCAGTTTTGGATATAAAAAAAAATGTTTAAAACAATCATCAAAAGGGGTCAGGGTTTTGGAGTGTAAAAGTAGCGTTTAATCCCTCATTCAAGGCTGCCTGTTCCCAGGCCACGTTGGTAATGAAATAAAAAAATGATTCGCGTGTTTGTTTGAACCACATGGTCAATATATCGAATCCAGAAGATTTTGTTCTTGTCAAAAGTGTACTCAGGAAAAAAGATTTATTTCAATCTACCAGGATCATCGTTTATTCAATTGTTTATTATTGGAATGAACAAAATGTCTATTTGCTTGAACTAAAAAGCTGTTTTTGAATGAAATAAATAATTCTTGTGTCTGAGTCAAAGGAGAGGCAATTCTTACAAACGAATCATGCTTTCAAGATGAGTGAATTAAGAATTCTGGACACTTTTATCTACGACTGTACCTACTGACAATGATTAAATGAAAATAAGGTCGTGGGACGTTGAAGAAAAAAGTTTATTTGATTAAAGTGCAGATTTTAGTAGCAGAATGCATGCCAGATGTTTTTTCTCGTGATGTCATGTACTCGTTGGTTGTTCGGTGCTTCGTGAAGTACATGCATAGTTCGAGCTTCACAAGCATCAGTAAGACACCACGTGGGATGTAACCAGTTGGTAAATGTGTGCGTGGACAATAGTAAACGACATTGTATCCCTTGCTTTCCCCCGCCGTTATTATTTAACTGTTGGTTGCGCATCAACGAGGAGGGAAGCGGCGGGAGGAGGGGAAAGCAGGTAGGCCGGGACAGGGATAACGGTGTCGGTAACCGCGCGCATCAGAGAACTCCGGTGTGCGTTAGCCGTGTGTTTTCTCCTCCTCTGGTTCGTGTTATAGCGGTACTCTGGCACAGCCGGGAACCCGTTACTTGACCGAGAGATCCGCTACAGCGCGGCACGGGACCCACGCCGTAATGCCCTTTTTTCTCCCGCGCCCTGTACAACGATGTTTCCTTAATTTTCGTTTCCCCCCTTTCTCAACATTCTCTGATAATAATGATCCGATGATTGGTGGCAGATTAAAATAAATGATCGGGGCGCAAATGAAGGCCGAAAACAAAAGAATCGCACGCGGTGTGCGGTAAATGGATTTGTGTTTAGGTTTCGCACATACAACTAGTACCTGTTCCGGTGATGGGTGGAGATGCGAGCTGGGAGCTGGTGATATCGGGTGGTTGTTGGCTCTGCTGGGTCGTTGGAGCTGCCGAAGTTTGGCTCTGCTGTTGCTGAGCCGAAGCGGTTGGTTGTTGTTGCGACGGCTGTTGTTGCTGGGGGCTGTTGGCAGCGACCACCGCAACCGGACTTGCCGCGCTCTCTGCCATTTTTATTTGACTTTTTTCTCTCTGCCGCCGCCGCCGCCGCCACCGCCCACCGCCCCCCGTTTTTTTCTCCTTAATCTCTTTTGCCTTTCGCACGCTTCAAACGCTCACGAACCTTTCCGATTATATCACACAGCTGCAGTCCGAAGTATTCAACCCGAGAATAACCGGCATCTCGTGCCTTTGCTTATCCGAACAATATCTCAACTTGTCCGATTCTTTTCCTCGCATTTACACTCCGCCGACGTACCAGTCGTGTACCAAGTCGAGATTTATTACGACGCGAACGAACAACGGGATATCCGAATAAATATTGGCCAATTAATCAACAGCCAACAACGACGGAACCTCTCGCTATTCCCGACAAACTTACGCTTTTATTATTATCACTATATATTTATATTTACTTGATACTATGATTATAGAAGATTTTTCTTTAATTTTATACAACAAATTTGGCTAATTACGCGATAACGATAATTCGACTAGAAAATTGTGGTGGACGCGTCGTTAATGTATATCGACTTTGGTAGCGGCGTCCCGTGGGGTCGCGCATGGCCGCACCAGTCGCCTTGCTATTATTATTTTCACGACAATTCGCGATCTTAAATATTTATGGAAAATCATCTTTCGATTGTCTCTTTGATGAGATATCCCCGGATTATATACTGGTCGAGGATTTTTCGTTTGTCTGATTATTCCTAGATTTCTTGTTCCGAAATTAAATCACATTACGGGCAGGCTAAGGATGGAAAAATAAAATTTAAGTGAGTGTTGAAAATCTGAAATTTTTTGTGAAATATTTTCACTCCTTGGAACGGTAATTTAGCATTTGAACGAAATTTCCTCTTTCGGAAAACTGATTCCGCGTCAATTGTTCAAAATGAATGACGTGACGATTTTTTGGTACTCAAAGACGAGAATTTTGGTTTGGATAAAAATGAAAATTCGCCATGTTTGTTTCGGGCAATAATAAAAGAGTTGGTTTGGGTCGGGTCGGGTTGGTTGATTCGACGGCTCACGCGCGCGTCGAGCCTCGTCACTTGGGTACTCGACCTTAGAGAGCCGTACGTACGCGCCGTACAGCGGCAGGGTGGCGAAACGACGGGACCAGGCTAGAGAGTCAATAGGTCAGTGGGGCTTGTCTATCGTCACACGGCGCTGGCAACAACCCTCCTCGCACTCCTCGCACTTTTCAATTATACAAAAAAAGGTCCCATTCTTTCCTTTCCGCACTTGATTCGCATAAACAGATTTGCGAAATAATAAAAATGACGCAGACACTGAGCGAGGCACATAAAAAGTTTAGGAAACTCGCAATAAAACTGCGTTTGTTGAATTTTTTTTATTTTTCAATCGATCGCTTCCCCGCGTCCTTCTTATTTCGCAACATCTACCAATTCAAATTCATGACTAAAACCCATAAAAAATTGTCTGTTGGCACAGTCTAGCGTCTTCTCCATTAAAATCGACTCAGGCACGATTCAAAATGAACAAAATTCGATGAATAAACAAATAGATGTTTATGTCTGACTAGAAATTATCGCAGAGGTTCAAGATTCATCGGTGCACTATCAATACTATTTACTCCCTTAAGAACTTTCGTGAAATAGAAAAAAAAAACCGAGTCGATTTAATTTCTCGTTTTATTTAGCCTTGCGTCGCGCACTCGATCACCCGCCCGCTCGCCTCCTAGCGTCTTCATTTCCTCGGCGTTATATTTTTCAAGGAAATGATGCTCGTATCACTGTTTCATATTATTTTCATCCCTCGCTTGTTATTTCGTCGATGAAAATCCGCACACATCAAAAAAAAAAGAGAGAAAGATTGATGTCAATTTTTGCCTCTCGTTCTCTTGGGGCTGAATGAGCTCCACACGAATTTCTGTCACGACGAGGGTGAATCGCGCACGGGGATATTTAGCGAAAAGAGAAGAACAGGCCTCGACACCGACTGGTTTAATTGATTAATTTCAAGCCGCGAATTGCTTCGTATTATCCAAATTATGTGGAAAATGCCGAAGCGGGCGGAACTGACGTTTCCGTTGACGGTTCGCCTGCACTTACGGGGGTGTACGTATTCGTGTTGACGGGGGTTGATGATGGAGACGCGAGATGGCGCACCGGGACGCCCGGCGCACCGACACAACCCGCCACCGCCCCCCGCAATTGACTCCGCTCGCCTATCCGCCAACAAGGAGACCTTACACTTGATCCTGTTTGTGCTTTTTCGTATTTCCTCCATTGCCAACCCCATCGAACGAGTCGAAATTCACTCGTTGCTTTCCCCCTCCTGGCCGGACCCCATTCTGTTTGTAATCATCCATTTTTTTATTCCATTTTTTCTTCCGTTTACCAACTTTTACACAATTTTTCGTCCATGAAGAGAAAATATTTCATATGTCACGAATCGATCTCATTTTCTCAATCTACTACACTTACAAACGGTTCGCTGAAAAATCTCTAGCTCAAGACTGAACAAATATCATTTAAATTGAATCTGGTTATCCAAAAAATTTGCGGACTGCTATCAATGATGTATCAAATGAGAGTGAATGAATGAATGAATAAATGAACATATGGATGAAAGAATGAATGATGGATGGATGAATATAAAGTTTTTGAGTCGATTCTGCTGGACGATTGCAAGATCATTTAAACACAGAGTAAAATACACTTTCGTAAATTTACCACGAGTAAGTTTTTTACTGTTGTTATATTTTCGAGCTCGTGTTAGGATCAAAGGCGTCCCAAAAACCTAAAAAGGAATTTGAAAGTGATTTACTCTCAATTTTTATACCACTCGGGGATAGTGTTCAAAGAAGGTAAAAGCTTTTCTGTTTTTCGGGATGAGTGCTTTTTGCTGTTTACTTCAGGATGAAGGGATGTTGCATCGTTGGCAAGAACTCGTCTGCGTGTAAAATACACGCACTTATTTTGCTGAAGGTGAACGGGAGTCGATAACTAGGCAGGTTTGTGGTTACAAGCTCTGAGCCTAAGAGGGTAGTAGATGCCCAAGGGCGAGGGACATATTTGATCCATATTGCGGTTCTCTACCTCATCCAGAGTGAAAAGTGAGAGTACTTTCTAGGAGTAGATGCTTTAGGTTTGGATGGCAGTTATTTGTTTGAAAAATAAAAAAAAAAAAACGACGTTGAAAGCGTGACAGCGTTGAGTATAGCTTGGAGAACTTGACCCAGTGGCGAAAGGCGCGCGGCCTACGTCCTGCTTTTATTCGGTAGCGTAGCTTGCACCGCACACGTGTGAGATCGTCTATATAGCAAGAGCAGATATTAGGTTTGAGTGACCTTGCCCAGAAGGTACTCGAAGCAGCGGTGCAAGCAAGGGTTGTGCAGGGCGCGTGTCGACACTCGAGCCCTTGTACGCGCTGTGTGGCTCGCTTTCATTCCGCTATCTGGCTTTTTCACCAAGTGTAATCGAGCCTCGGTACAGTAATATCACGAGGAGAAACTCGGGCATGCGCTCAAGGGATCGAACTCTCCGAGTTTTACTCCTTCGATCCGTGGGGTAAAACGCAGCTATATATAACGCACCCACCCCGGCACCGGCTCCCCTGTTTCGGGGTTGCGCGCTGCTGTTTCCCACCCCCACCTTCTGCCCTTGCTCCGCTCTCCGTAAATATTTTCCTTATTGGGGACTATTTTTCCACAAGGAAAATAAAAAAAAAATCGAATTTCCAGTGAAAATGCTTGTTCCGCGTACGTTTATCATTTTCAAACTGCATCTTCATTCCGCTGACACATACAAATACCTATTCCCGCATCGATCACATGCCGCTGGAACGTGAGGCGAATAAGAGAAGGCAGAAAAGGCACGAAAGAGTTGAAATAAAAATATAAATATAAAGTAAAATAAAAAGAGCGTACGAAGCAAGCGTCCGAGGGACTCTCAACCGTTACTTTTTCGAGCACCGCATACACAGACACGCGTTATACGCCTCCACGGTGTTTTGCCTTCGACGCAACACCGATTGGCCGCAGAGAAGCGTATAAAATAATTCAACTTGTCCCTCTCTCCGCGGGCTAGGACTCGTGATGTGTATACACATGTTTTCGCTTCTCCGCACTCCACCTCCCCGCGGCATCACCGGGTATACTTCCGAAACGGTACTTTTAACTGTACTCCGGGTATGCCTTGAGTCTGTCGATTCGACCGCAAGAGTCCTCTTCCTTTTTCATTATTCAGAACTCTGGAATCATGTTTTGGTAGTCTCAGCAACTTCATTTCGATTACCGCTAAAGTCATTAGGGATTTCGTAACAACTGTCATCGACACTGTCACAGTAATTGAACTGGATTTTTAACTCTGAAATTAATATGACAAATGGATCTTTGATGTTTTGCGATATGAATGAAAACAAATGGTTTCGCAACGGTGCATTGGCTCGTGGACAACAGACAAAGACAAGGCGCGAATGGGGGAGTGTCATATCGAAAGACGAAGAAGAAGAAGAAGAAGAAGAAGAAGAAGAAGGGAATCGCGGGAAAAGATAGCGGTGTCTGTGTTCTAGGGGAACGTGCGTGCGCGCGAGCGATCACGTAATGTAGGCTCCTCGGCGAATGTACCGCAATACATGATGGTTACGTCACGCGAAACGAGCGGACCTCTTTTCTTTCTCCCGTTGAATGTCGCGTATCGGGGAACGCGCAAAGTTGGTGGAAGGGATAGCTTAGCCGATCTCTCTTTCTCCGTCTCACGCGGACGAGGAAGACGATGCCGAAGGCAAGAAGAAGAAGGAGCAGAAGTACATGCGGCGGCAGCGGTAGAATAAGCGGCTCGCGATGACGAACAAGTCGCACTTAAGGAAGAAGGGGAAGAGCCGACGGACGAACAACAACTCGGAGAACCGTTCAGCGAGGAAGCGCGATAGAGAGAAAGAGAGAAAGCGGGAGGCAGAACGCGAAAGGATCGAGCAAGGCACCGTTGAAGACGGGAAAGGACAGACCGTACGGCTCGCGTGCAACGCGTTTTGCCCCTCAGCGCTCCTCCATCGAGGAAACTCTGGGTCACCCGGTCGACGCGAGTTCGTCTACCTCCTTACGACAAACATCAACAAATCTAACTTTCTATCCCCCCTAACCCTGGCTTTAAGGGTTGCGTGCATTTTCGACAAGATTTCCATTAGTTTTCCATCCCCATGAGCAGAATCCAGCATCAAGAAGCATTCGACAGACTTTGAAAGAAAATACCGTTATGCGCAATGTTACGGTGCCCCCACGCACGCTTGATAAGACATTGACATACGACTTGCCGCTATTTTATGTTCCTTACAAATCCGTAAATATAAATTTGATACCAAGACTGCAATCGCTTCTTATTTTGCCTCCTTCCTTCCTCGTCCAATATATTTCTATGCCTGGGAATGAGGAAAAAAGATGGCTCGATGCAGTCTGAGAATGGATGGCGTAGCGCATGCGGCCGCCGTAGGAGCAACAACGTTTGTCTGGCGATAATACACGTAGCGGTAAATCGCCTTATGGGCCAGTGCCTTCTCTCGCCAGAGGAGTTTGCTCTCAACCACCAGCGTTTACTTCTGCCTAACATTGAAGCGCGCACGCGCGATACATCGAGAAAGAGGCCTTAGCCGAGCTCTGTGGAGGAATCGTGTCCGGGTTCAGGGCCAGTTGAGTAAACAGTACATTTGTGCATATTAATGCGCACTATTGTGTTTTAGTTACGTGCACGATACACTCGCGCGTACAACAAGCAGCTGGAAATCCCCGTGGAAGTTTTTCCGCATCCCCATTTTCCAAATTACAAAAAATGTCCTTTTCTCCGGACCCAATTATTAATTGTATTCTTTCGAGAGCAAAAGCAAAAAGCGCTTAATTGTATGTTCGATAAAAGGATCGGATTCAGAGGGGTTAAGGTCTCGTGCGGCAGGGTCGAGAAAAGGTTGACGACCGATTGATGCTTTTTATTTATTTGTTTCTTTATTTTTTGCAAGAAAAAGGTTAACGATCTTGGCGCGGGTTCCGTCACGAGATTTTCCCATTCGGTCGCAAGTTCAATGGCAATTACGTGCCATCGCGTTTGCTTCCTACTATTTTATTCTTCTTTTTATCCTATTCAAATGTGTTATCTTGATCTTGATAATAGTTTAGAGTTGTCTGGAATTTCGCTCGCTATCAAAGCCAGTCAAACGTTTGAAAAAGACACTCGAGCCAGCAGGTGCGTTGACTTCTGAATTGTTTGCCGAGTAACGGCATAACATGGATATTTTATTATTATTTATTCGACCTGGAATATATGGCTTTAGTCGAGACGACGGAATGCCCCGTTGACGTATAAATACGCATGGAGAAAAAATAAACGTGTCCGCAGGTAGAAAAGCCTGAGTCTCTACCAAAGTCTCTTCGGCATCCCGCGCGGCAGAGCCCGTGTTGGTGTGTGAGTGGCGTGGCCACACGCTCGGGTCATTGTCCTCAAAGAGCCCTTGCCCAAAGTTTCATCGCTGGTGTGCTCGCGTGCATGATTTTGTCGGCACTCGCGTGTACCTTTTGCTTTTTTGATACTCTCGACGTTCACGTTCTTTCCGCAACTCCGAACGATGTGCAAACGGAGAAAAAACCGTAAGGCATTAAGTCATAAATCATTTGAATTTATCCGTCGATAGATTGGGCTTTAAGGAGAGATTCCAACTCGTTGAAAAAATAATTAAAACTCACGGAGGTTATTAGACTGGGAATTTCTCACGTAACTGCTGCGCGATGATAATTAATTGGTGTGCATGTGGAAAAAACGACCGGACGGCTAACGAGCGTGACTATCAATGACGCTCGCGCTTGCTAATTATTATTCAATATACAGCGTGCACCGCATATCGTGTACGGAGAGATTCCGTGATATAAATTAACGTCATTATTATTTTTGTCGAAACTTTTTTTTTCGGCTGCTTTTAAATAACGCGAGAAACTCCACGTTTCGAAGAATTCCAGATGAAAAGCTTCGAAATGTGCTCCAACACTTTGTTTACACACTGGGTCATTTTGACCCGGACTAATTTTCCGGCCTTCATTATCCCAGAAATATTTCTTAAGGACTCTTTTTTATCAGATTCATCGATTTTTTTCATTTATTAAATAATAATAAAATAAGTATATAAAATTGCACTCGTATTTGTTTTGGCTCCGGGTTAAAAGTCGCTCAGCGTGTTGACCGTGAATTTGGATTTGCGATTCCATTATAGTATGCTGCGCGTTTACGGTTCTCATCTTTTGGTTCCTGTATGCTCTTGAGAGCAACGTCCTCTCATTATCGAAATGCGATATCCTTCTGGTACGCTGCCGATCGCTCGAGTTCTTCCCCTCCGCCGCAATGAGCTCCATGACTTTGAACTCAACGGACAACGTCGATAGTGCCTCCTTAAGGCAAGGACGCAGAGACTCGCCTCTCATCTTTTTTCTCTGCTCTTTCCTCCTACGATTTATAATTAAAGTTTCATAGAAGCTAGAGCCGTAGAAGCGCGGATGAATGGAAACCGAAATCCCGTGAGAAAAGGATCCGAGGGGAGAGTTTTTCGTAAGCGAGTTAAGAAAAGTGTGTTTATTCAAAGCAAGTAACAGCGCGGAGGCGGGATTGGCTCTGGCTTTTTTGGTAAGGCCTTTTACTGCTTCGGTTCTGTACGCTACCGACAGAGAGAGAAAGAGAGAAAGAGAGAAAGAGGAGGAGAGAGCGAGAGAGAGAGAGAGAGGGCGCCGTGAGTCGAGGAGCTGGCATAACACGACCAAGGCACCTGCGGTCGACGACCCTTGCGGAGGCTCGCTCCCAGGGAGAGAGAGAGAGAAGGAGAAAGATAGAAAGAGAAAGAAAGAAAACTCCTATCGAATACCTCGGGGGCACACGGGAGGTTCCAGGCCTCGCGCGCCTTCAACGACGCGACAATGCTCCTCACCCGGCGCAGCCATCCGACGCATATAACTCGAGGATGAATGTCCAAAAAAATGATGATCAAGAGTTTCTCGAGAGGCGCGCCGTCCCTCTGTTGCTACAAATTATCAAAAAGACGTTGATACGCAACCGTCTTGCACCTGAAGCTGCACGTCCTGATCCCGACCAGATTTCCGCAACAGGACCAAATTAAAACCCTCGTTAGAACTTATCAAAACCTTCTGATACTTTATTATTTTCTATATCTTAGCATGCTGACCTGCTCCTAAACGCATGATTCTAATTCTCTCTCAGGCATACTCTACTTTAGCCTTATCAGGACCTGACATGTCCTCGGGTTGAATTCTCTAGTAGGAATGAAAACGTAGTAAGGAACGATTTCCTTCTTTCCCCGAGGGCCTGAGACAAAGAGCTATTTTATAAAATTGTCGAGTATTTGATTGAAATATGATTCGAGCATAAATGAGCATCGTGCGGAGGAAAAAAAAAAAAAACAAGTGGCAGAAGATGAAGAAGAAGCGTTGAGTCTTGGACCGCGTTGCGCGTCACACGGTGGCTGGCCTCACCGTCCTTCGTGACTTCAATGAGCGTTAAGCGAGAGCTCCTTACGGCACTCGTGGCGCATCTTTGCCTCCTCTTTCTCTTCCTCTCTCGTGCACAGAAGATCAGCTTTCCTGCATATACCCTCAAATCTGTATGTGTGTACGTGTGCACGAGGGAAATGTGGAAAGAAAAAGATACGAAAAGAGCGTCGAGCCGGAGATGAGGAAGGGAACGAAGGCTTGGGTTTGAGAATGAGAGAATAAGAGAAAGAGAGATGCCCGGCCTACCGGCGGCCGATGACTGAGCAAAGACTCGTCGAGTAAGAAAACAGCTGGTAAGTTGAACGAGCCACGAGTTCAATGACTGAGGTATCTAGCGAGCCTCGAGAAACACACACACACACACACAAATCGTTGATGTGAGTATATATGGACGTGAAGTTGTCCGGGAAGTGAGGGCTCGTCATCGTAATTTTCGTACACATTCTCGTTAAAGCGCGAATAAATTTTAATGCGATTTAGCGTACAATTGCTGGACAACGAATATTGCTTTCTGGCATTAATTTCAACGTCCGTATTAGAACGGAGCAGAAATAGTGAAGGAAATAATCGATTGCGGAAAATATACTGTTTTGCGTTTCGTACATCACGTCGACGGTTGTGAACGACACGACGGAATCTCCGTGACTCACGATTTTTTTTTTTGTTTTTTTTTTTTTTTTTTTTTTTGACGAGCTCGCATTAAATCGGCTGCCGCAGCGCTGACTCTGGACTATCGATGAGTTCGTTTGAATAGCGATATGCTTTTTTTTTGTTTTTTTACTTTGTTTCAATAACGATACCGATTGCGAGGCATCACCGCGGCTATACATACGACAAACTAACAATGGCGCGTGCACATTGCCGGAGGAATGGGTTCCAGGGTTGGGAGCGTTCCTACCGCTATGGAATATTCCCCGGGAGTGGCTCGCATGAATAGCGTTAATTAGCTGCAAATTAGTCAGCGGACTGAACGCGATTTCACACTATTGTGAAATCGCTGTCTCTCCCGCTTTGCCTACTAACGGGCTAACAGGCTACCGGGCTAACGGGCTAACGGACTCGCCGCGTATTCCTCCTCCGTAGTAACGCACTCATTTCCAAAATACTATTTGACTAACAACTCGATTCCGCCAATGAAAATAATCCCGTATATCCGATAAAAATCGTAACTAATTTCGTGAGCTTACGGTCGACAAGTTTTCAAAAGTCCAGAAATTTTTCTAGCAAAGTCTCAATTATATTGAGTCATCCGGTGTTTATTTAAAAAAACATAAACATTGACGTGTTTTTATCTACTTTAAAGGCACTGTCCCTTATCCCCTTAAGAAACTTAAAACATTGTGCTCTCGAGAAAAAGGCCCTTCAGTAGGATCGCTTCCCTCGCGCAATAACGGTTTAAAAAACGTTTAAGCGGCGTGCAGCGCCCTCCCCCGAACTCGTAATTTGGGTATCTCTTCTTACGAACTTCCGGCAGTAAACGAAGAAAGAGCTGGTCGTTGGAGCGTGAACCTCCGAGGCCTGTCTCGTCGTAACACTCGGCATAAAGCATAAAGTATTTGTGTCCATATATAGATATAGAACCGGTCCTACTTCGACCACCAAAATCCAATCTCGCGAGCCGTCACGCTGAGCAACGAAGTAATCCGAGCGCCGACAGAGAGTACACGCGGGGTTCTTTTTCGCCGCATGACATTTGACGAAATGAATAATCAAGCTTGGATTTTCGCGAAGAAAAAACAAAACAGAGTTTTATTCCGGAGAATGTACGTTGAGGAAAATCAAAATCTTGCATTTGCCATTTTAATTGGTCGAGATAAAAAGCTAAGTTCTTTTCAACCAGCTGTGATCCTACGATTCTACCTGCTCGGGATTTTCAGGATCGTAAAGAATCCGAAACGATTCCCTTAGGGTTACGAGGGGTCATTGCCGTTCTCTCGAATATCCTTATCTCACGCTACATCTTTATGCGTTCGACAAAGCTCGAGAGAGAAGAAAATACGTGCTCGCAGTTAGGGGAATTGTAGGGCCTTGTATCGACCTCGTATCGTCCCAGAGTCGGTTAAATGTTGCAGTCCTCATCAGGTCCTGATAAGATGAACCGGTTCAGATCCAATTTCGACCCGATCAGGTTCAAATCAGGCCCTGATGCGGAATTCCAGTCACAGCCAATTTCGGCAACCGCTAACCTTGCGATCCTGCCATTTCGAACTTGATCTTCGCGAGAGATGAGCCTTGACTTTTTATCCGCGAATCGTCAGGCCCAAAAAAACCATATAGTATTTTATAAATTGATAGGTTTGTAGGGTTTATGGAGTTAGGGCAAAGAAAAAAGGTTGGATAAAGGCAGACAAAAGTACAAGCTGAAGCCGGGGGTCAGTTGTGAGTCCTGTACCGGTTCTCGGGCCTCTCTCTCGCTCTATTCTTTCGGGATGCTGCCAGCGGACTTTCACCTCCGTATGAGAATAACAATAATAATAATTTAAGAAAAAAAAAAAAATAGAAAAAACACGAGAACACACTCGCACATTGACGAAAACACAATCGTGCGAGGTTCATTATGAGTGGCCAGAAAAAAAAAAAAAAGAATGAAAAGATTCGGAAAGCCGAACGTTGCAGGCAACCGCCGAATGCGGTCTCCTTCGTTACCTCTTTATTCTTCTCTTACAAATAATCCCGAGAATAAAAATAAAATTCGTACTGCCGTCAGATCTTCAGCGATTTTTATTATCGTGGCGAATTCCGTGTGTTCGGACGCACGCATGATCCTTTTGCGACGAAGGTCCAGCCACGTGGCTGTTATCATTTCCTTCGAGCATCTATTTTTTTATTTATTTTTTTTTTATTTTTATTTTTATTTCATTTTATTAAGCAACAATCAAAGTTCTTCATCACGCTCTTGGCGTTTTCTTCATATTTTTGACAGCCGAAATCGTTCTGTAGTATTTTTCCGGAAGAATCTACGAAAAGAAATGTAAATCCATCGGTTTATTTACTCCAGATTCTTTTTTATTTACCTGTGCGTTTACTACGTATACGCACGGAATAAATAGTATGTGTGTGTAAACGACTGGATATGTGGACGTAACGCAAAGTTCGTTGACCCCGGTCTTTTGTTCGTGGCCGAACCGGGAACCCGCGAGAGAGAAGGAGAGAGAAGCTCCGTGCTCTCCGGTGGCCGGGTTGACGCTACGTTACTGGCTTCTCTGTCTTTCTCTTTCTCTCTCTTTCTCTCTTGTTGCTTCGGCCAATCAAGAGAAAGAGAAAGAGAGAGAGAGAGAGAAGTCGAACATTTGTAAGGTTCGTTCGTATCGTATGGCATAAAAGCCTCGAAAAACCGGCGTTCGTTTCTCTCTCTCTCTCTCTCTCTCTCTCTCTCTCTCTCTGAGGAACCAAAACTCACTCGGTTGGGTAATCGATCGTAACGCACCAAGGTCTTTGCCACCTGCCAGGAAGGCCCGAGCGCTACATCGGCACGCACACGCTTCCCCGGGAGTGATCCACCGCACGTAACGAAAGGGCGTAATCAACTCGCGATCAAACACTCAAAGTTCGCAGCAAAATAAATGACAACACTCATTTGTTTAAGAAGAACATTTTTCAGTGTAAAATTTAGAAAAAAAAAATCTAGACTCTCTAAATAGACAGTAAATAGTTTTTTTAGCCCCAAAGATTAGATCCGATTTTCCAAAATGACCAACCGAATTGTTATACTTCCGGTCAGAATCTTTCTGACAAAAAAAATAGTATCGCCGTTCTCCGATACGCGTGTGCGGAATTATCGCAGTTGTCCACCTTCGGTGTGTTACTGACCCCGAGTGACCCTGCGATCGCAATCCACGGCAACTATATATCGCGCTATATTTTTTAGGTATAAAATGACGAGGCTTTTTCACATATATAAGGGCTTATCGCATGGCCATTCGAGCACCTGATTTTCCGTCTCGGTATATCCTCCATGCGGACACTATTACCTTCCGCAAAAATTTATTTATTCAAACATACAGCGAGTATAGTTTAATATCTCTTACATGCGAGCAGCACCACGGCAACGACCTTTCTCCGTCGATCGATGTCCACAGTCGTCGATTCGACCGCGGGGACAATAATTCCGGAGGCCCTTGTCCCTTAATTCCAATTTATTTTTTTCGTTTCATTCGTTTCTCTTAATTAGCTTATCATTTTTTTTTTTCTTTTTTTTTTTAACAACATTTGACCATTTTTAACTCGAGCAATCTTCGCTTCGATCGATAGAGTTGTTAAAAGAAAAAACAAAAAATAACGAGCCCGATGAGTCGCGAGCTCTAACGGAAGATCGTCTGTAAACCCGTTCGTTTTCGCGACGCTTGAGTGCACGTGAGAACGGTAAAAAAAAAAGCTAACGACGATAAAACGAGAAGAAGATATCGGCAGCCATCGTTCGCGGTCACGCTCCTGGCGTGCATCTCCCCATCGCATAGCGCAACGTCCACAAAACCACCTTATCAACAGATTCCTTTAATTTTTTTACAAATTTTCCAATTTTTTTAACCCTCCGGACTGCAGAGCTTGACGAGAAAATATTGAGAAGATTTCATCTCATTTTTACGAATCCGAATGCAAAGACACTCAGGGTCAATTTGACCCAGTGCGTACTTCTCCGCCTGTTATCAGCAGGCCTTCGGTCAGTTGTTAACTTGAAACATTTCGTGACAAATTCTCTCCATAAATTCAAAAATAATTGACAAACTTATAAAAATGGAAATTTTAGACTGACCTCTTATCGTGCTGGGCATGATGTCCACAATCGCATATCCTGGTATCCACAAAAATCAGCTGCTACACTCTTTCACAGTCCATACGTATATAAACGTATGAATGCATAAAAATACATGTATTTTCATACATATAAAAATAAAATCACATAGAAATATGATTATGCTTTGAAATTGTATGATAAAATGGTTTGAAAAGCACTGCACTGATTAAATCGGATGGTCGTTATAAAAAAAAAAAAAAAAAAAAAAAACAACAACAAAATCACAAATCGTTTGCTCGCTGTTTTTCTCTGAGTCAGAGGCACTTCCACCGCATTTTGAATTCGGCGTTGACTGTCGTGTTTACGTGTCAAAACGGTGTCAAACTTTGATGTCGAAGCGTTCGAAATATATTTTGAAGAAATAACCAAAACGGATGAGAAAAAAAAGAACAATAAAACAATAAATAATGTTCGACAGGGAATTGATATAAAATGAGGATTAAAATCTCGGTTGGTCACTCGCTTATGTCGACAATAGAGAGCAAGTGGAAAGCCATTCGAAGTTGAGACTCGATGACATTGCTGGCTTTGGTAACTCGTCACACACGCGCACTCACACTGTCACGTTTTACTCAACGATTTTTCCCGGACTCTTATTATTATTTTTTTTTTTCGTTAAAAAAAAAAGAAACAAACAAACAACGTAAAAACGATTAACTTTAACGATTTTAATATCGATCCAGATTTTCGAATCTCTCACAATACTCAACTCTCAAAAAATATCAAACGAAATGATAAATTGCCAAAGAAAATTATTGAAAAATACTGAAAATTTTGAACTTTTCTTTTCGATCGATTAACCAATAAAATACGATTACGAATAAACGATTATTGGACGGTTCTCAATCACAGCGCACAGTCACCTTGACCCACGTGGTATTTAAAACCTCGATTAGAAGCACTCGCACGAATTGCACAAATTTATTTTCGATCGATGTCTTTTCATTAAACAAACATAAAGAAAATTATCAAAAATTTCGTTAATTATATGATAAAAATAATCAGCACGATGATGATTAATGTTTGCATCAGTAAAATCTTTCGGATGAACTTGATCTCGTAGCAGAGCTTCGACGTACACTTTACTAAACTTTTACACCAAATGTCATTTTAATGAAACATTCAAAAATATTTTAGAATTTTTTTTTCATTTTATTTTATGAGTTTTATCATGTGGCCCGAGATTACGCGTGCACGGGTCTCTTGAGAGAGAGTTTCGGAGGTCCGGTGGTGGTGGTCGGTGAGTGACTCTACCGTGGCTCACGGTAAAGAGATCTACAGGTGCTCGTGCCTCTTCCGTCGCCCTTACCCCCCCCCCCCCCCCCCGCCCCCTCTTCTCAACCTTCCTCCTCCTCCACTCTCTCTCTCTCTCTCTCTCTCTCTCTCTTTCTCTCTCGTCAACCCTCTCGGACTAGTCCGACATTCTCCCCACCCTGGTGAACTACTATTTCTACTCTACCACGAGAGTAGATTCACGCGCGGTCTTAACTTTGGATTTCTCTGTACGATAAACTAGTTTTTAAAATCTATGCCAATTTTTGGAGCAATCGAATGACTGCGGCAAACTTTCGTTCACCAGCTCACCGTCTGCACTTCCGGTCCGTCACTTTCCGTTTGTTTTTTTCACTTTTATCATCAAAGTCTTCAAAATTGACAATTGAGGGACTTTTTTGATGCATAAATTTGTAAAAAAACTCTAGACTCTCTCAATGTGCTGTTCAATTTCTTTCCCCGACTATTTGGACAAGGATTCGATGGTATATTTAAAAAATCGTCAAATTTTTCCTTTGTTTAAGTACTGAGAAATCCATTAATAGGATGAGAGTTGAAATAATGATTAGAAAATAATAAATTAATCTGATGGGAATCCTGGACACCTGGTGAATGTTTTGGGTGTGCGTGTCCCACCCTGGCGAATTGTATTTGACGTTACCGAATGTCAATGTCGTGCTACACACGTCACTTGAAAAATATTGGTGTGTGTGGTTAAGCGTGTAAACAGGGTCGTTGACCGGTTGGAGCCTCGTCCAAACCGCGTGGTTCTACCGTCTTTTCACAGGTCCTTGACCAACTATTTTTGGCTTCTCGATCGGTCGCTACTCTGATGAGAGAAAAAAATATAAATATAAAAAAGAAACATTTAGCTCTCTGGTTAAAAAGAAAGAAAAAGAAAAAAAATGGATTTTAAATGTCTTACGAATTATCCTTCGAAACTCAATGAATCGAAGGAACGATTGGAATTCTTTTGGAAATAAAATAAGAGTCCTTCCTGACATTGACCCTGTTGAGAATGTCAAAACAAGAGACCAGATGAAAAACTACAAGGATATCGGACAAATAAAATATTTAGTGGTGACCCCAAGGATTTAGCGGTTGTGAGAGGACGATAATAAGCTCTCGAACCGGCTGATGAAGGATTTAATGTGTTTTTTATTCAGTGTCTTATTCCTGATTTAGTTAATTCGCATGCGGACGACCTAGGCTGACTGCGTGAGTCCTTTTTCGTGTGTAACTTTATTTAGTACGTGAGCGTAAGTCGTGGCCATTTTGGAGATTATTGACCCCGAGGTGTATGCTCGTGGAGCGGTAGATTCGTCGTCGCCTCTCTTCCCCTTAAATTCTCCTTCAAATTTCCAACCTGACTCAAGGATTTTTTTAGCGAGATTCGTTCAACCAGGCACTTTCGTAACACACGTATTTATTGGCTCTACGAGAAAAAAAAAAGAAAAAAAAAAACAATTTATAAAATTTCGATTAAAAATTAAACATTATTTTGGAATACGATTTTGCCATCGATACAAATCAAATTTTCATTCAATATCCAGATGTTTTAAGAAACGAAACTTCAATTTAACTTCTCGGGTCAAAGAACTCTCGCTCAATCATAATTAACGGCGAGATTTCGTTCGATCGCTTTGCCACTCCGATCCGTCGTCCTACTCGATCACGTTTGAGGCAAATCGATCGGCAATTAGAAGATTCATAGACCACTGTCCACCGGTCAACTTATCGATCACGTGTTATTTCTCCCTTTTCAACAAGGGAAAGAGAGGGCGAGAGTTAAATGGGAGGCGAAGAGTGGGGACCGAACAGGCCCCGGCGGCCCAAGAGAGCTCACGGCCAAACGTGAATATTCCAATGGTCGTTGACCCCTTCGTTCGGTCTTTGGCGCCAAACTACTGTGCGCCATCATCTTTATTTCTCCATCTCTCAGCACTTTACGCATACATTTTTGTTTTGTTTTTTATTATTATTTTTTTTATGATTAACACTAATATTCAGATATTTTGTAAATGCGCGAGTCATCTCAAGTATTTATAGACTTAACGCGCCTAGCTTTTGATGCATTTTCGAGGAAACGTTGAACCCGCATCTTACTCCGGGGACATATAAACCTTCGTTGACACACTGGGTCATTTTGACCCGGACTTATTTTTTCGTGATTTTTCGGCTCACTCATTGGAATGAATACTTTTTTTTTAAGGAAATCTCGTTATGGGAATGGAGCAAAAAAAGAATATTTTAGCGATTTTGTTAATTCAGATTAGCCTTCGATCGTTTGAACCCTTTTTCATAAAATTAAACGTTCATTACTCTTCGAACTGGATTTAAAAAGAAAAACTGGATGTCACTAAATTCAGGTTATTACGCGATACAAGCTCAATCCTTTTTTTACCTTCGTACAACGCAATTACGACGTAAGATTCAATAAGTTAAGTTTAAGTGTGTGTGTGAGCCTCTTACGTTCCTTGGCTCATACGTTATATCTCATATACGGTGTGCATAGTATATATAAAATCTTGGTGAACGCGTCGCAGCGCCGTTAACTTTGATATACCTCGCTCGCTTGGTTGGCCGGACTGGCCATAAGGTGAATGAACCTTGATCGATTCGATCGCGCCTCTATACAGTTTCATTCGTTCTCATCGAGAGTACACGGGCCGGGGAGCGAGAGAGAAAGAGGGGGGGATAACGAAATATACGAAAAAACGAAAAAAAAAACAATTTCCAAATTTCCTTCATACCGATTGAGCCATTGGCCACGCAAGTGTCTTGATTTTCATTTCTATTCTAAACATTACGGGACAAACACATGTGTAGAATTTCAAATTGGGACCAGACGTGGATTGGATTAGATCCTGATGAAGTTCGAACAAGGACCTGATAAGGTTTTTATCCCTCATGAAGCGCCAGTCATGATTTTCTAATCAGGTTCTGGTCAGATGTCTCTTTTGATCAAGTCCCATCAGGGTCAGGTCTTGTACCGGACTTGAATGTATTTTACCGTTAGAAATCCTAATCGGGCCCTACTACCACACAGATCTGTGGACCGCACTGGGTTTGAATATTTGTAACATGTGGTAACACTGAAGAGTTAAACTCTGACGGATGATTTCTCATCTTTGGTCATCTTGATCCATTTCTTCCATCATGTAAATCAGGAGGACCTTGAAACAGTGAATAATTTTCAATGGCTAGACTTAGTTGATGCACATGGGAGGAATTGCTGTGCTTGGCATTGGCATTGCGCTCTTGTACATAACGGTTGCGTCATATGATCGCGGACTGCTGCAAAAGAAGGAAAATTGGACGTCATCAGAGTCTGAGAAGCAGGGACAGAGGAAGCGAGTTGAAGGATGCATACGCGGGATAAAGGCGAAGAAAAGCGCGCTCTCGTGGTATCCCGCGTGAGGTTGCGAGGCCGCTGAGAAGGCAGCTTCCACATGGTGGTAGCGAACAGAGTCAAGAACCTCTTGTTCAAGCGAGTGTTGATCGGGCGCTTAAGAATGGTTGAACGAACTGGTGGCACGACAAGAGTCCGGAGCTCCGTTCGTTCGTCGCGGAGGTCTCGCGCGCACCGTCTAAAGAAATAAAGAGGATTCGAGAGGAGAATCCTCCGACAGCAAGAGCAACGGGGCCCGCGCGTGTATTATCGCCGGTAGCCACCGCACACCAACAGCATCAGAGAGAAGTCACGCTCCTTCCACTAGCATCAGCCCAACCGCGAGCGAGAGACTCGTGGCAACGGTAAATTCTTGTACCGCTGTATATGCCCCACGAACTGGGCTATAGCGAACGCAACGCCACCAGAGAGAATCTCCGTGATGACGGAGAACCGAGCAGGAATGAGACAAAAGATATTTTACACTCTCGTCTAGCTGTAAAAATGACTCGCCTTCCCTTCCTCCATTCTTAGAATCGCTAAACCCTTCGTTTACACACTGGGTCATTGTGACCCCCACTAATCTTTTTTTTTTTCGCTAATTATCTCTAGCCCACAAATATTTTCGAGATCTGCTAGCGTTTTTCCTGGAAAATTGACTTGCTTTTTCATTTGAAAAAACGTAATTCCTACCATCTGCAGTCTCTCAATCATCAAAAATCTGAAAGCATGAATTTTTCGTTTTTGCCATTTCGAAAAACACCACGAGTCCCCCGCGACTCTTTACTTTCTGACGAAATCCCCCAAGGCTCGCCAGAGTGGATTCGGTGGACGCTAACGAAGCGTCGTTACCTTCATACGCGTGTGCATGCGTTTAAAGATTTTTGATTCTCGTGTAATTGGCACTTAAAACCGACTCGGCTAACGGTACCGCCGCGTTGTTCTTTCTTATGCGCCGAGGATTTTGAGATCCGATGCACGCGACGATCCAGCGCTGTCTTTCGTACTTTTTTCCCCTGACAAGCGAAATGCGGTTGAAAATATTTCATAGAAATCAAATGATCGTCGCATTACGTTCTTTGATTTCGTTAAATCGCGATAAAAATGATGTATCGATACTCGATTCATGGAAGCAGCGGGTGTGCGGTTTAAAAGCTTCGAGTTGAAGGAGCTCGCCGCTGTTTCAGGGAAGGGGAAATCTGCGGCGAGCCCCCGGGGCCATTAACGGTACATTCGCATAACGCGGCATAACATACGAACATAACGTTAAATCCCCAACAGCGTAAGTTTTATATCGACTTTTCCAATCTGCCAAAGTTGGAAGAATCAAGAAATCCAGATTTTTCATTTCACGCTATGATTTCATTGTAAAAATGATATTTTCTCTATATTTTAATGAATAATTATTCGATCGAATAAAATTATGAGAATGCGCACATCGTTTGATTCACGATTCTCACTGATCCGCCAATGCAGGCTCCAGGGAATGTTCACAGGCTGTTCGGGGGTGTACGGTAAATTCTCCTGCCGCCGCGCCGCAACATAACAGATTGCGCTGAATCGTGCAAGCGGACTCACGGTTACTGCTGTTTATTCCGTGACCGTGGCCGCATACAATATTCGACATTTAAATCAGCGAAAAATCATCGTATTGATTATCCTATGATTATTTTCGTTTCTACGTTTGCTCTGCGATCACGTCGAAAATAAATTATCAGCCGCAGAAACTTTTATTCCAAAAAATCAAAAATCATTTTTTATTTTTCATATCAAAAGAAACCCAAGAGATATTTCGAAGTTCGATTTTAAATGGAATTCGTAGTTTTGAGTTTTTACTATTTTTTCATTCATTCAAAAATCTTAAAGTTTTCTTGTTTCTTCAGAAAAACTTAAAATTCACATTTCGACGAAAATTGGATGATCTTGGAAAATTACAAGAAAAATCATCTAAACTTTGTCGACCTCTTCTTTTTTAGTCAGTTGGTAGATTTTTTTGTTGTGAAAATTCCTGAATTGTTGTAAATTTGAAGGATTTTTGTTTATTTTGTTAAAAGATTTCAAGTCTTTCTTGATTTTGAAGAATTTTCTTTCAATTTTATTAATAATTTTAGTGAAATTGATTCTGCTCATTCAGCTGTACGTGCGGAGCATATCGTACTGCATAATTCATACCGAGCGCATCATATATTCTGCAGCAATAATGCGGTACTTTTATAAACGTAGTTATAGTTATTGCGCTCGAAATGGCAAGAGCATAAGATTCTTCGATTGTCGAAAGATGGCGCCACGAAGTGGTTCTACCGGGTGGTGCCATCTACTGCGTAGATTTTCCGATCAACTGATGGAAGTTTGTTAACGCTAAATTTCACTTCAAGTTGGCGAGAAGTTGCGAGAAAACTCCGAAGGAGTGCGCCACGTGGTCCGACCGGCTGGTGGCGTCTCCTCTCGGAATAGTTTCCAACCAAAATCTAATTAATTTAATGACAATAAAAAGAAGTTCGAATGAAATCGAATTCTGAAGGACAAGTTAAAAATGAATCCCGTATTGACACAATGGGTCAATTTGACCCGGAGCGTACTTCATCCGCATGCCATGAGCAGCGCTTCGGTCAATTTTCATTGAAAAAAATCAGGAGTACACTTTAAACATTTCTTAATACGTGTGCACCATAAAAATTCGAAAAACATCAAATCGGATTGTTTAAAAAAATTATTGAAATTTTTTATTATAGAAAAGTTATTAATAGTTTTTACTTTAATTAATTTTTTTTTCTTAATCGTTGGGTTCCCTTCTGAACGTGACTGTGCCATTTCCTTAAAGGGTTAAGATGAATAGTTAGTAATTATTGTAGAAAAATGTGGATTTTAATTGAAAATGATGTGAAGAATTTAAAGTCTCAAGTGGGCGTTCAATCGACGAGAAGAATAATGTTTATTTACAAGAAAAGATTATTTCTCTTGTTTCTGGACGTAAATAGGTTGAGAATAAAAGAAAAAGATGGACGAGTAGAAATATTTAGGTCTTTTTCGTTAAATAGAAAAAAGATTTTCTCAAAGAAATTGTTTTCTCTGGTAGTGCAATGTTTGGAAGTCATTAGATGTCGAGACGGGGGACGATCTATTGTTTGTCTCCGATTGAATCGTTCTTTCTTTAGCTTTTCTATTCCCATATTGTAAATCTCGATTGTATCGAGACAGTAAACTGTGAGCGTAACAACGTTCCTTTCTCTCTCTTTTATTCCGTGCCGGAGATGATGTCTTCTGATGTCTGTCTTTGTCGTTGATTCCCGTGGGATCGTAAAACGCTCGTAAGGCAAGAATTCTCCTCCGGGAATGTGCAAGAGAGGGGAACGCTTGCGCGCCACTAATTTTCCACCCCCTTTCCATGGGGGTGATGTTTCGGACTATATAAAAGACGCCACTTGTTGAGCGATGCCTTCATACCGTCACAACACCGTAGGTATCGTTCGCAAACCCACGTATCACCGTCCAAAAAACTTGCGCACTTTCCTCCGTTCATCCGATTAATTATCCGAATAAGGTAAGTAAATAAACCATTTTTTAAAATCATTTTTTTGCGTGTTGTCATTTGCCGATTATTTTTAAATTCCGCAGACGTCATTTTACGACGTAAAAATTGTTAAAAAATCGTCCAAATTTCTTTAACACTTTTTCGATCTTATTTTAAATAAAATACCGTTTGGTTTTGACACGCGATATCAGGGAAAAGGACGCGCTTGCAGAATAAAAACATCTATCGATGAACAACTTCGTTTCCCTGAAAGTAAACCGCGGAAATTAGAAAAGTCGGAAACGGATGGTGGATGGACGTCGCTGAGCTTTTAATAATATCGACAGTGCTCTCCTTATTTTTGAGATCCGTACGTGCCGTGTTTGAAGCATCCGTAATATGCGAGTCTCCTGCGATTATTTTTTTTTTTTTTAACCGAGAAAAATGTTCAAAAGATCGATATTTTTTATAAATCCATCGGATATTCTTTCGAATTTACTCGAAAATGTCATTGATGATATTCGCGTAAGTCGTGCCCGGAAAATCGTGGTTTGAAAATCCTCGCAGAAGCCTTGTCGCAGGACGTCGCGTATAATGCGCTGCGAAGATCGCCCGGAAGTTTGCTAAGGGTTGTTAACCGCTAGGTGGGATTCTATGTTTGCCTTAAATTCACTTTAAAACTTTGCTGTGACAGAGCTTTGCAGTCCCGAACAGTTATTCGGGTCCAAAGGACTTTCCGGCATCGTTGTCGCCCCGGAAATTTCCCAAGTGTCAGTTTACTCGCGTGTAAAACATTTGGGAGAAAAAAAAATCAATCAATCACCAATATTTCGACACAAAAGCCAAATTTTCACAAAAACATAAAAATCTTCCATGTCTGTCTACATTATTTCCTACTGGTTAAAACTTTTTCTTTTATTTTTGGATTTTCTTATATTTTTGTCAATTTTAGTGGCCAAAAATTTTATAAAATAAATGAGAGTAAAACGTTTTTTAAATTCATCATTCACCACACGATTCGTTTAAATAATAGTTATGGTGCTCGTTCTGATTACGATTACTCGTAAATATTTGTAGCAACGTTCAAAATAGAAAGGAAGGTCAAAAATACGCTTTTCTTTTTCTTAATGCTATTAGGCTCGTTTGCCAAAGAAGTGAGGCTTATAAAATAGACGTTCGGGTCAAGTAGGCTGCCCGCATGAGTCAGTGCATGTTTCGTGATGATGGAGAAAGAAAAAAAGAAGAAAAAAATTGCAACACTGAGCTGCTAAGACGAGTCGCGATGCAGAAGGGCGTTATTTGGTTCTAGGCCATGACGAGCCTTGTGACACTAGCCTAATAAGCCTTACGAAGGGAGAGAGAGAGAGAGAGAGAAAAAGTGAAAGATTGGAGGAACGAGAAATGACGGACGATCGATGGATGAAACCTTAAAAAATAATCATCGGTTGACCGAGCGTTATAGGGAGTTGTTTCTTGCGAGCACCAGGCGAGTCGAGTCTCTTATCGCGTCAAAGTTCGCGAGCTGTCCAGTGCTAGGTCACCACGTTCGTGGCTAATTTTCTTCATTTTTTCGAGTAGACTTCAGTCGTTTATTTATTATTATTATTTTTTTGATTTTTGATTCCTTGTCTATAGCGGCACACATGAGAATCAAAAGGTGCGACCGAAATTTTGAAATTTGGGTCCTGTGAGTCGGGGAACGACAGAGTGACCGAAACTTTCTTTCAATTGATAATCCAACTATCGACTTATTTGGAGAAATCAGCTGACGAGGTTAACGGGAGGTTAATAAAAAATTGTAGCGCTCTTCGCTTCGTTTTAGCTTGAACCATTTTTTTCTTTCTATTCTCAAAAATACGAAGATGATAACTTGATGTTTTTGCTTGTTTTGCAGCCAATATGAATCTTGAGGATTATCGTCGACACGGTGAGTAAAAATTTCAATAATCGCTTCATAAATGATCGGTAGATGAATTTTGTTATGCTGAATGGTAGGAAAAAGAAATTAAGGGACAAAATGACTCGATGGGAGTCGATGATCACCGTCGGTCGTAAATCTTTTAGAATAAAATTGACGCTAAAGCTTATTAGGTCCGCGGATAAAGTTTAACGTTTGCTATTGTACCGACGAGATGAAATTGTTCCGGGGGAAATATATTCCTACAGGAAAATCGCGTCCGTATAAGGTCTCGTCGAGTTTATCGAGTTGTCGGGAGCGGGGGTCGATTTGTCCAACTTTACACGAGGACAAACGAGACAAGGCGAATTTACAAAAGCAGCGCCAGCCTCTATAAATGTTTCCGGAGGATTCACGCCTCTACTCTTTTATTCTACTTGCAATAAAAAAAACTGCCTGGATAAACAAGAAGCCTTGATCTCCTGCTTTCTATTCCTATTTTATGTTGCATCGGAATTGAGAATCGTTGATATTGTAACGGAGCAGGAGACGTTTAAAGGGTGTTGACAAAATGATTTGTATAAGCCATTAGAGGGAGGGGAGCACGGGGATCAGAGGTTGAGCTCTTTATGGTAGCTCTGTTCGATTTTTTGAAACCCTGGGAAGTTTATCTATTGAATAACCCATAATTTTCTTTTTGGGAGCAATTTGACCCACAAACGTATGGAATTTCGATAAAATTGAAATACACTTTTTTTTCAAACTGCAACGACTGTAATCCTAATGATTTGTTCGAATGAACCCTTGTACCAGTCGACAGGTCGGGAATTGTACGATTATTTTGAAAAAAAATATCTCGAAAAATAACAATTCTACTATGAGTTATAACCTGTCAAAGTCGCCGGGAGCAATCTCCCCCCACGTAGAAATTGCGATATGCGATAAAATGAAGTACAGTCATGACGTAGTGTTGGTCAAAAAGTATAAATTGGTCATCCAGCTAGTGATTTGTTGGACTTTGGCAGGAAAGGAAATGGTGGACTACATCGCGGACTATCTTTCGACGATAAGAACCCGGCGCGTTTATCCTGCCGTTTCGCCGGGATATTTAAGAAATATATTGCCAATTTCGGCGCCCGTGGAAGGTGAGCCGTGGGAAAATATATTTGAGGACATCGAGAAATGCATTATGCCGGGTGTCACTCATTGGCAGAGTCCTCACATGCATGCATACTTTCCGGCCTTAAATTCGCCGGCTAGTCTCTTGGCCGATATGCTCGCCGATGCTATCAATTGTCTGGGCTTCACTTGGGTAAATAAATGCGCAATAGTCGTGTCACATTTTTAACTAAATAAATTCCTGCATTTTTCGTTCATCGCTTTAAAATGGTTCTTTCAAATTGCACTAAAAAAAAAAAGGCATCGAGTCCTGCTTGCACCGAATTGGAAATAATCGTGATGAATTGGCTGGGAAAAATGATCGGTTTGCCAGACGATTTTTTGCACCGTTCTGAGGGCTGCGGCGGTGGCGTCATACAGACAACAGCCAGTGAGGCAACTCTCGTTTGTTTGCTCGCTGCGAGGTCTCGTGCCATCAGAGATATTCAGCAAAATGAGCCAGAAGCTTTACCCGCCGAAATTAATTCTCGACTAGTTGCCTACTGCTCCGATCAGGTGATCCGAAACTTCATTTTATTGCTTTTCATTAAATAGACCATCGAAATTATTAAACATTCTTTAAAAACTACTCTATTGTTATTATTATTTGCCAGGCTCATTCGAGCGTCGAAAAAGCTGGTTTGATTGGACTCGTGCGTATGAGATACATCGAATCCGACGAAGACTTGAGCATGAGAGGAGAGATGTTGGTTGAGGCGTTGGCTCGTGATCGGGAGGACGGCCTCGTTCCTTTCTTCGTGAGTTAATCAATTTTTTTTTCTTTTTCATCTTACCATATCCTCGTTCCTTGTTTAAATAAATGACGCCCATGCCGAGCTTGAAAAATACTTTTAACCCAGTGAGCATCTGGCTTCGGTTTATTTACGAGCTCCTAAAAGTTTTATTCATTAAAAAAGCAGCTTGTGCTTCGAAGAAATAAAATAAAATGCCTCTGGGACCAGAAGAGATGCTGCAGAAGGTGCAGCAATCTTCTTATCGTCCAAGTCGTAGATTCCCAATTAATTTGCTCCCTAAGAAATATTTCTTTAATAATAATAATTATTATTACTGTATCTACCAACGAAATCCGATCAAATTGTCATCTTCATGAAATCCCTTTGCATCGTCAAATTAATATCCAACGTTTTTTCAATATTTATTTTAAAAAACATTAATCTTTATTGAATATCGATGAAATCAATGATTGGAACTCACTTGGAACAACAAATGGATGAATGTGTGAATCACGACAAAACATTTTATTCAACGGTCTGGATAATTATGTTTATAATTTTGCTGCAGGTCTGTGCCACCCTGGGAACTACAGGTGCCTGCTCTTTTGATAATCTTCAGGAAATTGGTCCAATATGTAAGCTTTTCCAATTGAAATTAAATCAAATGGAAAGTTGATTCTACAGGAAAATCAACTTTTTTGGTTTTTTTTTTTTTTTTTGCAGGTGAAAGAAATGGACTTTGGCTGCACATCGACGCTGCTTATGCCGGAAGTGCGTTCGTCTGTCCTGAATTTCGCGGTTGGTTACAAGGCGTTGAGTTCGCTGATTCCATCGCTTTTAATCCAAGCAAATGGCTCATGGTTCATTTTGATTGTACAGCTATGTGGTGAGTCAAATTTTTCGAAAATCTTTTTCAACATACTTTTAACTTTCAGCACATTTTCTGAAATTTTTTTATCGACATTTCCATTAATTTTCAACGTTTTTTTCAATTATCTTGAAAAAATTCCTTCAAAATTCTTTTATTTTTATTTTTATTTTTTTAAATAAACACTAAAAATTGATATTCCAACTCGATCATCGAAATCATGTGAATTCGGTTTGTTATGAATTTAAAACGGATGTGACGTCCGGGACTGGGTTACGATCTTTATCTTCTTTTTCTTTATCTTTCTCTTCTCATTCTAATTTCCTATAAAAAAAAAATAAAAAAAAAAGATTGCATAACTGGGTGGTGGCTTTGAATCAGCGATCGATGTCGATCGCGAAAGCAATCGATCTCGAACGATTCATTGGCTTCTCCTCCCATTTTCTTACCTATAACCCCCACCCCCGGATATTATTTCTCGTCGACGTTGTCATCATGGGAAATTCATTTATTCGACGTTCGTGAAATATTGAATGAGCCAGATCTTGAAGAGAACTCGTTTTCAGGGTGAGGAACAGTCAGTCCTTGCATCGGACCTTCAACGTTGATCCTCTTTACTTGAAGCACGAAAACTCAGGTGACGAGTCACATACTTTTTTTTTTCTTTTCTTTTCTCGACTTTATTGGTGATCAATTATTACGAACAAAAATATTTTAACTTGTAATTGCAACTTTTAGGACTTGCTATCGATTATATGGTGAGAATTTCTTTCTTTTTTTTTTTCAATTTTTATCGATGTTTAAGTAGAAAAGTGAATTGAAAAAATGAAAAGTTTTCTTTTTTTTCCATTGAAAAGACCATGAAAATGTTGATTTTTTTTTAGCACTGGCAAATTCCACTTTCGAAAAGATTTCGGGCTTTGAAACTATGGTTCGTTATCAGAAATTACGGAATCACCGGTTTGCAGAAACACATACGTGAGGTAGGAAATGAAAAAATAATTAAAAGTCACATTAACTTTGTTTTTGTATTAAAATTTATTTATTTTTTATTATGAAAATATTATTTTAACAAGTTCCGAAAACACGAAAATCACTTATAAATATAGACTTGAATTTCGTATTGTTTTTAAAGTTAAAGGGATTTTTTTTTCTTTTACAAAAGGGCGTTAGATTCGCTCAGAAATTCGAGGCTCTCATCCTCGGCGATGCCAGGTTCGAAATACCTGCAACCAGACATCTGGGCATGGTCGTTTTTCGACTCAGGGGTGACAATTCTCTGACCGAAAAATTACTCAAAAAAATGAATACTCGTGGACGTGTCCATTGCGTTCCAGCTGCTCTACATGGAAAATACGTCATAAGATTCACCGTCACTTCCACACAGTACGTAAATCATGACAAACCACTCGAGACTGACTTTTATTATTAATTATAAACATTTCTTAACCAAAAATTCATTTTTATCGAAATTTTAACAATCTTTTGAATTCCAACGAATTAAAAAATTTATGCTCCTTCAAAATTTATACATTAATTTAATAATAATAATAATAAATCATTTATTTATTATTTTAATTTATTGTTTTTTTTTTTTTTTTTTTTTTTCAAGTGCGAAGTAATGAAATTTTTCTATAAATACATTTTTATCTGTGCAAAAATTTTGAAATAATTAATAAATTGGAGTTTTTTTTCGTTTTGACATCGTATTTAAATTGCAGTACGACGAACGAGGACATTTTGCGAGACTGGGCGGAAATAAGAAACACTGCGAGTGAAATACTGGCTGACACGACCGGTTCTCCGATTAGAGTCAAAGTCTCATTAGCAGGTTAATTATTTATAAAATGATGAATAAATAAAAAATTTTATTGTACGTTACATTTCGTTGTTTTCAAAACAAATCAATATTTTAATAGTTGAATTTTGTTTTTATTTTTATTGAAGAGACTCGGCAGAAAAACGAAAATTTTGGCTCCAGTCTTTTGCTCGCAAATTCACCAATGTCCCCGAAAATCGTGAATGGCAGTTTTGCCGCGATCTATGACACCGCCGACGTTTTCAACGACTGCATGAAAACTTTTGGTCAACTTCGTCTCGAAGCTCGGGACAGTCCAGGTTTACATTGATCATATCTTTCGCTTGACTCTCTTTGACCACACTGGGTCTCAGAGACCCGAATGTTTTTTATTATGCAAATTTCAATTTCGTTCTGATCATAATTTTCAAGATTTTTTTGGTTAATTTTTTATGTTAACACTGTTAAAAAACGTTAAGGGGTCAAAATGACCCAGTGTGGCCACAGAAGGTAAAAAAAATGAAGTTAAAAACATTGAATAATAACGTTAATCAATAAATTTAATGATTCAATCATTCGATGAGGTTTTTCCTGTTCTCCAGCTATGAGGAGACGCATCCGGGGTATTCTCATGTCAGGAAAACAATTTTCCCTCGATTCGCGAATGGATCTTGTCCAGGGCTACGTTTCCTGCGCTCGACCACTTTCCGAGCCTGCAACCAATTTGCCTCTCATGAAAGAGGACGAAGATTTTTGTCCAGGCACAGAGTCGAGTCTCAGCATCGACACGGACACGACTATCGGTGAGTAAAAGTATCGATGAGAATAAATTTGAAAAAAAAATTACAAATTTGACCTAATTTGAGTGTCAAAATGGCTCAAAGGGGGTCAAAGTCTCCAGAAAAAACTTGGAGTAATGGGAAGGGAATTTATTCAGGAGACTCAACGACAAGTTTGACCGGACATTCCGAGTCGATAATCGACGACTCGAGTGGGGAAAAGAGTGAAATTCCTCGTAAGGTAAATACACCAACGGAGAATAAGGTTGTAAACGGTTTGATCGACGAGAGCGAGTTTTCTTCGGAAAAAGCAATGTCAAAGAGCGAGACAATTGGGGCGATAAGTAGTGTCTCGAATTTGGCTTCTGAGCAGGAGGCTCAACAGCCGATTGACTTTCCATTGAGCACCAACGAAATGCATCAAAAAAATGCTAACATGTGTCGCAAGTGCGGACATTACAAACAGCAATAATTCATTTTTATTTCGAAAATTACACGCTCGAAGCTTTTACTCAACTTTATTCAGACAGGCATTTATCGTTGACAAAAAAAAAGGAAAAAAAACAAATAAAATACTTAGGAACATAGAAAATAATCAAGAATTTCTTCATCATACTCGACGATGTAATTAATTAAGAAAAATAAACGTCGAAGGGAGAAAAAAATGTGTAATTAAATAAAGACTCATTAAGAGAAAAAAAAACAAAAGAAAATGATCCTTACTGCCCCGTTTATCGTTTTATTCGTTTTTCTATTCTTTTCAATTTTACTTTTACGATAAAGAACAAAAAAAAACATTGAAATTTGACTTTTTATAGGTCCAACCCACTCAAATATATCGAAGGAATTTTTTAAGGGAGAAAAATCAGTGGCGAATTTAATGATTCATTAAAAATCGAGAAATTGAGGTAAGTTGATAAACACAGTACCATTTATAAAAAAGTTTTCAAAAAAAAAACTCAAATTTCTGATAAATAACTTCGCAGTGTCGTAATTATTAATTAAAAAAAAAAAAAAAAAAACGATTTTTTCGTCATTTTGAAATGACAGATTACGACGAAATACAAGGTTTTGATTTTTTAATTAAATGAATTAATTTATCAATATGGACGAGGAATTTTGATGAGTAGGTAAAAACTGGAAAACAATATGATTTGTTCCATTGAATATTTATCTGGAGACATAAATTTAAATACGATTGATGATATGACATGAATTTCGTCAGCATTTCCTTTTCAACAATTTAGAACGAGCGATAAACAATATCGTTCATTCGTACAATTTCCATATTCTAAAATAAAATTAATTCACAAAATATTCAACATATAATATAAGAGATAATAATTAAAAAATCTATTCCATCTTACGATCTAATGATATTCCGCATTAATTTTACAATGACGTTAATAAAATCATGTTATGATTTTATTTACCATTTGTATCAATATATTCATAAACGTGCGGTAACGATTTTATAATTTCATTATTTTTTCAATTTTTATTTATTTTTTTTTCCATTTTGTTTTTTTTCGTCTTGTAAACATGTACGTAACGTAAAAGATCAGCGTTCCAATGAGCACTCTAAAAATTCCTTTAAATTCGTGATACGATTTTGGATGATATAACAGAACGCGATCTTTGCGAGCAATTATCAGGATTTTTATTCCCAGAAAAGGAATAACGTGATGCTCGTATTGGGAGATCTACAAAAACTTTTTTTTTTTTAAATCTCCGATTAAATTTTTTTTTTTTTAATTTCCATTGATTTTGGAACGAGCTCTCATTATTTCTTCTTCCAAAACCCCACTTTTTGAGAACGATAAAATATCTCCACGACGTTGTAACAATTGCATAGAATTTTCTTCATCCTTCGTCCCGACTATCTCGTAACGATAATTAATTATAATAATAATTATTGTAGCTCAATTATTGGCTAGATAAATACGATTATAGTGCCAACAAAATGATCGAAAAACCCTCGTCTCTCCCACGCTTTTCGAAGCGATATTTTCACTTCTTTCGTATATTCCAAATAATTATTTTTTTTCGTTTTCGTTTTTTTTTTTAGTTTCTGACTCTTTGAGTAAATTTAAACGATCTTGGATGCTGCGAGACACTCAGTGGTGGGTGCAACATAGATTTTCATTATACATCGAGATATTCTAAAGGTAAAAAACATTTCCATTTACGTAATGCTTACGTAAAACGATCAATTAATCGTTCATTAAGATATTAATAATAATAATAATAATAATAATGATAAATAAATAAATAAACAAATAAATAAATAAATAAATGATGATAGTAACAATAATAATATAAAAAGCTTTCTTGCTCGGCTGCCAACACCCAAGGAGATGTCACGATGTTTTTCTTTTGTTTATTCGTTTAGTTTTGTTTGTTTGTTTGTATTTTATTTATTTTTTAAATTTGTTTATTATTATACCTCACATGGCACGTGGATTTCATTTTGGCTGCGAGGTCAATCTAAAGATTAAATTAGAGAAAAAAAGGAAGGACAAAAATTATTAAAAATTGAATAAATTTTGAGTTGGTGTTTTTTAAGTGGAAAAAAAATTATTTAAAACGCACACACAAATAAACGATTGTTAATCAATAAATAAAAAATTGTTAAAAAATGATTGAAATCGTGAAATGAATAAAGCAATTGAATTTTTTCTCTTTTTTTTTTTTAATGTGACTTGAGAAAATAATGATATGAACTTTAAATGAAAATTGGCCTCGCAGCCTTGAGTGCGAAAATGAACAAATGACGCGACACATGCCGCATGGCTTGCCAAAGGAACTTCGCACAATATTTTCATCGTTTTTCACGCCTCGAGCGCGAAGTTTGTTTGGCAAAAGGCTCTCATTCAAAAAGCCTTTCTGTGAGGACATGAGCGTTCAGTTTGAAAATGAGCCTAAAAAAAAAAATTAGGCTCCAGCCTCGAAGCTTTCTTTCAAATAGTTTGAAATCCACGAGGCAACGAACTGAAGGCTCACGCAGTGCTTTTTATTATTCGGTTGTTTTTTCTCCTTTTTTTTTCGTTTGCCTCTTAAGGATGGAAGGTGGGTTTTCACGATCGCTCATCCAATAAGTACTTTTTTCGAATTTTTTTTCGAAAAATTGATAAAAATATTTTTTTTAATTGAATTATCAATGATTTCTTGCTTTTTATCTTTTTACTTCGTGCTTTTTGGGTGAGCAGTCTCAAGTCTGGAAGTTTCAATCAAGAGACAGCGTATGTGGAGTTTAGAAAAATGACTGAGTCATGCATCCGTGCCAATATTTTCGTGAGAAAGTATTGTTTCGTAAAAATATATTAAAAATGAAAAAAAAAAAAAGGAAATTACGTACAAACGTTTCGGTTTTCTTAGACCCCGGTCTCGTTGGGTGTATCAAGCATGCATTGGTTCGTGCCGGTATTTCTCTTTCACTAATTAAACTCTCTAATGCAAACATTGGATAAAAACTAAATACTTAAGCAGCTAACAGCAACAGTGACGTTCAAAACTAGTGATAAAAATCGATTTTTTTCGAAATATTCGACATTTTCGACTCTTTGCCTTCGAAATGGCTGAATGGTTTTATTTTTAAGTCGAAAAAAATGCTACACACGTTTTGGACGTCACTATACTCGACATTCACAATTTATGTCAATTCAAAAAGTTAACGTGGTGTAGGAATCTGCCAAGTTGCATACAACGTCAAACTATAAACAATAGCAACAAAAAACGTACTTCTGTAAACTTTCTTTTGCCCATTCTCACTTTTCTGTTTGTTTTTTCGTTCCACGACGAAAAAAACAAAAAAAAAAAAACATTTTATGTTGCAAAGACTTGATTCCGCATTCCGCGATATCCGTTGCTATCTATCGAATTAAACTATCTATGGATTTTTTAAATCGTGATAATGCAGACGGAAGGTTCAGTAACTCGTTTTTGAACGTCCCTGAACGCCCCAAGTGTATAACTGAACATTGAACGTGCTGATAGAATAGTGTTCAGTTAAAGTACATTTTGTGACTATTGTCTCATCGGAAAGTCGAGAAGAAAAAATAACGAAGTAACTGCGAACTTATGAAAGCAAGGCCCAAGCCAGAGACTCGTCCCAGAGCAGAAAATTCGCATTGAGCATCAATTCAGGCTTGCAATCGACCAAACAATCAAGTTTAGAATATTACGCGAAGTTTGAGACTGAAAAAACTGATAATAGAGATTAACGAGAGGTTTCTACTCGGGGTGAATTCGACCCAAGCGAAAACATTTTTTTTTTAATTCAAAATCCAACCACGGCGAAACTAATTGTTTTTCGGACTCGAGTCTTCCACTAGTCGATAGGTCGAAAAACGTACGATTATTTTCAAAAAAAAATATCCCGAAAAATAATGATTCTACGGAAAGTTACGAGCTCCCGAAATTGCCGGGGTCAATTTGACCCCCACGTAGAAACCACGAGATTCGACAAAAAAATACAGTACGAACATAGTGTCGATGAAAAAATTGAACAGACGATTCTAGACTGGGTCGTACACGCGGCGGACATACATTTACACTGAAACTATCGAATGAGGAGCATCAAAGAGTCTCGAATGTTGTAATCTGTCAAAAAGTAGCAAGGCTACGTTTGCGTCTAAAACGACTCATCTACCATTGCACATTGTTGTTAAAAATGTGATTGAGAATATATATCGAAAAGTGTCTAAAATTGGGAGAAAGAAAAAGCCAGACATCAATGCGACGAAACGTCGATCAACAACGTTTCAACATTTAAAAAGAGTTGTTACTCGTACGATGACACATCGATAGAAAGCTAAATGTTTCTCCAGTCTAAAATCATGACTAGAAAATCAAAATTTACCATCGTTATCAACAAGTCAATAAACAAATGAATAAAAGAGCGAAAAGTGTCAGTCAGAGCACGAGTGTGTCTGATTCAATTGATAAATCATTGTTTTTCTATTAAATCGAAAAAAAATACTTGTGCCTAAAAAAAAAAAACTCTGTTTTGTTGGTTTTTTTTTGCTCGGTGCACGTCTACGGGACATTCAGTGAATATCGTTAAGTTTACAGTACAATAATGAGTGTTTGGAATTGGACTAGTTGTTTTTTTTTCTTGGCAATATACTTTAAGGGGGCGGAGGTGAACGTCACAACGACCTACTAAGCAAGCCAGGAAGTCCTCAGGATGAAAGAGGCGATAAAAGAAGGATTGTTGATAAGATTAGGAACAGAGCTTTGTTGGAGTACGAGGATGGGGCTACCCGATTGCACATATCTTCCTCACAGAAGCACATGTGACCAGTGCCGGTACTTTCCATCATGCACACGTGGTCCACCATGAATAAGTTTATCTGTAGTTGTGACGTGCATGTTCTTCGTACACTCTCGTAAGCTGTTGGGAAAAAAAGTAATTATAAACCTTTTTTTTCTCATTATTTTATTTAAGAATGAATTGCACATTTTTCTTGTCGAATAATTTTATTCGACCAACGAAATAATTGATTCTTAATCTTATCGTTTGCGTTTTTAATTGTTTGATTAATTTTCTTACGTGACTTGGCATTTCGGACCATTTTAACGCAACATCCGTTGCACGTCATGAGAGGTGGCTGGTCCCTCGGCAAAGCTGTGTAATTGAAGGGATCCTTGCATCTCAGATCCGTCCAGGAGTCACACTCGTAGCAATAGACCGAACGCGCTGTCGAGTGTTTATTTGTTTTATTTAATTCTCAGCTCGTCATTTAATTATCCTTCCATTTCGATAAACTTACTTTGACATTCCGCGTTACAGACGTTCGCAACCGCGAGTATAATCGCCGCTGCAAAAACAAAGCATCCAATATTTCGACAGACAGAGTATGGGTGGAGGAAAGGATTTTTCGTTAATTTTTCTAAATTATTAATGATCGTGTTCGATCAATGTCTCTTCTCTACAGAAATCTATTTTTTTTTCTGCTTTTCTACAAACTCACCCTTCCAATCGAATCTGCTTAATAGGAAGCTCATTCATCAAATGATTAAGAATTATATTCATTTATTTATTTATTCGTTTGCGGGAAACACAAATTTCGCTACGGGTAAAATTGGTTTTGGGTGAAAACTATGATACTCGTACAAGTTTTTGACTCTCACTCTAGGTTCCTACTCGGGGTCAATTTGACCCAAGCCAAATGTGTCGAATTTCACGAAAACAGAAATACACTTTTTTTTTCAAACTTCGATAATCGTAAGAATAATAATTATTCGAGATCAAGCTCCGTACCATTCAACGCGGCGGGAATTGTACGATTATTTTGAAAAAAAATGTCTCGAAAAATGCCGATTCTACTGAGAGTTATGAGCTTCCAAAGTCGTTGGAGTGAATTTGCCCCCATGTAGAAACCCCAGTGCGTTTACAGTAGGAACGGAGAGTCAATGTAATTTCTAGTCATGTCGTCGACTCACCAGCAATAACGTAATCCGGCTCCATGATTACCGGCTCCTTGGCCGTAACTCTGGTCCTTTTTGTTTGTTTATTTGTTCAGCTACTGTTGGCTGTCATCACGGCAGAGTTTGAGTCAAAGTGATTGTTGAGTATTGTCCGGACCGGAGAAGCAATCGTCTTCGTGTGCATAGGGCAGGCATGGAACACGAAGACGCATCGGCATTAGGAGAGTAAAATAATGGCAAGCGACGAAACGAGGTATTTTATAAATGCAGCTGAAGATTAAACCCAAAATTCAATTTTGGCATCGAATCTGATTTTTTACTAGAAACATCTGGTTCGCGTTTAAATAACTTAGTGAAATAGATATTTTAGGCCATTAACGCAGTCAATAGAAAACATTCACCGTTGCTTCTAGTGTGGAAATAAAATTAAAAAAAAAAAAAAAAAAAAAGCATTCGAAAGAGCTTGAGCCCAGTGAGTAATCTGGAGCGAGGGAAAATCGTGTCTTTCGTGTTGTCAAGTGTCCGCGTGCCTTTCCCCAAGGGCTTCCCTCCCGCAACTCGCCGCGCATTAGTTGCGCAATCTTTTGGTAATAAGCAAATGACGTTTGTTCAGCAAAAGGCTAATTACCTTTTAAATTGTTATATATTGTCTCGGAGCTTCCACGCGATCGTAATCTTCTTTACGAAAATGTATTAAACGTTTAAAATTTGTGTGTAAATGTGTGGGCACGGAGCCAAAGCTTTTCTCGATGTTTCCGGTTTCGTCCACCGTAGTATTTCGTCACACGAGTTCTCGAGTCTCATTTTTATTTCATAAATAATGAGCCCCGGCATTGAATTTCACAAGTCGATTTAATCACAAAAAACTTAATCTTCATGGTTGAGTTTATTTTTCTGTTTTATTGTACTTCCTGGTCCCGCAAACAATGATGAGAAACTCTTTTCTGAAACCCAAGGGAGAGCCTGCTGTCGTGCATCAAAATAACATAACAGAAAAAAAAACAGCTTATAACAATCGCTTTTAAATGTTTGAGCAAAAACGAAGCAAAGTTCTTGTGAGTTTGATTAATTTACGACTGTGCCGTGCCAATCACTATTTTACAACGACTTTTAGTTAATCAGAGGTCGTACAGCGAATGCCGTTAAAATGACCCAAATGTCAACGTATCTGCGAGCAGTAATAACAAAAACAGGGGCACTGCGTTTCGCTCGATAGTAAGTTCTTTCATCGATTCGATACAGTGGCGGGGAACGTTGCTGCAGTAAGAGCCTGTGCCAATTCACTAACGCGTTTTACTTTCCTCTCACTAATTTCGTTTTGTCAAATAACATATTACGAAATATTGAAAAATTCGTTAAAACGTTAGTCTATCGAATTTGGCAGGTTGCGGACGGGAGAACAGCGAATAAAATGTTTTTTTCCCGAAGGTTTTCACGGGGTTTCGATTAAGAGAGAGAGAGAGAGAGAGAAAAACAACCAAACAAAATTTTATTTATAAATATTGAAAAGTTGTTGTTATTTTGAGACAACGATTTAGCTGTTAATTCAAAAAAAAAAAATTTGTGACGAATTTTATTTGTGTACACCCACGATGCTGATGTGTTCCGCCGAGAGTTCCTCCGCACTCACTGCACTGCTACTGCGGATGCACTTATGCTGGCTGCGTGGCGTGTTTTATCGTGAATACGATGAGGAACAAAAGAGGGAGGGAGACGAGCGTCGACTCGCCATTTCCGTCGGAGCTTGCGCGATCCGAGCTTCGTTCAGGCTTCGCGTGTTTTCTCGGCTTGTCCGCGAAATGTTGTTAGGGATTTTGTGCGGTGGTAGAAAAGGTATTAGAAAAAATAAAAAATAAAAATAAAAATAAAAAAAAAAACCAATGCGAGAACAAGCTCGTGGGGACGGGAACACGAGGACGACGGACCACCTGCCACGCTTCTGGCTTCCACGCAACGCCGCGGTATTCTCGCCCTCGCTTTTCACCGATCAATAAACCGCGACGATGCTTTGCTACAGCTCCATCAACGAACCATGCGCCTGGCCTGGCTTCCAATCCCACTCTCACCCAAGTCACTCAAGAATCATTTGAATTTTTTTTTTTTTTTTTACCCCAGACGCACCCTTTTGTTGTCACCCATATACAGAAATAGTTTGATTTCCAAATGAACTCATGGTTTGTTTAATTTTCTATTGATTTTCTAGCCTGCCGCCACGTTCGTTGTTCAATTGTCTCAATTTACGTGATAATTGCCTCTGCTTAAAAGCTCAGAGCCTATTTCATGGATGAACAGTTATAAATTTACTATTTGTTTAACGATTTGGTTAAGCCGCGATAAATATTATTCTCGTAAATCACCAATAGAACGAGCAGGCTGATGGCTAATAAAGAGAATGTCAAAATCAACGTTAATAATGATTAATCAATTGTACCTCGAATTTCGGATATAAATTAAATGCGTTGAATTTTTATTTTCTTTCTACTCGAGCAGAATCCGAATCCACGAAATTGAAATGTCGTTGCGTTTGGTAAACCGAACGACAATGACAAATTGTTAAATCGGTATCGATCGTGCGTTGCACGATCTTGACGATCTGCGAGCCCGCGAGCATTGTAATTCTAAGATTATTCAGTGCCTCGTATAACTTGGGCAACACTGTCGATCGCACGCCCCGTCGATCCCACAAAAAACCGTCAGGAAAACAAAAGAGTTTCCATCAAATCGCGTTACGAATGAGCTCATTTTCGATTCTTTCGTATTCCACCCGGTGATCATTTTTTAATAATGATACGATGGGCTCTCGTCGTGTGTCTCGCCACTTTCGGCTTTCTCAGTTCGACAGGACAACGGATCGGTAGCAACAATCAAATCGTGAACAAGAATAATCGACTTGGTAATCATGTTTTACCGCAAACTTTGAATTTTATTATTTATTTGTTTTAGAAATTGAGGTGATACAAGATTAAAAAGTGTAGCAACCCGAATAAATCGTATAGTTAAAGTATCTCATAGAATGATTTACCGACTGCTGATTGCTAGGCAATGAGACGTCATGCGCAATGTAGCGGAATATCTCTTTTTAATCTTGATCGACCAGTGTCCGGTTGCAATGTAAAATAATTTGTAATGTTGTGAAAAAGAAGAAAAAAAAAATAGAAGTATTTGTAAGGAAACAGGAAAAGATGTGGTGAATTGACGAGCAGGGTGTAAAGATCGAGGGAATAATTTGATTCAGATGTTACCGCGTCTGTTGCGAATTCAACGTTTGCGAGTGCGTTCACTAATAAAACGCAATTGCGGAAAGGCAACAAAATACCTGCTAAGCGCAAGATATGGAAAGAGTTACTCCAAGAGTTCGCACTGTTGAAGAAGAGTATTCAGCCGATTTTGACGTCACAAAACACGAGCTATTTGAAGTTCGGCGCTAAGGATATGAATCGCCAGTTTGTAAATGTGGTTGGTGACCTCCGCTTCATGAAAGCAGAGTTGCAATACATAAAACACCAGACCCACGTCTTATGGGAAAATGTTTCGGACGCCCGTAGAGATCATAAGCGCCTTAGCAGGCCACTGTGGTGGATACTGAACAACATGACCGAGGTGACTAAATCCATGGACAGAACAGCGTCCTACATGGCGGAATTTCACCGGATTTATGGAACGACTGCCACGGGTATGCAGACTGCCGTTGAAAGGCTCAACGAGTTGAGCACATTGACGGATTCACTTCGAGAAACTCAATCGGGATTCGGTGCACTTACGACTGGCGTCGTTGAAGGAAATCAAAGAATTAGCAGCGCATTAGATGGGGTTCGAGAAATGCTACTTGCCTTGGGTCAGGAGATTCTTGAAAACAGAGACTACGTAATTGCGGGAGTGGGGAAGCTCGATGAATCTATGGGCTTGTGGAATAGTATCATATCAGTAAACATTTCTGATATAATGTCTCATCTTATTAGTCATGGCACGGCCATTGCTGCACTGTCTAGTAATTTATATGACATGTCACACGCCATTTTCGATTTTACGAATAACAGAGTTAGTATGTGGAACATGATGCAACAAATGTCGCAAACTTTGACCGATGTTAGCAATACAGGATCGAAAGTTGATACTGCTCTGAGTTCGGGACTGATCGATATGCAGATACGGATCAACGATTTGGCTAATATGATAGGTGCGGTTATGTCAGGCGTGAACGGCGTACAGTCTGATGTTACTATAATGAAAAGCGAATTAAACGATATCAAGCAAATTGTATGGAAAATATACATCGCAAACTGTTCGATCGACGGCTCAAGCGCTACGAACGGTGCTACGAACGGGAACGGACAATTAGGAGCCCCTCCGATCCCGGCTCCTATTTATCCGCCGCCTCCAGTCATATCGTTTCCACCACTTCCAATTCTGCCGCCTGGTATACCTCCTTATTTACCACCTGCTCCATTTCCAACCGATAGTATACCCAGTTATCCAGGGAGTCCTGCTTTACCAACAACGCCGTATCCCACAATTCCGATTTATCCGGGTTACCCACCTGTCTCACCGCCTTACGTTCCGAATGGTGGATTTCCGGATATGCACGTGCCCGATATAGTTCCGACACTCCCGCGACCTATGTGGCCGACGGTCCCACCCGGGCAAAATGGTTACACGTTACCGATGCGACTTCCCCCGGGTCCGCACGGACCGGGAGTTCCAATAGGGTATGGTAATCAATTTTACGGTACCTGTGTCTGCACTTGTTCGTGTCCTTGTATTTGCCCAAGAATGGACATGGAAGCCTATGATCTTTCGAATTTACTAAATTCTTCAATGTGGTCCGTGCCCAACCCCGATGGAACATACCGATATGGCGTGAGGAGAGATTGCCATTGTCTGTGTCCGTGTCCCTGTCCCCAGTTCCACATGATAATCAATGGACATCAGGCAGAAGGAGGGATACCACCATTTGCACCACCACCGTCTGGTCAAGGCAATGGCCATGCTATACCGACGGCCTCATGGATCCCACAATTGCCAGGATTCCCCTCAATACCAAACCCAAATATGCTGATGGATCTGGTAAATGAGCTGTTAAGAGCAAACATAGAGATTCGTCGAGATATCGAGCAGATAAAAGTTACAAATACGAAGGATCAGGAGGCGACGAGGCAAATTCTGATGGAGCATATGAACAAGTCTTTCGAATATCTTCTCCACCTGATACGCAGTAATTACAATGAAACCATTAAAATGATCAACGAACTGTCAGCGGGCGTTCGATTAATACAGATTCACTTGCATCAGTCATCGGAAAAGGCTACAATGTCTCTGGACATTTTATCTTCGAATTTTTTTCAATTCCACAAAGAACTCAGAGAATTACGTACGTATACTAATATAGAAATGGAAGAATAGATAAAAACTACAGCTGCTTATACCGAATTTTATATGGACCCAGTGTCTTCACCCACTCAGTTGATCGATCGTCTTACCGGGTATACCCCCATTGCCGAACGACTACCCTCATACATTCCGGGACTTCAACCACCGGAGTTTACTCCACCTGGTCAGGCACCATCCTATGTTCCCAATTATCCGGATGATCAACCTCATGGTAGACCACAGTTAATTTCCACAGGTACCAACCCCTACACGTTCGGAGGCCAAATGGGATTCAAGGATGCTGGAACGGTTCGACAACTGGGAGGGTCCAATGTTAAAACGGCCATCAACCCTCCGGTCCCAAAATCTTCGACATCCGAATCTGGACCCAACGTTTCCCAGGTTCCGGGGAAAGGGGATCAGAGAGACGTTACTCAACTGCGTATGCTTCCGATTCATCTCGATGCTCGCATTGAAGAAGCTCCAGAATTATCTGATGCAAATGAAAATGAGAGAAGGAGGAAAAAACAGAGCAAAATGGGTTGCGTTATCATTGAAGAGTGCGTCGATCCAGCTGAGCAGCAGTCGTCGCTTGTGATCCCTGAGGAACTCGCCTATCCCTTGATGCAGGACTTCCCAGACGAGATCAGCCGTGATGATGACGATATCGAGGAATCCGAGGAACCCGTTCAAGGTTAATATCATTCCATCATATCCATATGAATGTAAACATTTTTTTAGAATTTTGTTCCTACAATGCCGATCACATAGTGCGACAAGGAAGTTGGGGCATTCGATACACGATGGCTCTTCCGGCTCGAAGAATGTATACCGGTGGCATATTGGCCCTCAACAATTTATTTCAGCAACACATTAACAACCACTTAATCAATGTCTTCCAATCGAGTGAGTTTTTCCATCTGTAACTACGTGGAAGTCGCGCTAGAAACATGAAACTTGTTCCATCGTTTTTTAGATCCACTTTGGGGGCTTCGTCGGAAAGTGAAAGTACTTCGACCTGAACGGCGCAGACGAGTACGTCCTCGTCTTTTGAGAGCATCAAGATCATCAAGACCCCGAAAACGTCGATTTCGGCATGTTCGGCCGCCGATTAGCCCGAGCTCTTTGTTATCAGCTGCGAGTTCTCCTCATGACATACTGATAAGCAAACTACCATCGATAATCAGTGGGCCGTTCGGACAAGTTTCACCGAAGATAACGATGCCTGCAATAAAGGTTCCCTTCCCGTACAGCATGTCGTACAACGACGGGCGAGGTAATTCCTTCAGCATTAACGTCAACAGACGAAGTTATCCGCTAATGGAAGAAGCACATGAGGCCACAGTGGAAGACGAGCAGAGGCTTAAGAAGCGGCGATGTTGGATGGAACGAAAATGAAGTTACGAAAGAAAAACAGACATCAGGACTTGGTTGGATGGAGGACGGGTAACAGATGAAAGTTTGAAGAACGTGATTCGAGACTTTATCGAAAAGACCGTGGGAACGCAGATAAAAGTACACTAACAGTGTTACGGACAACCGCGAACTTGTCTTTGGAAACTGGTAACGAGTCTTTTTATTAGATTTCAAAGTCACTGATCATGGTTTGGCAGGTGTACCCTCAAAATTCTTGGTTCGTCATACCATCGTGCCAATAAAAATTCGATTCGGACATCTCGTTTGCAACAATTAAATTTTACTCGGCGACTGGATTAAACAAAATGAATTGAACAAATACACAAAAAACGAATCCTTATTGGTTTTCGGTGAAACGCGAGGCTTTCTAATCGAATGCGAACAACCGATAGAGCAGGAACACCAGACACGTAATCCCTGTGGAAATTGGTAATCAGAATCTAATTAAAGCTCAAAGTGGTACTACTGTTCCGTTGCTCCTGCAATCGGGAACGTTTTGTTTGCTAAAGCAGAGCATTCGATTGAAAAGCACACGTGACAGGCATACGATTCGGATCAGCGGAGAACGCATCACCAATCCCGGCAAACAGCAGCCGAACAATTAATTTCGGTGGTATTTAAATCGGTGTACCAATTAATTGCACAAAATGATTGCAATCGATTGCGCGTATCTATTTTACTTATCATGATTTTCTGGCTCCGATTTCGCCGATTAATTAGCAATACGAGTTCATTTGCGGAATTAACATTTTTCTTATCCCTAATTCAAAATCCATTTCGTAAAAATGCTTTGGCGTTCCGTTGCATGATTCTGGCGGCAGATGGCGTCTGCGGTATAAGTTTCCATTGAATATTCCATTGAATATTCGGTAAACGTTCCGAAAACTGTATTTTTTTTCCAAATATTAGCGGAAATAATGACGATTCCGGGAATTTAAAGTCACTTATTGCCGTTACTTGGTAAACGAGCGTTAATTTATAAACCTGATAATTCCCATCAGGACAAAATTCATTTGAGCGATAATTAAAAATCGATATTCTACTTATACGGAATTTCGTGTTGATTTTTCATGTGTCCGTAACGAATGAGGATATCATCGGTGGCTAATTTCAAGCGATTTATCTAATAGCACTACCGAAAAATGAACATTCTCAGTAATTACACGAATGCTCGTTCACGCGAAGCACATATTTTGGCCCATCCAATTGGCCTCTCCGTAATATTGCTCGTAATTATTTGTCGCTGGTGAATTGATGCTCGTTTCGCGATACGGAACGTTGCGCTCTTCTGACCACAAAACTTCATACACGAGCACCAAACGTTCAACGTTATTACCGAACAAGTGTTTGCCATTTGTCTGGCGAGTGGTTTCAAGGACGACTAATTATCGGACAGTATCCACCGTGGAAGGGAATTCATCATCTGGGCCGTAGTTTCAAGTTCCGCTTGATGAATGCCGACGGAGCAGGTAGGAAAAAAAACCAACGTAACGATGATAATTAGGTGATAAAAAAATGCCAGCATTCGGACATGTTTACAAATAACTGATAGGCTTTTTTTTCAATGGCAATGAGCCAAACGAATGACCAGCGTGAGAAAATTTACATACGATGTCGCAACACACTGTCGGCATACATTATAATAATGACATTCAATTTTTTCGTCATCTGGTCTACTCCGGCACGTAAATACGATGACGAATATCAATGAACCGTCGAGTTCCGTAGTTTTGCAATCGAGGTGACGATGGTGACGTGAGATCGAAAGTCCCACGTGATTAAATCGTAGCGATATTTACACACATGCCCTCCTGATCATTCCACGTCGGATCAAAGTACACGAGAATTATGAACGCGGGAGTAGTCGCTGTGTATATCCAACGTATTTATTAGAAAGCGAGAAGGGATCGTCCAAAACGAATATTCTCACGATTTTTCGTTTCAACGGATGCATCGATTTCATTCATTCTCTCTCTCTTTGAATTCTTCCAAATTTTTCACTATTTTTTACTGTTTTTTTTTTTTCACTCTGGTCAAACTCGTTTTCGTTTTATTTTGCTTGAATAAAATATATTAAAAGGTTTTTATAATAATTAATATAAAAAAGTTGATGTTTTTGAAGTTTCAAAATCGGCTGATTTTTTTCAGATGTTTTTTGAATGAGAATGTTTCGAAAATTTGATAGAATAAAAATGTTGATTGAGCAGCAAGTTTTATACTTAATAAGGTTTTACTGGAATAGTAGTTTTTTAGTGGCTACGAGACTCTTTTCCTTATGAAACTTTATGAAGGCCAGCGAGTAATAATATGTTTGATAGTTGCGTGTGCGGGAGAGAAGCGGTGCGCGCTAAGTGATCGTATTCGCGATCGTCGTTGTTGTTGGGTTTGCGGCCTGTCGTTCTCTCTCTCTCTCTCTCTCTCTCTCTCTCTCCACTCTCTTTCTCTTCTCTCTCTTTCTCTCTTTATCTCCGTCTCTCTTCTCTCCGTTAATTCGTCGTCGTATTCCGATGTTCGTGAATGGTGGGGAAACTCGTTCGTATCTGGTAGCTTTAAAGTCGTCTGGTGTTTGACTGGAAAACCTTCAGTTCACCGGACGAACGGTCCCAGCTCGCGATCGGCACTGAAATTATATTTTTTTACCATTCTTATTTTTCTACTGATAAAATAAACCATAAATTTAAAATCCGCGTTGATTAATCAAGATTTCGGTTTAAGAATTATTTTCGCAGGAATCATCGTAACATTTATTCGCCGAGAAAGAGACTCGTTTGTAAATTTGTTTTTAAAGGTGAGTTCACAAAGTCGTTGGTGCACGTGCACTCAAGATTGCGAATGTAGGAAAAATCTGTCAGAAAAGAAATCTTTTGTTTTTTCCATCAAGAGGATATTTTTATTGGTAGAAAAAACATAATAATAAATAAACAAGTTAACCGGAGGTTCCGGAAGGCCACGAAATTATGCAGGCAGGCACAGTGCGTTTCTAACATTCTGTAACCAAGGTTCATCGGCCGGATCCGTTCCAACAACGAGGCTCTGTCGAACAGTGACATTTAACGTGCGGATGCAATTTTCGATAATTATAGTACAGCCACGAGTTAAAAATTATTGTTTAATTATGAGAGATTTGAGTTTTGATGAGAGTTTTTAAGCAACAGTTCGATCACAGAGCAAAAAGATGCACCGAGAAATACACTCGTGGTTCTTCTATATTTAGGTACACGCGGGGCTTCGCCGCGTAAAGTCTTATTTTAACGTGTTACAAAAGTCTCGGTTCTAATCATGCAAGTAATTTATTAAAAATAAAAAAATATTATTTACACCAAGTAATTTGCATTTGAAAACGATAAAAATGTCACTTACATAAATATATGATAAATAAACACTCGACTCACCGTGAATAATGACGTCTGTGGAAACGTCGCATAAAAATAACGTATTAAACACTATCTTTCGATAGACTTCTCTTATCACTGTTATCGCACGTTTCTAGATCAAGTTACAAAGTTAAAACTCATCGTAACCAATCACTGCAGGGGAACGCGTCGATGAATTGTATTTTCGAATTACCATAAGCATTTATTTACTTTTTTTTGTTGTCTAGAAACTAAAAAAATGTGTTGCTGATTTACCGGCCAAAGACTCGATATAACAAAAGAATTATTAAGAAAAAAAAACACCCACACACACACTTTTTCTTATTAACATAAAATAATGGTGAGCTTGGCACGTGGGACTTCACGACTTGTATTGTCATTGGAGAGTAGTGCTAAGTTCTTGAGCAGCAGAAACTCCAGACCATACTCACAAGCAGCGACAAAATGCAAAATTATCGAAGGAAACAACGGCGAAAGAATTTTCACATCGCCACATCCTTCGGTCGAAGTTCCATCGGAAATGATCCATGAATTTGTTTGGAAAAATGTTCATCGGCTGCCCAACAATATTGCACTTGTAAGTACTTCGATCTTCCAATAAAAAAAAGGACAAATAAACATTTTTGTTTTTCATACAAATTATATTATTGTAGGAAAAAAATAATGAGCTCATTTTAACGTGTTTATATAAATTAATAATTAACTTTGCTGATTCAAATGTTATCATTAGTAGGCGATTGGACTTTTCATCATTTTCCTTCATATTATTTTGTCATACTCGTGAACTTTGGAATTTGAATAGAATTATTTATCGTACAAAAAAATAAATATTTACGAATAAAAAAAAAAAAAACGTTGCGAAAGCTGTGATACTTATGTTTGGACTTTTGATTCCGACGGTATTTATCAGGAATGTGGAATCACAGGAAGAAAATATTCATACGCTCAAGCTCGAGATGCCGCCAATTTCTTTGCCAGAAGTTTGCTCAATTTGGGCCTTAAAGAAGGCGACGTTGTTGCCCTTATTTCTCCAAATGTACCTGAGTGCCCAATATCTTTTTTGGGTGTACTCGAGGCCGGGATGATCCTTACAACCGTCAATCCCTTTTACACAGTCGGTGAGTGATTTTATTCATAAATATTTTAATGAGGATCCAATCTGTACCTGAACGTCAGATTCAAATTTTCACAACCTGTTACTTTTTCTTTCCTTTCCTCCGAGTGTAAAGGAAATTAATATAAATTTTGTTATGACAAGCTGACCCGTTTAAAAATTTTTTTTATTATATTTTTTTAAATCTCCGCAAGAGCCTTCGCGTCCCAGCATAAAATCTGTTATGAAAGAAGTTGTAGAATGAATGGTACGCGTGTGTAGAAATGGGAGGGAGTTGCGGTCCAAAGATCATTCTGGTTGAGCGCATGGCGTATATCAAACTTGATGATCAACAGCCACGCAAACATATAAAATAGGAGAATATAAAAATTTACAGACGAAATGAAGAAGCAATTGGTGGATTCGGGGGCCAAGGCGATAATAACGTCAGCGGAAATAGCGCAAGGTGTATTGACAGCCGCCAACAATTTGTTACCCCCAGAAACCCCAAAAATAGTGATCGATGATGGAACATTGGAAATTCCAGAAGGAACGATACCGTTCAAGGTACGAATTCCCTAGCGAAAGACAAATCCCTTTAACTTGTGCTGTATGACATCCATTATTTTTAGGATTTGATCACACGCGGCAGGTCATTGCCTCCATTGCCAGAAAAAAATGAGAATCCTGATGAATTGGCCGTTTTGCCATATTCCAGTGGAACAACCGGAATGCCAAAAGGTGTCGAGCTCACCCACAGAAATCTCGTATCAGATATGGTCATGGTCAACAACAGTTTGCATCCGAGTATATTTGCGAGTAAGTCGCACGTTTCAAATACTTTATAGATCGGTATGAGGAAAGATAAAAAAGGGGGCAAGTCTCAAGGCGACCTTTGATTATTGCATCGAAGTATCAAAGTGTATTAGAACGCTACACGCCTCCGTGTTGATGTTCAGTCATCAAGCAGACGGTCAAAGTCCTTCCGCGTCAACGACACCGCGATTAATTACCACTCGTTGCCGACTACGTCACGAGGCAACGCTCACATTTAAATCTTCGTTCCACTATCTCATTCCGCTGCTGATATTTTTATATATACGAGCTCGTGTGGTAAACCGTTTTGAACCGCGTCAGTGTGCACACGGGCGTACGTAATATTGCTGATAAAAAAAAAAAGACAATTGACTGATACAGACAGCGTTGGGCCTCTTATCTTTTTGTGGCTTTTAATGATGTTCTAAGATCAGGCTAAGAGGCAGGTTTTCAATTTTCTGATGATATGACGATCCACTGAAATAGCAGTGCAAAATAAGTTAAGGAAGAGCATTGCAATGAAACATTTTGCAGATGGGACAAGGGACGTGATTCCAGCGTTTCTGCCATTCTTCCACATTTACGGAATGAACGCCTTAATGTTGCCAAAATTAGAGCTTGGTTCAAAGTTAGTGACGATGCCTAAGTTTACGCCTGAGATATTCCTCAATGTCCTGGACCATCATCAGGTAATAATAGGCACAATATTTATTTAGCATCCGCAGATGTAGTTGAATACGTAAAATAAGTTGATTATGAATGACAGCAGGGTACGGACAGATATTCTAAATGAAATATTGTTGTTGTTGTCGTTGCGTCATCTTCTTGGATGCATCAAAGTGCACGCAGCTGTTCTGTGTGCCCCAAATTGTTCTCTTTTTGGCCGCATCCCCTCTGGTAAAGGAAAAACACCTGCAAGCGATGCGAGCCATATTCAGTGGTGCAGCACCCCTCGCGGAGTCAGACGTTGAACGCGTCTACCAGAAGTTTGGGGTCTTAGAACACAATCTCAAGTTCCTACAGGGCTACGGCATGACGGAATGTTCTGCAGTGACTTTCCTCGAATCTTCCAACAGCAAATACGCCAGCATCGGACATCCGATTTGCAACAGTGAAGCAAGGCTGGTCGACCCAGTGACCAATCAGGACATCTCGACACCTGGACAAACCGGTGAACTCTGGCTTCGTGGACCCCACGTCATGAGGGCCTATCGCAACAATCCTGACGCAACGAGACACGCCGTTACCGACGGTTGGCTCAAAACCGGTGACATTGCTTATTTTGACCAAGATCGCGATTTTTTCATTACCGACAGGCTCAAGGAACTCGTCAAGGTCAAAGGATTCCAAGTACCACCTGCCGAACTCGAAGCCCTTCTCCGCACTCATCCCGACATTGAAGATGCTGCTGTCATCGGCATTCCTGATCCCCGATCTGGCGAAGTACCTAAAGCCTTTGTCTTGAAGAAAAAGGGCACTAACCTCAGCGAGGAACAAGTCCAACAATTCGTCATTGGCAAGGTCTCCGAGTACAAGGAACTCAAAGGTCATTATATTTTTCTTTCTTTACACTCTTGTCATTGTTTTTTTTTTCCTTTTTGACGAATAACGAATGACCTCATCCTGCAGGTGGTGTCAAGTTCGTAGAATCAATTCCCCGCAATCCATCGGGCAAGATTCTTCGCATCAAACTCAAGGAACTCTATCCACAGTGAAGACGACTTTACTATGAAAAATTGTAAGTTTATCTTTTCGGGAAGCTCCAGGGTCATTTTGACCCTTTGAGCTGTACACGGTTTTCTTACGTGGAATTGACTAGAAATTTCATTCCCGAGGGTTCCTGGGCACGCTGATTACGAATCTGAACGTAAAACTTGAAAATTCGAAATCAAACGTTCCTTCTTTTTTTTAAACAAAAATGGCGGAACAAAAAATTTTGAAAAAATTCTCTAAAATTCTTTGGAGTGTATCGAGGCTGTGAAAAAATTGACATTCCGATATTCATAGTCGTTTAACGGAGAATGAATTTTTCAAAAAATCAGAAAAGTCAAAAGTTCGATTTATGACTCGCAGGGTTAAATAGAGAACGATCGCGTGGTCCAGGCTCGGGAGAAACTGAACTTCCTTCATCCTCCTAATGTAAATATTTCAAATGTGACAATTTATTTTTGTTAAAAAAGAAAAAAAAAAAACTTTCGTACGACTAGAGTTGTTTTTTTTTCTTGATTCCTTATTTTTTGTTTGCGATATTGTACGATGAGAAAGAGCTTCTCGCGCAAATCGAGAGGTTTCCATTTTCCAAAGAGACGAAGATGCTCTGTACATATGCGCGCGAGTGTTTTTGTGTGCGAACAAACACAAAGCGTTTCCGAGGTTGAGAACAGGAACAGAAATGATAATAAAAATAGGAGATAAAAAAAAAGCAGTAAAAATGGAGAATAAACATGGTGCAGGCGGTGGATGAGAGGGCGAGACGAGGGTGCGGCAAAGTATACGTTACATGCGAGATGCAAAATAGGCAACCCGGGGCGAAAAGATGGCAAGAAAAAAGAAGTATGTGGAAGACAAAAAAAATATAGAAACCGAGTAAGAGACGAGGATAGGGGGCGGAGCGGGGGTGAGAAAACGGAACGACGTTTGCCTCGAGGCAAAGCGAGAGCACACTCTGGATATGTGCGACGAGACAAGAGAAAAATGTAAATCTCGCATGCGAGAAAAAGTGTCAAGAAGAAATAAAAAGAAATCGATGAGAGACATTTGAAAAAAAAAAAAAAATAAATAAATAAAACGTATGAAAATTTGAGTAGAAAAAAAGAAATTCGATTTGCTGGGATTTTGAAAGAAAACACAGTGGAAAAAGGGTGCACAAGGATTTTTGTTTGTATCAAGAATTCGAATACTTCGCAACTGTCCAGCTTCGGTTATCCTGACCTGGCCCTGACCAGGGCCTGATTACAATAATCTTTCGAGACTGAAAATGGCAGCAGTAGGTCAAAGACACCAGAGTTGATAAATGAAAAATGGATGTGACATGGTTACACAGAGATAAAACGTAAACGAGTCGTTATCGTGTCGAGAGCAGAATTTGCAGCCTAGCTCTTTAAAGCTCTTGACGCTCTCTCCACCGGTGCACAGGTAGAATGACGAATTTTTCTTCGGCCAGAGGGGAATCCGAGGTTCGAGCTTTGCCTCGAATTCTCTAGGAAATGAAGGAGAGAGTCGTGCGAGGTGACGTCGTAATTTCCGGAACGCTCTCTCTCGCCAGTGCTGCAGGGAAAAACCTCGGGATCATATGTAGTCCAGACAATAAAAGACAAGAGAAAAGATGGACAAATCCTGGCGAGGTTGTCATTCACATACACACGCGCGAATACTTTCAAATAAAACTCTGTAGCAATTGGTTGGACAAATGGAACGAGTGAAAAGTGTTGTTGTACCGCGTGGCAAATTCTCGTTGAGCTGACTGACAAATTTCTTCAATTTAGTAAATTCCTCGCTATGAAGAAGAAGAAGAAGAAATAGTAAGAGCTCGAGAGAACAAGAATACTTCAAATTGGAGACTATTTTTACAATGAAATTTCAACGAGAGTTGGATGAAAATTGTTGGGAAAACCGAGAGTGTACAGTGACGTTATGACACGAAGCTTCTTCTCACTATTCTTAACTCGAGTTCACATTTTCGCCTTTTTCTCTTTTTTTAATCCGATCAATGGCAAGAGTGTCTTTATGTTGGAATAATAAGGCTGAAAAAATAATAAAAGAAGTAAGAAAAGAATAAGGTGGCGCAAAAAAACGCCAAGTTCTGGCCGATGGGGAAGAAAAAAAAAGAAAAAGAAAAAGAAAACAAAGAGGGAGGAAGGAAAAGAAGGTAAGGCGCGCCCACGGGTCATATCGGTAGCTGGGGAAAAGGGTGACAGGAGCTGGCGAAGGAAAGGGACTTTGAAACGAGCTTGGATGTTCGCATAATAAAATCGTTTCTCGAGTAAAATGGAAAGTGCCAGATTTTCTCGCGCTTTCGTAACAACTTTAATATTTTGTGTCTTTTGGACAGATTTATTCGAAAAAGTTTGGAGACACGAGTGAGGCTCCGCGTTTCTTGACAAGTAAAAATATTCTAAAAGGTGGTGTGAATTTTTCAAAATTACTTCGCTGTTATCAAATTATTGATTTTTTTTGTTTCTATTTCAACTTTTACACAAACTAATGCCCCGAGGGTTCGTTATTAAAAGAATAGAGTAGTCAAAATGGAGCTCCGATTGGAACGTCCGGTCGAGCCTCCCCCGACGAACGTTCCTACGTCATTGCACACCCGGAACTGCAGTTTTGCTGCAGTTTCACTAAAACAAAGAGACAAAATGAACAAACAAAATAAAAACAAACGCTTTGCTGCATTAAATTGGTATGAAATAAAAAAAAAAAACTCGCGCGATCTATGGGCCCATTGTGCTTCCCTTGCGACGTGAGAAATTTCAATTAAAAAACATTCTTCGTTGCCTTTTGTCGATTTTTTTATTTATTTTTTAACACGTTCACCAATTCGTCACTGACGCGCGTTTCTCACTCGATTTTATTGCCTTTTTTTTACTCTGTTGCCTCCGGCGACATATATCTAGAATTATCTACACGTCGCGCCGAGGATGCCCAGCAGCCGTATGTCCGCACGAACCATCGTCCAACACCCTCGCTATGACGACTTTTTATTTTATTTTTTTAATTTTTATTTTATTCCTCGCAGTGTAAAAATGGACGGCTATATGTTATTTTTATTATTGAATCTTTCCGCCATATTCCATTGTTTGTTATGATGGGGAAAAAGTCAAAAAAGTCATTTTTACATGGTAACAATGTTGGAAAGCTCCCGACTGCATGCACCGACCTCCAGTAATTTAGATCCGAGAACGGATTTAAAAAATACCTGTAAACCGTTTCCCTAGAGGTTTCCGCAACCAACTGATTTTTCGTTCAGCCCCCATCACTAAAATACGAGAGACACAAAAATTCCGCCAAGAACTTTTTTTTAGGAAATTTGATTCTCTACAAGATTGGTCCTATGGACTTTTTGTCTATCTCCAACCGTTTCATCGGAATAAGCGTTTGACGAAGACCTAACGTGAAATTTTAACAAAAAAGCAAATGATCCGGTTGGAGGTTTGACAAAAAAATATACCATGACTTTGTAACTTGGATTTCATTCTGAACTCCGAATATTCTGGACCTCGATTAAAGAAACCGATGTTAAAATCGCGAAATAAAGTAAGCACCGTGGAGATGGGTTGGCGAAAGAGTCAGTGTCAGAGAGATTTTCGTTTAGAGGTTCAACTTACAATTAGTTGAAAGCAAGTATACTTTGATAATTAAAATAGGTCTTGAACAGCCGGAGGCGCAGGTATAATTCCATTACGAAATATTTCATCAAGATATAACTACACAAATATGAATATATCTATAGAGAAAGAGTGTATGTACGTAGCGAAAGCTTATAAGAGGATCTTTGCTCTCGCTACCGCGACTGGGGACTCGACTTATCTGTGTCTCTTCCATAATGAAGCTCCGATGAATGGAAAAACTTTAGTGAATTTCTCCAACGTACTGAAATACTTTCAGGCTCTTCACCCTTCAAATTACCTTTGAAAAAACTAATAATCTCCAAAAGACTGAACAATTTCACAATCCACATTGTGCTGCTAATGAATGACAGTATAGTTTTCCGCAGCGTCGTCAAAAAAGTATTCGCCTCATAAATCCCTGCAACAATTACGATCTCTATCGTAGAACTTTTATATTTCACATTGTCTTTTTGATTATGAATAATTTCTCCAGCCCTGATAATTAGGAGAATCATTGACAAATTATTTCTTCTAAAAAATCCAAGAGGAAAATTAACGTCGCGTAAAAATACTTAAAATACAAATTAAAATAAATATTATTATCAATATTAAATATTAATATATATTAATTATAAATATATAAATCATATAAATTATAAATTAATCCAATATTAAAATTGAAATAAAAAAATATTTACTAAAAAAAATATAAAAAAAACGATTCGATACTAAAAAGACACGATTTTCAAACGCATTTGCTTTGCCAATGAACCCCAGAAGCAACGAATCAGATGACAATTGTTTTGATAAAAATTTTAATATATTATTTTTATTATTTATTTTTATTCTCAAGCAGATATTCATCAAGGACTTGACTTCTTTGTTTGTTTTTTTTTTTCTTATTTGTACAGCTTGTCAGGAGCTCTTGAAAGAATATCGTAGAGCAAACCTAACACTTTGTCGTAATTCCCTCTCTTTTTTTTTTTTTTTTCTTTCTTTATTTCTCTGTGGAAAGTCTCGGGCGGTAGTTTTTCATTGCGGAAAGGGGTAGCTGGAGTGAGAACGCGCGACCCAGACTCATCCCTTCCATGTCTCATGATTTTCGCGGGCGCTGGCGGGTGCGGAGAGCGGGCAGCGGGGCAAGCGGGGCGACTGGTATACACAATTTCTGTTTCCCCTGGCGCCTGCCGGCCGCGCGCGGGCTACACCCATGAGTGAGAGGGAGAGGGAGATCAGAGGCGACGTCGAGGCTCGCGCGGTTTAGTCGTCCGCGCACCCTCTGACGGAGAGGGTGGCTCGCAACTTTGGTTACGAAAATCGTTCAACACAAGTTTACTAATATATCGAAGGATACGATTTTTCCCGCGCCTATTTATAAACATTTTGTGCTTTATTTTTAATTGAATTTTTTCGCAATTTTGTGTCCCCAGGAAAATATTTTTTCTGGCAGTTTCCAAATTATTATTATTTCAATTCTATGTGACAGTGTGTGCTTTTAAGGAGTTTATTAAAAAATATTAAAATAAGGTTTAAAACCTTTGTTTTCACTGGAGCCGATCGTGTTCGAATGCAATTTTTTTATTTTCACAACTTTACACATCAGCCAACGAAACGAGAGCACATTTTAAGAACCGCAGCTCATCATTATCGTGGGTAAGTACTGTTTGTTTATTTTATTAATTAACAATAATAATTAACGTTGAAAAACAAACACAGATTTTTGTTTTTAAAGTAATAAATGAAAATAATTGAAAATATACGTTGTAAAAAAAAGTTTGTCGATCAAGATATCGTACGGACGAATTTATCAGTAAAACAGTAACGGATACTCGTTTTTTTTTTTTTTTTTTTGCCCGATTGTATTTTGTTCTTTTCCCGCGGCACGTCGTTCATTCACACAAACACGTGTGCATGAAATACTGACCGACGCCCAACCATTAAAAACGTTGAAATTGGAGAACGTTGCACTTTTATCGGACGCAACGAGCCGAACGGTTTTACACAAAGTTGCATCGATTTTTTTTCCAACCAAAAATCCCAATGGATAGTCGTTCGAGAAGAAAACTTTTTTTTTCTTGTCAAATAATACCCGCGTGTCTTGTTTTTGTTTTTATTTTTCTTATTTTATTTAAAACAATTTTTGTTTTTTTTTTTTTACTGATTTTAAATTTGTTATATATTATTAATAATAATTTTATGATTTTTTGGTAATTAGAGAAGAAAAAATAGTTTTGATTTAGTGGAATTTTGTCCTGCACGTAAATGGACAAGGTTAGAATTGGCGAATGGCAGCGTCAGAACGATAAAGCTCGATCGTAAAGTTTCCTCAGTCGTGACACTTTTTTTTTCTTTCCTCCTCTTCTTCTTTCGCCCATTCCTCTTGGCGAGCGTGACGGATCTTTATATAAGGCGCTTTTTTTCTCTTCTTTTTTGGCTTTTTTTTCTTTTTTCTTTCATACCAAAGTCTTTGAACATAGTGCTAGCAGGACAGTGGCTATCGGAGCTGGCTTGATTCGAAGGGTGAAGGGGTGGCGACGAGGCCGACTGAGAGCTTTGAGGAAAAAATTCGATTTCTCTTGCGGTACGTCTATCGTTCTCGATCCAGCGCAGACTCTTCTCTCTCTCGATTTAAATAGTTTTTCTTTTGTATTTATATATATTGATTATTTTACCTCCGGCAGTCGACCGAACCGATGATCTATTTTATGAAAAAAAAACGCTTTCCCAATTTTAGCTTAAACAAATAATCAATATTTTTTTTAGTAAAAAAAAAAAGTTAAATATTCAACAATTTCGCAGAAATTTTCATGGTTTCATTCGTTTACAGTTTTTTTTATTTTTTATTATTCAACGACTATTTAAACAAGGAACACCAGATTTTTTGGATTTCCATGGTCCCTGGGACAAAAAAAACCGTGAAAAAAATATAAAGTATAATTTTTTGTTAATTGCACAAATACCACGAACAAATGAATATTCGAATTTCGTAATTTTTTTCATAAACTTCATACACTCCGGAAAAGTTGACAGAATTTTTTCAAAATTTTTCCTACGGTCATTTGTTTTGAAAAAAAAATGAATAAAAAAATAAGCAATAATTTTGAATAATCAAATTAAAACTTCAATGAATGGCTCAAAAAGTTGATAAAAAATAACTCAGTTCGTAAATTTTTTCGTAATTTGAAAAAAAAAAATATATATACCATCATAAAAAGTTTCTGAAGTTTTTTCAACACCAAACGAGCAACAGATTAACAAGAGTCGATGTATTGAGTAAAAAAATAAAAAAATAAATAAAAAGTTGGTTCGAATCCCAGAAACTAAACAACAATATGTATAAAAATGATGAAGAAAAAAAGGCGAGGATTATTTATTCTCCCCTACGAAAAGAATCCTCTTTATTGAGATGGCAAAGGTCGATCAATTTGTATCACACACACATTATATCAATTGGTTCTTGGTACGTGAGTAAAATGTAATAATCAAAAAGTCAGAAAAATAGGATGGAAAGAGGGAAATAAAGAGAAGAATTTCGTTTATGGCAACTGAAGAACTTTTTAGGGTGAACTCGTTTGGAGAAAAATATATAAATAAATAAATAAATAATAAGGAGTCCCCTCACTGTGACGTTTCCTAAAATGGACCGTATCTAAATTTCTCTCTTTTCATTTGACTCTTGAGAAATGGGAAGATATTAAAGGAATAAGGTGTAAGATGGTTGAATAGGTTGGTAAGGGAAGGGAGAAAGGAATGAGCCAGACGAGAATTGAATGTTGGATAACGTCGCTCGAGTATAAGTATATGTCATATTTCTTCTCTCTTTTTATTCTTGCTTTATGTTTCTCCTTCTCCTTTTCTGGCTCGTTGTCATTCTGGCTCACGTATTTCTCGACGTTTTCGTTGTTAGTATGGATAAGGTAAGCTGCTTCGGGAAATAAGCTCTTCGTGCGTACGTTTGAAAGAGGCTTTTCCGCCGTAGGGAATGAGAAGTCTTGAGTCGTATACGACACATGGAATTAAATGAAGAGTAGAAGTTCTTTGCTTTTAGGCGAACGTTGTTATCTCCTTTTATTCTATTTTTATTCCGTGAGTCGTTACGTTTAGTGCTTCGTATGCCATTTGTAAATATCAGCACTGTAAAGATATATTGGCGAATAAGAGTGAAATAGAGGGTCGTGAAAAAATGATACGATAAAAAAAGAAAAAAATAAGGAAAGTATAAAAGGACGAAAAAAAAATGAGACTTAGTTTTCTTCCTGGCGAGAGTGCATTGGACCCCGTTGCGCTTGTTCGGTTACGGGAAACGTAGAAGCTCGTGTTTACCCCTTTTAACGTCGAGTACACCGGTAAGAGAGGAATGACGAGTTGGAGGAAAAGGAACATGTGGACCGGTGGCTCACAGAGAAAGAAAGGCTACATAATGCCAAGTACCTGCCTGTTTTTCCTCTTTTTTTTCCTCTCAAACCTCCGGTCGTGTAATGTTTTCTCTCTTTCTCTCTTTGCCTTTATCTACTTGTTTTTTGCTTTGTTCCTCAGCTCGTTCCTCCACACTGTACTCGGGAAAGTAACGAGCTCGCAGCCAACGAGACACGTGCTCCAACCTCGAAACTCTACCGATTAGGAACTCCAACCCCCTTTACCTTCCGGCCCTCGCTTCGTTTAGAAAAAGTGTCCTCCACTCGAGATTTTTCTCTTTTTTCCTCTCGTCTTTTTGTTTCATTACTAATTGTAGCATTTGTTTGCTCTTATTATTTATTCAAACAGCAACACCACCAGATACTCAAATAATCCGCAACATTAATACCTCGCAGTGAAATACACATTTTTAGATCAATTGTTTGTTTTTTTGTTGACGAAAAAACGCATGAAAAACGTTAAAATATTACATCTGCGTTCATATCCCGTTCGCCTTATCAGGGCCTGATCAGGATTGTAACTGTTAACAAAAATCTCTGCTTCTGATTAAGATTTCTTCATGTGCGTAAATGATTTCGCAATCAAAACGTCCGATCAGGTTCTGACATCACGAAAATCAGACGAACCTTATCATATTTAATTTTTTTCTAAATCTACGTATCCTAACTTTGCCCTAAATGAATCGTGATCAAGTAAACTTTGCCAAACTTGAAAACACTTTGTTTCTGGTTACCCTGACCCGGTCGCAGATGAATACTGATTAGGTAAATGTTTTCTCAAGTTAATATATTTTGTCTGCGCCTACCCCGACATTACTGACCCGGCCCTGACCAGGGCCTGATGAGAATAGCGTCCTCAGACATATCCCGCCACTCTATCCGTATTTGAAGCTGACGTAAGCCCGGGTATTAATATATTAAGTATTCAGTGAATAACGCAGGCTCATCCATAAACAAAATGGACAGTTGACCCTGCACCAGAGTGTAAATAACCAATCACATCAGTAGTATATACGGCAATAGTCAGACTTGTTACGCGCACGAATAGAAACACACACACACACAGAGAGACGGTGAGCTTTCGAACTAAACGCGAAGTAATCTCGCATTAGCATAATCTCTCGCGGCTGAGAGGAGCTTTTTGGAAGGGTTCTCTTCCCTCCTAACCCTTCATCCCTTGCTCTACCTACCCTTGGATAATTCTCATTCGCTTGAGTAGACTGTGCTCGCTGAAGCTTTATCCAAAGCAATGGTCGCGAAAAGTACTTTTCAGGAGTACCCAGAGGCTGCTTCTCTCTTCCTTTCATTCTTGCACTCGATGCCACCCCTTCTGCAGCTGTTTCCATACATATTCCTGTTAATTCAACGCTAAATTAAGCTTCAAATCGAACGAATGATCCCAACAGTTACGAGCATAACGTATTGGGCCTAAACGGATCATTAGACTCTCTCTCTCTCTGCTCTTTGATACTTGCTCTGCATATATATATATATATATCGAGAAAAGGGAGGGCTCAATGGGTACAGCCCTTCATCACATGTGCACCCAGTTTCGTTTCTCCGGATATTTATTGTGCCTTTCGGCTTAACGAGTTAATTAAGCCGCCCACAACCAAGTTTTTTATGCAAAAAATAACCCACGTCATTCCTCAGTAACATTGCACTGCAATTAGTTTCAAAAATCGACAGGTTAAATAACACGATTTAAATTTTTTTTTTTTTTTTTTCCATATTATACACCTTCATTAGCGAAATTTTTTTAATGAGAAAATATTCATCAACCATCGTCCAACGAGCTTGATGACAAATCGATAACAGATGCAAATAATACTTCGATATATATATATATATAAATACACACACGACACCACACACATACACATTAAGTTTTCTCCTCACGTAACTTTCGCGCAAATAGAGTTAATAAATTGTTTGCCACGTTTGGTTTACCGTGTAACCCCCCCCCCCCCGCCCCCCGCCCCCCAAACACCCTTTTTCTCTCTCACTTGGTTCATTGCTTTCTCTACTGGCCTGCACTCGTCTCGTTATCACTCTATCCAATTAATTAATAAATAGGGATTCTCGTTTTCAATTTTCCTACCGCAGTATATATAGAATGCAAAACAAAGCTCCGAATTGTAATCCCTCGGTTTATATTCGCATAAAGCACTATTAAAACACACACGATTCGCTCGTTTGTTATTGATATTTAGACTCGATTAATTTGTTTTTTTTTTTTTTTTCACGTGCACATTAACACAATACAATTTTTTTTAAATTTAATGTAATAACGAAAATAATTGGTAAATGAAAATATTACGAATTAAATAAATTTAACAATTTGACTTTCATCAAATTCTAGTCTTATTTATGAAGAATTTTTAACATCTCTGATTATGGGCCCAAAAAGTATGAAACTCCATAAAGGAAGAAATTCCTTAATAGTCAAATTTAACACCGATAGAAAATTTGATAAAATTATTATTATTATTTAATATATCTGGTCATCTTTATAGTTGAGTCAGAGTTTCTAACTGTATATTTAGAAGGTTAGAGAGTCTCGAGTTTCTGGGGTTGGGAGGAGGCTGATGCAGCTTCGTCTCGTCTTGGGTCTTGTGTATCTCGTGTGGAAAGCGTGTGCACGGTAATTTCGACCTCCGATAGGCTTAGAGAACGTTTACAGACCTAAGACTCGTGTAAATTATTCGGAAGCTTAATAGAGCCGAGTATAACGTATATTGTGTGCGGTTCGGATATATGCACAGTTCGTATATATAATCAGGGATGATATGAGACAACAGAAGGGATTATGTCAACTGACCTGAATACGTTGACAAGAAAATGGTTGGATGACAATGGCTATGAATAATCGAGAGTCAAGATGAGTTCAGCAGGTGGAGGTGGTGGTCGTTAAAGGGACAAATGTTTATTCTAATGGAAATTGGATAAACAATAAATGTCTGAATATCCAGCATGATTCGTTGATTTGGTTGGTTAATGCAAAGAGATTGGAATACATTGGAATAATAATGGATTTATGTACGAGTTCCATTGGCGAAATATACTCTCGTTGCTTCTAATGGATAATGATCCGTGAGTCCAATCCATACAAGCAATCTGTTCGTTCTTCCTTTCATTTGGCTTAAATTCCTCAGTGGCTGATATACGAGCTTGTGTTACCTGTCTCTCGTAAACATACTCATACATATGACCGTTTAAACGTATACGATTATACACACGTAGTCACGTCAATGGGTCAACCCCAGGAGGGCGTACAATTCGTGTCTAGGCCAGCTACATTTTCCCTTTTCACTCGGGTATACAACTAAGCTTCGTTATAGATACAGGGTGTTCCACAGTTGATGGTTTCTGATGTGCACTCGTGTTCAGGAATGAATTTAGCGTCGAAAGTTTAGTTCGTCTCGAAAAATCGTTCATCATTGTCGTTTTTTGGATATACTGCCAAAACGGTTGGAGATAGAGAAAAAAAGTTGAAACGAATTTTGTAGAGAATCAAATTTGCTAGAAAAAATGTTTCCACGATATTTTTCTATTTTCAATAGTTTAGGTATTAGAGCTCATTGAAGAATACCCAATTTTCGAGTGCGCTTCTATGAGGTCTTTTTGTATTTGATCTCAGGACTAAAATACTGAAAATATGAAAATACTGCAATGAGCTTTTTTGTTGGAAATTTAATGCTCTATAACTTTAGTCCTATACAATTTTGCTCTATCTTCAACCGTTTTGGCGGTAAACGCTATAAAAGAACCCTCTCGTCTTTTCAACTGAGATTTTGGTGCTGAACTTATTCACGTTTATGGCCATCGCTCGTGAAACATCCTGTATTTATATACACAGGCACCATTTGTGTATTTACGAAGCTTTGAGTGAGAGTGTACAGGAATATAGTGCCGATCGGAGCAACGAGATGAACGTGTACGTACACGATCCGCGTATAAAGCCGAAGCACGGATCTTCATCAAAAGCCTCGTGGGATGCCCATCGATTCGCGCAAATAGGCCGAAGTGAACGATGCTATGTTACGTACCTCAATACGTTTACCTTATTCATAAAAAAAAAAGAAAGAAAGAAGGAAAAAAAAACGCAATACACTCAATGAAATTCCGTAGAAATCTTACTAATTAGTAAACAATCAAAATTACTTAAAATTTTTCATTTATTCATTTATTTACGTGTTCCTATTGTTATTAAAAACGTATTGTTTTTTTAATAATAATATTCCTTCTGTTCCGATAAGAACCTTCCGCACGAATGAGAAAAGATTGAATTTATAAAAAGGGACACAGAGAAATTGTTCATTCACTTTTTGTCCGTATTATTTATGGGCTCGTTCTACTTTTACTTTTGTCTGTCACACGTTCTTTATCTCACGGGGCTCTCGCGTATTTGTTCGGACGAGAACGTTGCAAAGTTTCCAAGCAGGCGACTGGCCAATTGTTCGGAGTGGAACGTACATGAAGCGTGTCAGAATTAAAAAAAAAGAAAAAAAAAAATTGCAAAAAAGGAAAAAAAAATTGAGGGAAAAAAAGGAGAAAAAATTGTTGTATACACTGACGTCGACGTTTCACTCCGCGCGAAAGCATTCATTCGGCGAAATTAAAAGGTCTTTCATACGCACACGCCTGGCTCAAAAAAAGGGAACAAGATGTTTTTTTTTTTTTTTTTGCTTTGTTTTAAAATCTCCAGCTTTTCACATACATCGCGCTTACATATCGAAGAGCTTTCTGCACACAAAGAAATCCTCAAAGATCAAAAACGAATGCTAGAAAAAATTAACATTATGAGTCTCTACTGACGCACCACTTGTGTGCATTCGTTGAAAAATTCTCCTTTGTACAACTTATGAAAAAGCTTCAATAGTAAAATTTTAGACACCAAATGAAATATCATACGAGAATAATTATAATCAACTGCTTTTATTCTCGAATTATTTCTTTTCTCACAGCTTCACTCTCGAATCCTACAATCAATTTTCTTTTTTTTCCCTCAAACCCTTCACTGGAGTGAAAAAAGTTGACCTCACCATTTCTTTGTCATAAAATGTTCTACGTACACGATAGAAGCTTTTATTATACACCATTCTCTTCGTTTTTTCATAACGAAGAAAATATTCTACAATAAAGTCACATTTGGTTAATATTTGTTCATGAAAACTCGTGTGAACGTCCACAAAGTAAAAAAAAAAAAAATCAAATTACCAGATGGATTTTCTTGTGGTGTAAAATTAAGAAAATCGAGACTACACTTTCTTTCATACCGATTGAATAATCTTTTCGGATTTTTTAATCTCACGCAATTTTCACGAATTACAAAAATTTTTGGCACCTTTTTAGAGTGACCGAATAAAAAAAATCTTCACATACGTCACACTAAACAGATTCCTGAAAAGGAGAATTTTCGGGTCTACGAGTAGAATCGAGAAATCAATAGACATAAATTTAGGGAATTAGGAAGAAGGTTTCATTTTGTGTAGAACATAACGAACGATAAAATGATAGTGACAGTAGAGTGAGAAGACGAAGAGACGTCGTTTGCTATTGTAATTCCCGACTCGCTCAGTGACACGATCCGAGTGAAAGGGAGCAAAGAAACGTAACGACCTGCTATCCCTGGGTATAAAAAAAAAAAAAAAAAAAAAAATGGCTATATATAAAATAAAGGGTGCGAGGGAGCTGGAACAAGGGAGAAACGAAGAAAATGGGCCATTTTAAGAGATAATGATGAGAAGGAAGGAAGAAAAGTAGGAAGGGAAAAAAAGAGATGAGCGCTGATTATAAGCCAGAGAGAGCCGCAGCTCGGCCATTATTTAATTCAAGCTGGCGAGCTGCCTGTTCTTTTTCCATGAGCTTTGTAATATCAAACGTCAACCGTCAGAAACGAGACGTTAAATTTCCACGTGTTAAAAGAAAGAAAAAAAAAAAAAACATTGCTTAATCGTGTGTCAAAGATGACTTGGCAAAGCTGGAACGTTTGAAGGCAAAGAACGCCGTCCTGGCTGACCACTCGCTTGACGAAATTGAGAAAGAAAGAGAGAGAAAGAGAGAGAGAGAGAGAGAGAGAAAAAAAAGATAATGCATACACGTAGATATACTTTTTTAATTAATTTCAAACTCCTGGCCGGAAACATCCTCGTCATTCTCAGGCACGTTGACTCATCTTGACTCACCACGAGACGAGAAAACTTGCCAGAATTAACGGACTTTTAATTCGACGTCTATTTCCATGCTCCTTGCCTCTCGAGTCACGAGGAATAACTTAATAAATTGTCGGTGATGAGGGATCGAGGCAGAGACAGAAAACAAATAAAAGAGTTTTACCCACCGACGAGAATTTGTCTTTAATCCTTTCATCTGTCAACGTCGATTATCATCAGATATGAACGAGACGAGAAACAAAATTTGCCTTATTAAAACGACGATTTAAAACATCCTGATCAGGCCCTGATAGGGTGGACGGATCAGGCGTTTGTTTGGCCATTTTTGTTTTTATTCACGAAACGTCTGCACGTTTCGTTTGCATATTAAAAAATACATCGAAAAGTGGAAAAAAAATTATTATTTATCTCAATAATTACAATAAACAAACGCTTGTCGTTACTGCGTCACGCATAAAGCCGAAAATTCCGATAAATCTTTTTCGATCTAAATGAAATCTGTTTTCCAATCGACTGGACCAGGCTCAATGAGCTTGAAAAAAATGTTGTTATCCGAATAAAGTTATTTGTCGGTTGGCGATTGAAAAGACACATTTTTTCTTTTTTTTCTCCATGTACACTTTTCCATTGGAAACTCTTGAAACACTCGAACAGCTGGCAATCATTGATCGGTGCCAACAACTGTGTCCTTTGAATAATTTTCATCCGTACTTTATACTCGAGTAACATATTTTTTGATTTTTTGGTGGCGGGTTACCGGGTTTTTATGCTGAATAGTTGAGTTGAAAGCTCTTGCTAAATCCAAGCGATTCTCTTGAATCCACTTTTCGTAGGATTTTACCTTTTTTTTTTGTTTTTTTTGTTTTTTTTTTGACTCGAGGGCAAATTTTATGCCCGGACCTTTACACTCGACCGATCGCAAGCTTTCGCTCGTTCAGCGGCGTGTTTTTTTCACTCATTCCATCAGGCAAATGTAAACCGTCAATCGAGCTGCTGGAGAGCAGAAAATAAAGGATGAAAAAGAGAAAGGCCGAAAAAAATACTTTTCCTTTTGCCCAAGGGTGCGAAAAGATGAAAAACACTGATACGAGAGTCTTGATGTATTTGGTTAAATAATTCAAGACACCCTTCCGCTTAGAGTTAAACATTCAGATCCATCAGCACCGTTTGTTTCTTTCGTGTCACTGATTCTTTCTTTTTTTTTTCTTTTTTTTCTGCTTCGGGCTCGATAATCTCAGAATCGGACAAAGTAACACTAAACGAGGGTGAATTTTTTGGCTTTTGATCTGACTATTGAAAAAAAAAGTTTGAATCCATTTTTTCCTGGGCAGGTGGCAAGTGTCAGACATTTTGGACTGTGTTTTTTTTTTCTTCGGATTACCCTCCAGCAGTGGATGCCATAAGATTAAATTTGTTTTTTTTTCTTTTTTTTTTTTTGACAAAAGCTTCAATGAATCAGATTGAAAGGTTTGAGCAAAGAGGAAGAGGATTTAGGGAGGCAAGAAAGCTTAGTTGTCGTAGAATTAGTAATAATTGCCAGGTTTATTGTAAGGAAGGAAAGGAAAGCATGGAAATTCGTAGATTGTAAAATTCGGGCAAAAGTTTTGTCTTATCCGAAAGGGCTCAGGCACACGGTTGACCCTGTTCTCTTTGCTCGCTTCTCTTGGCGTGAAATTCACGAGCTGTGAGGGCATTAGCTTGAGTGACGATTCCGCGGTCTCAAGGGAAAATTTTCATCTCTTACTTCGTCGCTCAGCTCTCCGAGCCAAAGATCTTGACAATGAAAATCTTTAAGTCTTGCATTAAATTTATCGCATTTCTCGTTTATAATATTCATGACTAGAAAAAAAAAAAAAAAAAAAAAAAAACGAAAGAAACGAAAAAGAGAGATAAAGATAGACAAAGAAAAGAGGAGAGAAAATGAAATAGAAACCTGAAAGCAGAGAAGGGAGAGATCGAAGAGAGAAAAAGAGAGAGAGAGAAAGAGAATGTGTAACGAAGTAACAGGTTGGAGCTTTCCCGATATGTGTGAATGTGTGTGTGTGTGTGTGTGTGTGTTGAAACGTTCAGAGAATTCTCGTTTGCTTATGAATGAAAATTCGAGATCGTGTACACACACAAAATTAACGTCACATCAGAGAGAACACGCATATAGAGACGAGAAAATATAGAACATTTAATCCTTTTCCTCATGCAAAAGGCGAGACAGATTTTGGCTTGGGATACACAATTCACTTTGTCAATTAATACAATACCCCTCGGGCTTTGATTTAATCTTTAAATGCTATTAATCCTCTCTGTGCAACCGACGCGTTTGTTTGTCGAGCATTTCAATTTTCGTTCGAAAAACGATAAAATTTTAAAATTATTTAAAATAAGCTTCCAAGACATTTTAAGCATTGTTGTAAAGTTTCTAAAAAATGGTCCACTGGTAGCAGAAATAAAGATTTCTTTTCAAACGATTTCCTGTTGCAAAGAGATCGATGAGAAAAAAAAAAAGAAAAAAAACTAAAAATTCATGTGTATTTATGCTTCGAACGCCCCGTGGATATGCATGAAATATATTTACGAAAAGTTGGCTTGATACACTTGAATATACACTGTGAAAAACCTACGCCGCAATAACCTCTATTGTCGGGCCGGTAAAGTAGTTTCCGATATCAGCCGATAAATTCAAATACATTGGCGATGGTTCTTTCTTCCTCTCTCTCTCTCTCTCTCTCTCTCTTTCTCTCTCTTTCTATAGCTTCAGGCTACACACATATGTACATATGACGACAGAAAATCGTTAAGGATGTTGAGAAGAGAGAGAGAGAAGAAGAAAGTGGGTTGAATGAGGGGTGCAGAGAGTGAGGGGAAGTGGACGAGGGTGGGTGACCGGCCTCGAGGTCGAGTCTGCATTCAAAGGCTCGTAGTGGACAAGAATCTGGCTTTTCAGACTCTAGGCATCTAGGCACCGGTTGATTAAACTTTAATCAAATAATTACCTGCCTCCTAAGATGGTCAACGTCTAGATTTTTTTTTGGCCCCTTTCTTACCCTTTTTTTTTTTTTTTGAACCCTGAAGACGAGAGTTATCTTTTATATTATCCCCACAAGTAGTAACGGTCAATGCAGGTCAGACGTTCATGTATTTTTATATTTATATATAAAAGCAGCTGTTGGATCGCGTCAAACTTGACTCCTCTGGAGCGTAACTCGACATTGATAAAGAGGACTTCGAGTGGAGAAACGATATCTCTAATTCTACGCGCCAACGCTCACGTGCATGCTAAACATATATATATATGTGTGTGTCAAACTGATGCTCTACAAATATACTTGAAACGACAAAATGGTTGGTGTATGCATGGACTTATCACAAGTTGTGAGAGAGCACGATATATACCGTGGCCAAGTGCATTGTTGTACTCTAGAACGACAACGAGAGTATGTGCAACCATTGCAGCGAAACCAAACGTATGGGGCATTTCTTGTTCGATTGAAAATTTATTACTTTATTTATTATTTTTTTTGTATAAAAACTACTGGTGAAAAAAATTTGAAAAAATTCTGTTACATTCTTTGAAGTGTATTGAGTTTGTGAAAAAATTGGCGTTTCGATTCTCATTGTTGTTCAATAGGAAATTCATTTTTTAATGACGAAAATATACGAAAATCGATAATTTTTTTTATATTTAGTATATTTTTGCAATTAAAAAATTATTACAGTTTAGTTTTTTTTTTAATTTGGCATCACCTTAGTCACACCATTAATAAACAAATAAAACTGGTTTTTAGCTCATGATATTTTTCGTAGAATAATATAGAACAATGGTTTCGATACGAAGTGAAAAGCTGAATTGTACATTTTCCAGAAGTGTTCGTATACGTCGTCAAGGAGTCTCGAAAGCTTCGCCTCTCCCTTCCTTCTTCTTTAGTGTCTGGTCGTACATCATGACACGTTGCACGAAGTAGTTCCAAGCGAAGATATAGTCGTAGATATTTATATATATATAGATATATGACAAATTCAAAGCCACCGTCGAGCAACTTTGCTCAACTGAAAGTTTCGTCCTTGCGGTGTGGCAGGATATTCAGCCAGTTTGCGGTCGAGAGAGACACATGGTGTATAGTGATCAGGACCGAGAGATAACACAGTAGGCAGCAGCCAAAACGTTTCTTCGTAAGTTTGAAAAACTTTTCTTTTTTTTGCTTTTTTTTTTATACCAAAGCTGACCACATCTCCCTGAACTTAATGTCATACGTGTACTTTTTTCTCATAAATTATTACACGTGTTTGCAAAGTAAAGACAAGTCTTTTTAGGACAGATTACAAATATTTGTTTCTCGATATATTTCCAATGTTTGGAAGCAGACCATTTGGAAAGGTGGAAATTTATCGATATGGGATTTTTTTTTTTTTTTTTTTTTTTCCAACTGTTGAAGATATTTATGAGTGTAGAGTTATAAGGGGTGGCAAACACTCCGTGAGAATTATTCTCCTTTATTTATTTATGAGAAAGATTCGCGAGGTTCTGTATGATAATGTTATTTCTGGGAAGGCCATTTATGGAATATGAAGAAAGAGACTTGGATGCTTGGAAAGGGAAACCAACGTGTTCCATTCGAAAAATATATCGACGATAACGAAATTCTTCTTTCGTGTAACGTAATGCGAATGAAGCATACAGAGAATAACGGGGAAAGAAAAAAATACGATGAGAAAAAATGGAATATCTATCTCTACCCTCTTTATTCGGACATTTCGGGTTTTTGTAAACTAACGGCGGTCAGATAGCTTATTCGTCGTGGCTAGGGGATAAACTGGTAATTGAAGAAGGAGGAAAATCCTCTCTAACTCACACGAACACTGTTGAGAAAGTCCTCCGAGACTCGTACACTCTGGGATCTCGATACTATCCACAGGGTGTGTCCGATGTCTGAGTTCTAAGTCAAAAAACCAAAATTTTTGTCATTTTTCGTTCTTTTATCGCCCATACTGTCAAAACGCTTGGAGATACGATAAAAGTCCTGAGGACTAATTTTGTAGGGAATAAAATTTGCCATAAAAAAGTTTTTAACGACATTTTTCTATCTCCAGTTTTTAAGGACTGAGAGCCGATCGAAAAAGTACCTGACACCGAAAATCACATAAGGAACAGGTTCTCTTTCTATGGGCTCCCAGGACTAAACTACTGGAGATAGAAAAATGCCGACAAAAGCTTTTTTTTAGGAAATTTCATGCTCTACAATATTGGTCCTATGGGTTTTTGCTCTATCTCTCATCGTTTCGGCAGTATTTGCGATAAGAGAACGCATGTCTTTGAATTTTAACAATTATCAAGTCTTCTCGAAGGTTGCTCTTAAAAAAATCATTCCTAGACTTTTCTCCTCGGATTTCATGAGCATAATCATTGGTCCCAGGACACCCTGTACATGTATTTTTCTCTTCTCAACGTTTTGCGCTCTGTATACGCCATTCCTTCATCTTCTTTGCTATCCAACGAAAATATCTTTCTATTTCTACGGATATATACGAGAAAGATAGATAGAGAGAGAGAGAGGTTTTAGTATTCTCGAGATTGAAAATTCCCGTGGGTACGTACGATGGCGCGCTTAGCCGAAAAGAGTACGAGAGATAAAATGAAAGAGAGGACGCAGTAGATCCGGCCGTGTCAGGTCAGACCACGAGAGCTTGGCGTACTTTAGCGAGAGCAAACAACCCCGCGAGCTCTCTTCGTGCCCGAGTACGAGTATCACGCGCCGATCAGCGTTGCTATTGCTTCGGCATGGCATGTTTTTCTTCGAGTTGTTTTTCGAGACAAAAAAGACAATTCTTTCTTCATCTTTTCCATCAAAACGATGAGACGACTCGAAAGGTAGAAGAAAAAAGAAAAAAGAAAAAAAAAAACAAACGGTGCTGATTAAAAATAATAGAGAACGTAATTAACTCAGTTGGCTCGAGATAAAATGGTCACTAGCTCGAACAGTGAGTCAGGAGAAGGGAAAAAAAAAGTTTATTATCTCAGAACCACTCCGAAGAGTTGTCTCTCATGTTGGTAACGATCGGAGCTAGTGGGTCGCGCGATTAATTATTAAATCGCGATATTTCTCGCGTGCGCGCATGCGCATTAATCCCCGGCCAGAATATTTCATTCTCCATGTATTTACAGAGGCTGCCTCTTAATCCAGAGAGCTTCTGAACTATTTACGACACAAATCAATTAGCGCTTCATTTATTTTCATGTTGGAAGATGGAGCAAAAGCATGTCCCCAGGGTCTCGTATATATCTAGAGAGAGAGAGAAAGAGAGTGTCAGATTAAAGCATGTTTTTTTCACGTGTTAGTGACTTAATGAACGAGCGAATCGTGTTCGTGTTAGAAAATATATAAAGTCATTAATCGTCGTGATTAATTGAACAGGAATTCACGGTTTTCGGGGTAAAGGTTGACAGTACTCTGATGACAGTGACCAAGAAAAGTAATGATCTCTTCTCCAAGAATTAAAAGTCACTTTACTTATGTGTCGAGACCGTTGGGAATGACCCTCAGTCGTAATAATAGACGACAAGTGGATGTTCACGTTTTGCCTGCAAAACGAAAGTGCTGGCTTTTCAAATTATTCTCCGGCACGTCTGACACTTAAGTATATTTATTTTCATGCTAAAAAAAGGAGAAAAAAAATGTCAATTTGACCGGGAGCTATTCATCTGTCAACGGCAAAATTAATGTATGAAAAAAAAACCAAAATATTGAAAATTACTTGAACAAAAATCTCAAATTTGTCAATTTTTCGTTCAAAATCGAAAAAAACTGTTAATTTTTGTGGAAAAAGTCGTGGCGGTTATTGAAAATATTTTTCCGGCAAGATAATTGACGCCAGACCGGGTTCGGGTCAAAATGACCCAGTGTGGCTATGAAGGCATAACGAAGAAACACCTATTTCGATTTATATAATTCCATTAATAATAATATGAGGAATAACTCGTGGGACAGACGTCAAGCACTAAGAATAACATTTGATAAAGCAGTTGTCGGATAGTTGGAATGCAGAGCAATCTCTTGTTGGACCACCAAAGTCGTCACATTGTTTCCATAAGGAGGAAACATCTCGAAAACAGTACAAGACGATATCACGAGTCCACGAGAATTGTTATTATCCTTTGGTGCAGCTGTCAGCTCGCGTTGGCTTGAGATGCATTCTCTCTCTCTCTCTCTCTCTCTCTCTCTCTTTCTCTCTCATCATCTGTTTCGTTGATTCCCATTATACTGCCAGACAACAAACCTCCCTTGAGCTTAACTTCAGTCGTATCAGGTAAAAGCCTACGAGCTATAGAGATCAGGCTCGAATTACGATTAAGCTAGAGACTTTGATTTGAGGTCATATAGAGATAGAAAGTGTTATAGGAAGAAGCCCCTTAGGCGTGAAGATGCGAAACTTAATCGAGCGTATGGCGAAATACGTTGAATCTTGAGGGCCATCGATCATACTCGATAAAATATAACAATGATTCGATTTTTTCTTTTTCTTTTCACTTGGTTTTAACTTACAATGTGCACAAAGGTCTAAAATGGCCGGCACATATGAACGAAATAAATTTCCTAAACTAACTGAAAGGGAGAACGAAACGACTTCTTCGAACCCTAAAAAAAATGTACATCAGGGGCTCTTATCTCGGGCAGCCAGAATCTTGCCCAAAGCCCTTTCTCAAACACAATTTAAATCAGAAGGGACAAAGCTTCGTCGAATCATCTACAAATCTCGTGGGGGCTTCTCAATAATGTATCCGATGAATTTCATATGCCTGTAACTCTCTTTCCCATCAAAAGGCATTTATTTTTATATACATTTTTAAGACGAAATCTTTCAATCGACGAAATTTACGTGATCCATTTTACCAGGATCATCGAAAGCTTTCAACTATTTTTTTACCCCCGAATCTTCGTCCCGTTTTGCGATCGTAAAGAAATTCATAATTTCCCATCGGGGCCAGACCAGGACCGGATTGGAATCCTATCTGATTCAAACAAGAACCTGATAAGATCTTATCAGGATTTCATCGGGAGTGTAACTCTCAACATACCTTGATCTTGATCACGGTTCCCTCGTCAGTAGATTCCAATCAGGATGCACTCATCAAGTCCTGACATCCCGCAGATCAGGCGAATCGTGTCAAACTTTCATATATTTTATCTCCGGTTATCCTGACCTGGTCCTGATCGAATCTTGATGCGGTAAACCTTTCCAAACTTCGACATATGTTGCCTTGGGTCATTCCGACCCGGCCCTTAGTGAATCCTTCCAAACTTGAATATATTTCATTCCCGACGATCCTGAGCTGGGCCTGAATGAAGCCTGATCAGGTTAACTTTGCCATATTTTAACAAATTGCACATGCGGTTATCCTCACTTGGTCCCGACCGGGACTTGAAGAGGATTCCATTTTTAGGGAAACCCTACTTCATCCTGATCGGGGCCTGACATCTGCTCAGGTTGATAGGGATGCCTCGGACTTTGGTGGTAACAACTATAAGGAAGTCGAAAGTGGACTGAGGACGATAGTCCAAAAGAGTAAGAGAGCCAGAGACGCGACAAAGAAGGTCGGAGAAGACGCAATCTCAAAGTTGCCGAATGGAAGATTACTTCGGGAATCTCTCTCTCTCTCTCTCCATGTGCACGTCAAATTGCACCACAAGCTTTTCCGTTATACAGGCTTTTCGAGTCCAACTTCAAATTAAATTGCACTTTCAAAAATGTTGATACTGCGATAACCAAACGTACCTGCAACCAACATTTATCCACGTCACATATATCAATGTAAGTCTGACAAGCTTACGAGATATTTGTACCCGGATAACGACGATGTTGCGCTGAATTAATGACGATTTTCACTAATTACCGTGCGCAATTAGAGCTCGTAGGAATCTCGCGATCATTCGTGTCAAAATTCATTCCCAAAATAACGACAAATATTTAAACTTTAATTCATTAATACTAATAACAAAAATTAATAATAATAATAATAATAACAATAATAATAATAATAATAAAAATTTAAAAAGACTATAAAACTTTTTACTTGTAAAAATGAGAAAAAATAACACGACACATTATTTTCAAGTATAAAAAAAAATTTATATGCGTGCGAGAGTGGCGCAATTTTCTTAGCACGTTAGTTTGACATAGAATTTTGCATTCCTTGGAAAAAGTTGTGTAGACTAGAGAGAACGAAAAAGAGAAAAAAAGAAGGAAGAGGAAAAAGAAGGCAAAGTAGCTCAGCAGGCTTGTGTTTTGGAATGATGAGGAGACCGGGTGAGTGAGCCAACCTCTCTTGTGCACCCTGTTGGACCAACTTTTACCTACTTTAAAGTTGGTTCCTTCCGCCAGTAGCGCACTTCCGTCAGCCCAAACGAGCCCAGGTTTGCACACTCGCGGATATATTCGCGCATCTATGGGACGTTTTATTCAAAATGAAATTTATTATTAATTCGGTTGGACAAGGCTGTTAAGGGATCGTTTGAAAATTTAAGATTAAATAAATATAGAAACGTTTTTTTAGAGAAAATTCTACGAGATAAAAAATGGAGACGATTCATAAACGATTCATTTTGAAGGTGTGCAGCTCGCCTCAATTTTCAAAACCTTTTTGCGTGCTCCTTCACTCCTTAAGCAGCACAGAAAGCTTTGATATTTATGTGTAAAAGTATATTTATTCATTAAGCCCTCATTGACACACTGGGTCAAATTAACCCGGAGTGTATTTTGAGCGTTTTCATTGAAAAAAAAAAAAAGAAAACGGAGTAGACTTCAAACATTGCTTAATGAGTGTCCACCATAAAAATGGAAGAAAAATGAAATTAAAAGAAATTAAAATTTTGTCTATTATTCGTGCTTTTGAGATCAATAACCGTGGAAAAAATGTGTCTGGGTCAAAATGACCCAGTGTGTCAATAGGAGGGTTAAATGAGGCTGAAAAAGGCATCGAACGAAACAGAGAATGCGAAAAAGGAAAGAGAGAAAGAGGGAGTATTTAGTCGAGAACTCATTTGGAACTAAGTGCCATGTCGGACGAGTCTCGCGTAATACGAGTTGAAAAAACGACTCGCTCGTTACAACGAGTCTCATTAGAATGAAAAAAAAAAAATGCGTTTTCTTTCATTTACTTTCATTTTTATATTCCGTCTTGCTGACGAGCTTTTTTCTCTCTTCTTTTTTCAATTAAAAAAATAAAAATAAAAAAACGTTTATTGAAACAAACATTTTTTTAACAATAATTTTCGCTGATCGATAAAAATGTCTCAATCATTTTTTTTTTTTAATTCACGTTTCGATAAAAAAAATATCCACAGCTGAAAATTTATTCGAAATTATAATGAAAATTGTAAAACTCTTTTCACAACGCGGGAACAAAAGAAAGAAAAAGAAAAAAAAAAAAAGATGGACTGTCGCGAAACTTTGTAGGGAAATATTATTGCGAGAGTCCAACCGAGCGAAATGACTCGATACTTTTTTAATGCTTTTTCCACTGTGATGGAGAGTGCGAACAGTCGTACATCGGTCCAACAGCCAGAGAAACCTCCGCCTCGCTGACCAAACCGTTACCTTGTTCCACTAGACAAAGCTCTCGGGAAAATCGTCTCCCTGTCTCGCACCATATTTTTATTATTTTTTTAATTTTTTTATCACTCCAAACGTAGAAATCTATGTGGTGCGATCTTTTTCTCGAAATTGGCTTCAGTTTTTTTTTTTCACTTAATTTTTTACGCGCAAAAAAATTGATCGTAGTTTTTCAACGATCGTTCATTTATTAACTTTCTGTCTCTTGTAATTGAATGCAAACAAAAAAATTGATACAATTTCGTAAAAAGAACGATTAATTTTATGAAATTGAAGAAAAAAATTGTCTTCCTTCGAAGCTGCTTAACTTCTTTTTTTTTTTTTTAATTTTTTGACAGTTTTATAGGAAAGAACATTAAAAGGCAAAGACCGTAAAAATTTAAAAGCCAATTTTATGGCCACGAGGTATTTTAGTTGTCGTTTTTACGAGAAATTTTCTATTCCAATGACGAAATCGGACTTTTCGGGATTGTGAAACGCCGGTGCGGCCATTTTTTCGATCTCCCTCGTGCCATTTTCATCCCGGAGGCTTTTTTCAAAACTTTTTTTCGAACTCCTACAAATTAATGTGTGGGAGGAATTTGAGGTAAAGTTTTGAAATTTAAGTACGACGCCTCCGGGAACCATCACGAGGTTTGTTGGATCTTTCGATCGTAGGGCCAGTGGTGCACACACAACACAATTACGAATCCACAGGCAGGTGAATAATTTTTACCCTCTGAAAAAAAATTACTTCGAGATTGTATTTCTCCAGAGAGCTTTTATTTTTTTATGTTTTTCTTTTCTTTTTCTTTTTTTTACTGGTATTAGGAAAGGGCAGAGAAAAATTAGACTCTTTCTACTCTCGTCCCTTTTCTACTTTTATTTCTCTTTTTTTTTTTTGTTTTTTTTTTTTGCTCCTTTCTCGTGTATTTTGACAGTAATTGAAACGTATATCTGTACGAGCTCAATGTACTAACTCAATTCCACTAACTTTTCACTTCTCTCACGCCCTCTCGGCCCTGCCAACCTTGCTGAAAATATTATTTCCCTCGCTCGTTTATTCTTATGCTTATATAACAAGGAGTGCTGAAAAAGCGTTTATGTTCAACGATATTTCATCATATCTAAGCCCCTTTGTCCGGCCCATTTCTTACAGTTTTTCCCTATGGAATAATTCCTCAAAATTGCTTCAAAATAACTCTATTTTGTGTTAAATCAACTGGACCTCAAGATCCGCGAGTCTGATTATAAATTTTCAACGTTCGAACCAATTTTTTCGAGTCAAAACCATTGGGAGATTCTAAAAAATGAAAAAAAAAAGGACTGATGGAGTAATTTTTCGATGCGTTTTCGAAATTCCTCTAAATGGACATTTAACTTTTTGAATTAAATTCATTTTTCGATGCTCGATAAATTTTCTTATTTAACCATTGATTTTTGTCCTTTTTTCTACACTTTTCTGCTCTTTTTTTTTCAAAATATTGTCGTTTTCGTAAAAATTAAGATATCGGGATAAATGAAAAACGATTTTGTTCGTTTTTTTATAGACTTTTTGAAAATCGTGTTGAAAAATTTGATTATTGAATAGCAATATGCAATAATGTTAAAAAAGTACTTAAAAATACTGGAAAAATTTAGTTTTTTGGCGTTTTCGTTATCGAGTTTAGAACCAATGGCATAAAATGCTTTTGCTCGGACGCCAGTCTCTTTTGTACATCGTAATCCATTGTCGAAAGAGTTTCCGAGGGTTTCGACAGGGCCGAGGATCCAAAAGAGACGATTGGGGATGCGGTCGTGGAGGGAAAGCGGAAGTAGCCACTCGGGCGAATGCCGAGGATGAGTGTTTCGAGAGAGCATCCTATGGTTCTCGTCTCTATCGTGACGATTTCGTTTAAATGCGAGTATTTGTGTCTGTGGACTATTTCGTCACACATTTTTCTGCTTTCGCTGCCTCGGGACATTTATATTTAAAAAAAAAGCATACAGTGCGGTTGAATTTTTCTTTTTTTTTTTTTTTTTTGGCAACCACGAGACGGTTGATTCGTTTCTCGCTCTACTATTTGCCTCGCTCAAAAATATAGGCACCAAAGTGTTAAAAAGACTGTGCGCCACGAGCGTTGACGAACAAACACGCTTCGAATTGCCTCGTGAAAGCCTCGTTTCGTTTAGTTACGTTCGTACGACCAGAGTGGTCAACGATGTGCAACGAGACAACTCCAGGGAGAAGAGAAAAAGTGAGAGAGAGAGAGAGAGGGAGGGATGAAAAACAGGCAAAAAAAAAGCACATAATCGTCGAGTCAAGGGACGTACCTGAAGCGTGCAGGAGCGAAGGTCATTCTCGAATTAACGAAAAAAAAAAAAGAAAAAAAAAAAACACTCTTCACCGAGAAAATCTTGATGCGAAGAGATCTAACAAGAGAAAATGAAAGATAATGGAGTAAGGGATGAAAAGTATAAGAGCAAAGATTGTGAATTGAAACTCTGACGAGAGAGTAGATGTAAAAAGTGTGAAAAGAGGCAGCTTTATATATTGAATATCAAAACCAATTTAGGGAGCAATTGAACGTCACGGAGGCGAGGAAACTGTCACGAGACAAAGCATCCATGAATAGGTAATGTTGGCAAATGTTTTCAGTGCTTTTTTTGACTGATCGATTGAGTTTTTGACTATATCGAAAAATACTATGATTTTTAGTACCTCCTCGTCGTCACACTTGGTCCGTCAGACCGACTACTTTAATCGCTCATTTACATCGTTATAAATCGTCTATTAAGGTTTCATTGTAGTGCTATCGAAACCCCAGACTCTTACCAATACGAAAACGCTTACGCTCAAAAGTTATGACACTCATGAAAATACATTGGACGATAAAAACGTAACAATGTAATTTTTGATGAAAAAAATTCTTAAATTTGTTTCATTACATAATGAAAATATATAATATTCTAATTCTTTGGAAGTGTCTTCTGGATTTCTGGAAAAAAAATAGTTTGGCTTTATCTGGTCGAAAAAGTTGAATTTTTTGAACTAGTAAAATTCAAAAATTTCAATAAAAAAAGAAGAGTCAATAAAGTTGATGCAAAGTTTTTATTTTATTTAAAAACTCTCTTGTAATATGATACAAAATTTAAAAAATGAAGAAAAAAAAGGTTTATTACGTTCGAATGTCAATAAAACTCAAGATTATTGTACAGTAATTTGATTTATCGTTTGAGATTGCAAATAATTGATGAAGAAAAACATTTGTAACAAAATCCATTGCCAGTTCATTAGATCAATGTTTGTCTGGTTAAAGTTGCAAGATTATTATGTATTTTTATTTATCGAACGAAAATGTTGCTCATTCAAAGTTACGAGGAGTAAAAAGTGCAAATTTTATTTTTTTTTTAACTGAAAGAGCTCCGTCGAGATATTGACGTTCACGTCAAGTTTCAGTTCTTCGTAACAATACGTTCTCATATCTCGCTGTGCGTCTCACTCGAACACGGTTTCATGATAATAAAAAATTTTTTCTTCACGCTCGAACGAAGCTCAATGCGGATTTTTCACATCTCCTGGCGGAACCGCGGAAATACGAGAGAAATACTCGGCTCATAAATATATTCTCTATAAATACAGAGTTGAGCAAAAGTTTTCTTCTCTTTTTTGCTTGAAACTTCTTCTTTATGAGTCTTTTGCTTAAATGTGGCCACAAGGAGGAGAGTTTGCAAAATTCAAGTTAGACAGAGAAAGAAAAATAATACCAGTTACGGCCAATTAAATCTTTTTTTACACCCTGTGTTTGAGTTTTTGCCTCGAGGTGGTTTGCTATGCACTCGAGCTGCAAAATTAAAAATATATATCACTCCTCCATTTCACTCTTTTTGTCTCATCCTCGTTTGTAATTGTTATTGTTATTAAATATTTCGTGCAGGCATTATTTATACATCCCTGAACAATTACGCAATTTTTTCAGTCTGACAAGCATAAAAATTGCTAATTTCCATTATTATTATTTTTTTAATGAATGAAATTCGATTTTTTTTGGTTTATTTAAACCAATCATTAAAGAAAAAAAATGCAAAAAGATTATTAATCGGTATGAAAAACTGTAGCCAGATATGTGGAGGATTTTCTTTTTTTTTCCATGAAAATTAAAAAAATTGAAAATAGTACACCGTTTTAAAAAATGAGATTTTTTGAATTTTTACTGTGAAGGTTCTTTAATTATCTCATGGACATATTTCGTGCTTTTTTTTTCCTCTCGTTGAGTGATAATATGAACGAAACAAGGGAGGAGCCTGGGTCCAGGCAATTCAATCTTGATGAGGAACGTCCAGGACGAATTTATCAGGTGTCCTCTTCCTCTTCATTGTCGTCTCTTCCTCTCGGCCTAATTTTCCAGCTTTTTTTTTTTCTTCATTCGGTGCTGTCATTATCTTACGCTAATTAATTCCAGAACCTTTTCACTGTTTTTCCCCAGACTCAGTCTCATCTTCTTTCTGTCTGTCTCTCTCTCTTTCTCGTTTCTGTACTTCTAAGCCAAATGGCTTTTGTAGATTTTGATATAAACGTCAAGTTAGAGACGCTTGGTTACCTTAACAAGCCCTTAGCTCCACAGCTTTCTCCGGATAATAACATTTTAAAAGACTGTGTCAACGTTCTCTGACAGGAAAAAGTTAACCTCATCGTCCTGCTCTCTTTCGAAATGAGTTTTTATAAAAAGATGATCTGGTACATGGTTGGCTTCAATCCTCGGAAGTAAATTTATGGAAAATAGGAATATTGTTAAAAAAAAAAAAAAAAAAAAAAAGATGCAATAAGAAGAAGAAGAGCAAAAAGCTTTCGTTGCTTTTGAGACTTCTTGGAGGAAGACTTAAATGGGTTAACTCTTTTCTCAAGCTTTGAGTCTCTCCGCGTAAGAATAATAGGGACGAAACTATGTCGCAGGGTTTGTTTCATTCTTGGCGTATGTGTATCCCTTGATGCGCACAGTATAGAGTGAAATGTACGCGCGTAAAGCTGCACGGTAAGGGAGGAAGCGAGAGACAAAGTGGTGGATTTCTTCCGAACGAGTAGCCTCTGATTCTAGGGGAATTACTCGCACCAGTGGTTACGAATCTCGTGGAGCTTTTGCTCTTTCTATATAGACACCATTATATGCCATCGCACGTTTCGTGGCTAAGCCCTTGATTGCCGAAAAAAAAATCAATGCTACCTCGCCAACCAAAGAGACTATTTCTCTGTTGAGAATGAACCTCTAAATGCCTGCTTCTTGATGAAAAAACTACGTAACGCACGATGACTAGAATTTCACATCAGGGCCGGACCAGGCCCGGATTAGAGCCTGAGCAGGCTTTAATGAAGATCTAAACCGGTAGATCTTATCAGGGCCTGATCAGGAGTCTTGATTTTCAAGATTTCTAATCCCAATGAGGATTGCCTTTTCAGGCAAACTTCACCGCTGCCTGATCAGGACCTGATTTAGTCTCAAAGACTTTGCTTTTTTTTTTCTAATACTACAAATTCAGATGAGCATTAATTTTAATCGGAAGGCAAATTTCTTTTTACATCCGAAAAAAAGTAAAAATGGGGATTTTAACAAATTCATTTGACGTCCTTACGAGAGCATGTCCAGGCGCGTAAATCAACTCATAAAATTTTGTAAGGACTCGCTCAACATAATTCTAATGGGAAAACCATGTGAGATATGTCCTTTTCGCTATTAGTACTCGATATGGACGACATCACGAGAGGGAGGAGTTAAAGTCTCACAGCAGCCGGTGTAACGGTGCAGTGAGTCGTAACTGGGTCAGCGACATATATCAAACGAAACCGTGATTCCCTGTTCTCTCTTGCTCTCTCTCTCTCTCTCTCTCTTCCTACCTCTCCTTTTCTTGTCCGAGGGTTTATACGAACCAAGGACTGATAAATTTTGCGTGGATGCTGCCGCGTTCGTCTATTTCACTCTCAACCCCGTTGCAGTTAAATTCATGTCAATAATAATCACGTTTCGGAATGAACATTGTTGAGGGGACGAATACCATTTCCGCCAGGTACAAAAAAGGTTAATTGTCATCATTTTTTTTTTTTTTTCCTTGCAACAGCAATGTGAATATATTTGGCAAATAATTATGAAACTTTTATTTTCTCAATTCAATAAATGTTAGAATAAGGGTTGTAAGAAAAAAAAAAAAAAAAAAAAATTATAGAGTCTCGTCGAGAAATTGCTTGGTTTATGGGATCGAAGCGAATGCATTTGCACGTAGGACGAGCTGTAGTGAGAGGAAGTAAAACTTGATGGTAGTTTCTTAACGGGTATCGGATGCTGGGCCCTATAACCTGGTGTTAACTCGATCTCTCTTTCTCTCTCTCTCTCTCTTTCTCTCTCTTAGTACTAAAAGGACTCTTACATACAGTTATGCACGATACAAAGTTATATATTTATATATATATATATAAGAACGGAAAGTCGATATCGTCTTACGTCGGTTATGGAGCCTGGGGCTGTTTCAGCCCTGTAGACTTCCGCCAATTCAGAGCCACGTTACGATCCCTCCTTTAGGATATACGTAAACGTATAAATATATGGTATCTAAATATCCTGCAGGTATAAATTTCGAGGAGGTTAGAATTTTCTCAGATTCATTAACTTTTATAATGCTGCCAAAACACATAAAACCTAGACACTATGATTTTTAGTACCTTGCGTCATCACACTTGGTCCGTCAGACCGACAACTTTTATCGCTTCGTTACATACTAATAAATTGTCTATTAAGCTTTCATTATAGTGAAATCGAAACGCCAGACTCCGACCAATATGAAAACGCTTCGATCAAACGTTATGACACTCGTGAAAATACGTGGGACGAAAAAAAAACGTAAATATGTAGTTTTTTGATGGAAAAAATTCATAAATTTTTTTTTTTTTTTTTTTTTTTTCATTACAAAACATTCCTTTTGAAGTTTCCTTTGGAATAGATGAAAAAAATATATTTTCGTTTCATTTTTTTTGAAAAATTTGAATTTCTTGAACAAATCAAGTTCATAAAATTCAATAAAAACACACAAGAGTAAATAAATTTAGTCGAAAATGCAAATGCCACGGAATTCCATTCTGCATAAGTTTTTTCACTTGAAATATCGTAAGATCAACATATCTGGTTCTTGGAAATATGGAAAACAATTACTGTAACTCAGATGGAAATAATGGCTTGAAAATACTGGATCATGGAAGCATAAAATAAGAGGCAGTGCTTATTTTATTTTCGTATGATATTTCATTTCAAAAACAATTCATGTAATGCAAAGCGGACATAGAAATATGAAAGCATCAAAATAAACGAGACGTTTATAACATTTGCATATTCATGGCACTCATGAATATTTCATAAATGGCAGTACAATAATTTATTATGTAATTTGAGAGATGGCAGTTAATTAATAAATTAATAAAACATCATTAAAATTTCGTTAAAAATTATACAACTTAGAGACTTGCAGCAGTTTGTTGCTCAGGCGTTTTCAAAGGGCAAGCTTTTTTCTCAGTCCAGCTGGGGGTCATTTTGACCTATTCCATTAAATTCGATATTTTTCACATTCCCATACTGAGGAATCATTAAATTCACCTCCCGATATTTTTCAACAAAATCCCATTGAAAGGCCGTAAGTGAATCGAAAGTTTTACTTTCCGGGGTCAAATTGCCCCAGCATCCGAAAATAATGGTCAAATCAAAGCGTATCAACGAATAGTTATAAGCGAACTGGATATTTCGTTGATTTCTCAGACTCAATCATAGCCATTTGATAATTCAGATAAAAATTTCATCAAAAATGTAAATCGGAGCTTACTAGGGTCCACAAAGAGTGTCTTTTACGTACCGATTAAACATATATTTATATACCGATGCACGTATCCTATAAATGTTGAAGTTTGTACGTGATGATGGAAGCAAGTATCTACTTGCGGTACTTGGTCGGCTGTACCGGTAAATTATACATTTACTTGTAATACTCGTGTGTATATCTGTACTTGAGAGAGTGCGTTTATACAGTTATAAGAGAAGCGGAGTGATGCGGCACGCTCATGTACTTGAAAATGACGTATGTATGAAAATGTGTCGTGAGGTCAGAATCCGAGTGTTCGGCTCGTACGTGTTTCAAACATGCACCTATATCCTTTTACATTATATATCACTGTATATTCATTTTAATACCAACTACATATACATATAGTTATTACAAAGTTCTAGTACCTCACATTTCACCGGTACTCCAACGAGATCCATCCTCACATTCTTCCTTCTCTTATACGCACTCTATTTTCTGTATCCTTCCTCTCCTTCTCTCTCTCTCTCTCTCTTTCTCTCTTGAGAATATATATACATAGGTACGATGAAGGTGTACCACATCTCGTCATACAGAAACCTTATAGTACTTGGATATGCATGCAAATTTACTCGCATACTTTTACTTGACGCTCTGCAAGGCCCAACCCTCTCAAAATCCCCCTCTCGAGCTTTTCCTCCATGTCAGATATTTTGCAATTTACTTTTAACATTTACATGTACATCTTTATAACACGAATTATATATAAACGTGCATCAGATCCCTGTGCATTTGATGTTACATTTTCGTTCGTTACTTTCCCCACGAATTTCACAAGAGACCGAATAATTTTTTTTCGCCTGAAACGTACAGGAACGAGCGAGGGTTGATGGACCGAATTGAAACGTTCAACAAACCCGAGGGGTCACGTACACGTAGAGTTGAAAAAAAAAATACGTTCAATTTCAATAATTGTTTCCATACTCGAAAAATGTGCCCATTTGAAGGATATTTTTGTTTACTTTAAAAGACTTATGATTTTCAATGGAAATTGAAAAATTTCATTAACTTAAAAAAAAAAAGGTTGACACGATCGAATAAATAGAGTTAATTTCAATCATTTGTTTTCATTTGAAAATCCCAATCGGTGGAGCTTTGATTGGAAATTAATATAATTGGTTTTTTTTTTTTCATTGTATCGACTCCCATGGTGGTCTCATGTGAATGGTCAGACATATTTTTTATAATTAGATGGAGCGGAAATGAATGGTTGAAAAGACTTAGTCTCGTCACAAGGGATGCCTAATGGAAGATCTTAAGGCAGAACGCGTTGGTGGGTAGGATTGTTGTTGCAGCCTGGTAGAACTTGGATGTTGCGGATGTTTAGCATATGCAGTAGGGCATGGAGTGAGAGAGCAAGAGCCCAAAGACCTCTGCGCATATGTTTAGTACACCTGGGTATAGAGTGCGTTGAGTGACGTGTATTGTACGTAACTGCGTTGGAGTACGTCACGTTAGAGTTTAGGAGTCTGCAGTAGAGAAGGGTTGTAAGCAAAGGGGTAGGTAGGGAGAGTTGGTTCTCAGTCCCTGCGACAAACATTATGCAGGCAGGCAGGCAGAGTCCACTTGAAATGCAAATGTTTGCCACGGGCGCAATTAAGGTCCTCGGGTCTCTCAACTCTCAGGCGAGCCAAACAGCCGTGGAGAAATGGTTGGGATCAGCTAGTCCCTGTTTTCTCAGATGGCATTTACAGCAGAAGGAGACTGTGAGCTGCAGACAGTCTCTTCGAGAGCAGTATCTATCTTGGCAATCAAGGAGAGTGGGAAAACATGTATATTTTCCCTTGGTCGTTGCTGTTGGCGAATAAATTGGCAAAATTCATTACTCCGAATGAATACGAGCCATCACAGATAAGATCCAAGGTGTTGGATGAGGAAATAACGAACAAAGAAAGAGCCTGATGGGATCTGGATGTTGCCTCGCTTCTGATCTTGTTCCTTGTCCTCGCAATTCCTGGATTTACTCTGTTTACTATATTTCTGGCGTTCCTATCAGGGTGACCAAGATCTTTAGAATTTGACGGATACATCCCTAACCGGAGGATGAAGGAACTATTCATCTCGCACCGGCTGCTAGCTCCCATGAATATCTCTACTCCGGTCCGCGTCTCGAGTCTGGTGCTTATCAAAGCGCAATCAAAGCGTATTCACGCCATGATCGTAACACGGCGTCTGAAGAAGCTTGGCTAGCGAAACAAGCAGCGAGTACACGCTCTTGGCTCGTTGGACACGTTCGATCGCGAGGTGCCAAGACAATTGTTGGAACATTCTGAATAGTCACGATTCATTGTCCGGATTACCGATCGAATGCTACCACATCGCTACTAACCCCTCCTCTATGGGATTTGGCAACGGCTTCGAAACGTGAGGGAACCCGATGGATAGAGCGAAGAGAAGGTGTGGCAAGGCATAAATAGAGACACCAAGTGGAAAGCCAGCGGAAAAGAGATATACCGGCATCGTCAATGCGTTGGTGGCAGAAAGTCACTGAAGAGGGATGTTGGCCTAGAATGGGACATGCTCTGGCAAAGAGAATAAGAGAGAAAGAGAGCAACGGCGATGTGAATTTCCATTACAAAGACAGGAGAACTCGAAGACTCGGCGTGTTACATGAAGAGGCTTTGGATCCAAGCCTCCGGCGAATGCCACTGGAATATGTATGCCATCCACGAGACACTTGGCAAAGAGGCAGTTTCTCCCGCGCATACTCACTCCTTACTTTCGTTTGATTCTGGCCACGTTGCAGCTGTCGTTGTTGTATCTTAAGGAGTCACTACCGCTGAGAATTTTCAGCTTCTTTCTCTCTTTCTCTTTCACTACCAAAGCCAGAACTTTGCTGGCGTATTCATCGGGATATCCGCCACTCGTGGCTGGCTGTATCTTTGCCGAGGGAGACGAACCACCTCGCAACTCCCTGGCGAGTCTCTCGGTCTTTGAGCACTTGGCCACACCGCGTGGTCCATGGGGCACTCTTCCCTCTTACCTCTCCCCTTGTGCTTCACAACCAGAGAAAGAGAGATCACTCGAAGACCCGAGCACCAACCAAGATCCCAACGAATAATCCCAGACTCCACACTAGAGAAGAAGCCTTTGCGCGACTTCCTTTCGCTCGAGGGGATTCTCCCGGTCTTATACTACTCTCGTACCTCATTCACCATTCAGACGTTATTCTCTTTCATACTCTTTTCCATCCACCTTCCACTACTACCGCTGCGGTAGAAGAATGAGCAAGAAATTGAAAGAAAGATCTACGAGAAATTTGTTGGTTCTTCGAGCATCTCCAACGAGGGCACGTGCTCAATCTTACATTCTATATCAACTATAAATACCAAATGTAATTTTGTGCTTTAATTTTCAACTCCAAAGAAACTGAATTGCTCGGCATACTATGGCATACCAAAGATTGCGGCTGAAATTTCAAAAGGCTCATGACGTATTATCTCGTTCCAAGAAATTCCCTTTGTAAATTCGATAAGCACAAAAAAATACTCGAGGTATGTCTCGTGAAAGTCGATATCACTGACAGGTGACACAGCACAGTGGACAGAAGCAGGCCGGTAAGCCGCAGTGGATGAGGTTAAAGCGCGAGAATGAGAGCCTAGAAAATTGGCCAGCCACCTCCGAACGTGCGCGAATACGTTGTTCGACGTGACAGTTGAGAATAAGAGAGAAAGAGAACACACAGGCCCTGTATCGGGAGTCTGAATATATCTCTGGCAGTGTATTTATCGAGTAGCGAAATTCGCTCGGTAAAACTTTTTGACGTTTCTATTTCGCTCGGAGCCTTATTCGTGACATGGATGTGTCCAAGTGTTTGTACACGTGTGAGGACTTTTCGCGAAGCTTGAAATTGGTGTTGGACAAAAGGCGCCTGGATCAGAACGTTCAGAGCTGGATCAGAGTTTGTTCTGACACTTTTGGTTAAGTATGTAACGCGCGTTAACGGCCAAAGAGAAGAACGTGAGACTGGGACGTGTGGCTGGTGCTGAAAATGTTGGAACAATCTCTAATCAGTCTCATCGACGTGAACATCGTCGGAAATCCTAGTTTGAAAGTCCAAAAAGCTTCGGTAACTCTGAACAACGAATGTCTCATCGATTTTCACAAATTAACCACTGACGTAAATTCCCTTTTCATTATTTTCATCGATATTTATTTACCAGTTTTTTAAATCATGACAAATTGAGTTTCACCGCAGGTTGCATCACTCTGCAACGGTCAGCCGCATCGCATTTACTGGCGAATCACTCAACTTCATTATTTACTCATTTCGGGTTACATCGGATTGAAAGCTGCACTGAACATGATGCGGGAACCTTATTGGTGGGAGTCGAGCATTTGTTTTACTCACGAATCAATAAATCCAACATTTTGTTGACTGTATTTATGTTTTCAAGTGCAGTCTGTACGTTGTTACGGACGAACCCAACTTTATGTTTACGGAGTTTAGCGAGGATAGTATGGAGAATAAAAATGAGGCAGGAGCTGGAAAAGAGAAAGCTCGATTTAGCGAAAATGAGACAAGAAATTGTGATAAGGATTTTAACGAGTACGACGTGAGTTCCCTCTTGAAGGAGGTCGAAGATTCCTCCGATTGTTTGATGCTTACGGATACTGAGATTCTTCGGGTAATTTGGATTCGAAGATAGCCATCATTATTTACAACGAATTCTAAATTCTTCTGAGATTTTTCATCATTATTTTCAGTGTGCATTCGGTCATCAAGATCTTAATGAACAGCTAGCAAACTATGAGTTTTTAACAACGAAAACCTCACCCACGTTTACCAGAGAAAGGGAATTTGTAAACAAGCAATTGGACGTCTTGATGAAGGGCACGTGACAATGATCAAATGAAATTTTACATAAAAATAGTTGCGTTGGTTGGATAATGGAAAAAAGGCCCTGGCTAGATTTCAACTTGGGCTTTTATCAGGCCCTGGTCAGGATCGGATCAGGATGACTGCAGATCAAATATATTGAAGTTTGGCAAGGTTTACCTGATCAGGATTCATTTAGGGCCAGATTAGGATACTCAGGTATAGAAAATAATTAAGTACGGCAAGTTCATCGGATCTGAATGACATCAGGGCCCGATCTGGATGGCCATCTGATGGAAGTTCCTCATTCAGGGTACGGGCCCTCATAGGATGGAACGGGTCAGGTCTTTGTTTTAGTTTTAATGCCATCTTCGTCTAGTCCCAAAGTGAAATTGTAGTCTAGGGGTGGACGAAGCAGAGAGTCGGGTGATTTGTTAAGTATTCATTCGAGAATCCTAGACAAGGTACAGCACAGCACAGTGTTTCTGTACAAATGTATTTTGTTACTTGGCTACCGTGAGCAATGGGAATTTTCTTGATTTTTTTCTTTCTCTTTGCCTTGCTGTTCGCCCGCTCCTTCGTCTTTCTTGGAGGATAGTTACGAGCTTTACCGAACACGCTGGAGAAAGAGTAAATGTGGGTAAAGCGTCTGCCTTTCTCGCTTTTCCAGAGTCCCGGACAAATACGTATTCGCGAAGCTGTCGGGAAATTGCTTTCCCACAGCTCCCTCAATATATATATATATATATTTTCACGTATATTTTGCACTCTGCGACTTGTACGTAGTATTCGGAGAAAATTTATTATTCAATCCCACCTTTCAGAGATCTCCCACTTTTTCTAACATCTCCATTATTCCCGGACATTTCAACCGAGGAAAATCATTGAATAGACAACATGCCAACTCTGAATTAAATCGTTCATTCAATCAGCCAGCCTGGCTTGATGTTTACTCGAGACAAAACTAAGTTTTCCAATTCAACATCAATTACATTTTCATTTTTATCAAATATTTCTTTCTCTTTCACATTCCAGGATTCTCCGAGGCAAAAACGGTGGATACGCCGTTCGCAGAAACGAAGAAAATAAATTCTGCCGGGACGAGTAGCAGAGGAGGACCGAACAAGAAGTAAGCTATTTCGGATTAAAGTCCAAATGTTCTATAGTAATTTTCTGGACAATAATAATTGTGGGAAAGGATTGAAAACTTGATCTGAAATCAAAATTACAACGAATATTTCATTGTTTTTGTCACAATGACACTTTGTCAATTATATCAACGTTGTATATTACAAATAAAAAGCAAAATGAGCTCCTGAGCAAATGGAACCTCTGAAGGGCAAAGTAACCCCAAGGGAGTACATTTTCCTTCAGGTAGTTCTTGGGGCTGTATGCACATTGTGGTTTACACGCCAGTCGGCCACTAATGATCATTAAGGGAGCTCTAAAAAGACCTTTAGGAGATTTACAATGAGGGAATAAAAAAATCATGACGATAGTAAAAAAGGGAAGCAAGAAAATTGAAGAGTGCATTTCAACGACTGACTTTTTGGTAATTCTCATGAAAATTCATACGTCAACTGACGGTAATTAAAAAATAAACAAAAGTTCTGTAAAGTTGAACATTTGGGGCAAGCTGAGGGCTGGAATAATGTGGTTTTTTAGATTTTTTTTTTTTTTTTTTTTTTTTTTTGACGTTTACCAGCTTTGCATTGTTTCTGATGGGACAATCGCTTTGGTAAAGACTCTTGAACGACGGGGCTCGAAATACGCTGACACTCGCGGTACGTTCTCGAAGCTCGTGACAGCTTTTAGAGTATCTCTCACCCTTTCTAGGCCAAGAGAATGGTCAGTCATCTCGTGCCTGCCGACGCGTTAACCATCGAGCCCGAAATTGCGGCCTAGACCAGTCTTTATGTCTTCGTAGCCTCTGCTTACTCGCATGACACACACACAACTCTCAGCTCGTGTATTGCCCAAACCACGCAAATGGTATAAACCACATAGCAACCACAACCCAGACACACAATCGCCTGGGACCACCACCTCCGACAATTACAGCCTTTACCTTCCGCGCTTTTAATTACAATGCGTTATTTCATGGCTCTTTTAATTTATCCAACAATATTTCGTTTTATACGCGAATTTTTCAAAAGCTAAACAAAAAATTGCTAACTCTATTTTTTTTTCGTTTATTTATTTATTTTTTTTTCACTTTCTTTTTTGTTCTTTCACATCGATTTTTCTTTCATTGCACGAAAATAATGAATTGAATTTTTCACTTTTTTTTCTTTTGTAGAGGCGATTTTTACGATAAAATATAATTGAAACATGATTTTTTGGTGAAAACGATGAAACCGTGAGGCTAAACGTTACATACGTTTTAAAGGTTCATGAAAATATAAGGAAATGGACGGCTGTCATCATTTTAATTTAATTTGGAATAGCGGCTGTCGTGTTCAATGAGAAGGAAGACCCGATAGAATGGGGCAAGGGTAGGCAATTAAATTTAACTCTCGTTGCGTGTGTACGTGCGAGAGCTGGCTCAGCGTTAATCCCGACTCGTAAAGCCTCGTCGGGACTCGCGTGTAATTTTCTCATACGCGGTTGAAAAAGAACAAAAAAAAACGCAAAAAAAAAATCATTGCGGCAGGTCAAACGGGTAGCTGACTTTTATTTTCAGCCTGACGAACTTTGTGAATTGTCCGCGCGGAACATTGAGCTTCACAAATTAACCCAACATTTCCACTGTGCGGGAGATGCGGATTTATGAGAAATAGCCCGAGGCTCAAATGCTGATTTAACTTTTTTCCTACTACCCCCGTCGTGACGCTCCATTGAATCCTTGTTTTATTGTGTTCATTAATTATTCACTTCAACTTTTACATTAATCCGCTACGTCATGTTTTTTAATGTAAATACAGCTTTGAATTGTGCATCGAATCAGTGTCAGGCAATTTGCGATTTTTACTCTACGTTGGAATAAAAATTTATTCATTTTCGAAATACAATTTCGAAAATCTTGACTCTCTTCAATTCTTGATCCATTTTTGTCGCGGTCTTTATAAAAAAAAAAAAGAATTTCGAAATATTTTTATGTTTTTTTGACCGAGAAACTGACGAAACGGGATCCAATTTGTCATTTGATTTTGCAATGGCTGCCATTTTGTTAGTTATTATCAATTTTTTTTTTTTTAGACGCCATTTTGGATTGCTTTGCATTTAAAAAAATGAACAGAGTCTGTTCTTTCAAATTCGAAAAATGTTGTTTTAGGTCAAAGTGATAGCTTTTTTTATCGTCCAACAAAAGCGTTCGAATGTATTCCCATCCGTAGTGCAGCATCGCGGAATAGCAAGGAAACGGGGAAAGGCCCTTGGGTCTCGTTACTTGACGAAAAATGACGCTATTTGCGGCGATTCCGCTCCAACGCCCGTTTGCATCTTTTACCGTCTTTCCACAAAAGGAAAAGGAAGAAGAAAAAAATGGTCTCTTTCTCGTTATTTTTTATCTCAAAGGAGCTTGAAATTCTTTCATGCATCAATGCATCCGTATATTTATTTTGTGAATTTTATTTCGAGCCATCCATTATTTGTCATATCGATTAAAATAATGCGATAAAAATAGACATTTAAAAAAAAAAAAAATTCGGCCGAAAAAAAATTCGGATGTTCGGTAGACTTTTCGGCGAGTGGCTCTCAAAACGTCCCGTACATTTTTATAGAGCTTTGGCCTCGAAACGTGCAGTTTTGCTACGAGTCGCACATCGTAATACTCGTTGCCATATATAAGTATATTTCAGCCTGAATATCCGGCCCGGCAATTGCCTTCGTCGTTTCTTAAATCCTTCGAAAAAGTACGAGCCGAACGCGTTTGGAATCCTGCCTTGATGACTTTTTCACAGTTGCTATTCGTTTTCACGACATTTTCTACCGTTTCGCTGCTCCTCGCGGTTTTTATTCTTCAGGATCTGCCAATCCTGACTATATTTATCGCGAAAGAGTTAAGAAATGGGAGTAGAAGTTAAAATCGTCCTAGAAAAAATGACTCGTACGATCGTTGAACTTAACGTTGAACAGTTTTAGCCATTTGAAGAGTAATTTAGTTAATTATTTTCGATGAACTTTGACTAAAAAGATAAATCGATCTTTTCGACAAGAAATTTGGTGCGAAAATGATTATGGAATACTCGTTGAAGTATACTTAACAAAATTCCTCATTATTTCTTACAAATAATATCATAATTTTCGTAAAAACAAAAGTTAAAGAAATCCCTGGTTTTTATGTTTTTTTTATTATTCAACGTCCGAACAAACATGAATCCCTAAGAGAAAAAATTCTGAGATAAAATTTGTCTGACCTAGAAAAACGTCGTACATTCAGCGTCGTATTTCACGTGGAGAACAGCAACAGCAGCAACAGCAGTAGTAAAAGGTTTGCTCGAGTGTTGTAAGTCACCGAACAGAGTTCAATACACACCGCATTGGTGCAAACAAATAGTCGAACAAATACGATACCTCGCTAATCTACCGAGCATTGGACGTTCGAGAAAAACATCTTAAGGTGGAGTACCACGATCATAGAATTTACGATCGACTGGTACAAAAGTCCTGATACTGCTACTGTTTGTTAAAAAAAAAAAAAAAAAAAGGTAACTTTACCGAGTGTCAAACCGATGGACGTCAAGGTTAAGTATTCGTGAGTTTATGGAACAATGTCAGAAAAGAAAAATATTTCATCGAGTTCTAGCTTTTTAGACGCAAGTTTAAACTGCGAGAATTGTACCGAAGGTTCAACAGAATTGGAGAAAATCTACGATTCTTTATGTCCGTTGCAGCGTGTCCCATCCATCCTTCATTCTCCCTTCTCCATTTCCTACTTTTTATCTTTTTTTTCTCTATTTCTCTTTCGATGCGGTATCGCGAGTTGTTGATTTCGCCGCAGGATATCGACGGATGTTGCACAGGGCATACCACGCTTTCCACATTCACGTGAGAACCGAGAGAAAGGAATAAAAATAAAATAAAAATAACAAACAACCTTTTTCTTTGCCTCCGTCGTTGTTACGAAACAGAAATTGAGAAAAAAGAACTCTCAAACCCCCTTAAAGATCGGGACGCAATTTTCGAGTAACATTTTTTTTTTTTTTAAAGCTGCGGCGAGCAAAATTGACTGAATTTAGACACGAAAATCAACAGCATGTTCACGAGAGTCTTAATAATAATAATTAAAAAAAAAAAGAAAAAATTATTTTTTATTTTCAACAAAGAAACAACGTTTTCTTAACAATTTAAACAAAACTCCGAAGAAAAACATGTTTAATTTCAAACGCACTGACGTAAGCAAGATATTGAAGTTGCTTTTGTGTCTAAAGAACAAATTCAAAAGAAATGCATATTCCGTACGAGAGACTTGCATCTATTTGGGTTTGTTGAGAAAGGGTTTCTTCGTAGATATGCACAGGACGATCCCTTTAGTTTACACTCCGTTGCTTCTCAGCAGGCTACTAAACAGAATAGTACACATTACTGACGTATGCGAAAATACACGAGGAATTCCAGGTCTAGGAAGAGCAGAATCAGGAGCAGAAATTAATTTTCCAACGAGAACCTTTGCCCTCAGTGAAAAAAATCTCATTGTTCAAAAACAAGAATACAAAAACAATTTTTTCTTCTTCATTGTATGGCCAATGAGTTTTTACAGTTATTCTGTTTATTTAGTCACTGTCTTAATTGTTCTTTCAACAAAACCCTCTGAAAAACAAAGGCCATTGTACGATCCTACAATGCATGGTATTTATTTATACACCAGAAAGAAAGAAAGAATATGTTTGTTGATGGTGATCGAATAAACAATGTTTTTTCTATTTATGCATGAAGCTTCTGCGCTTCGTAGATTTTTTTTCTCATTACAAAACAGTCTCTTTCGACTCTTTTTGTAAATTTATCCAACAGTTTCACGTTTATTTACCAACTATATTTATTTATATATTTATATATTTATATTTTGTGAAAGTGGAGTCTAAGCGATAAGAGTGTTACGGTTCTGATGACACAAATATGAATAGTATGAGTGTACCGTAGGCAGGGAACCAAAAAGGTATAGGGGAAAAGAATGTTATTTTCAGGAACGAGAAAAATCCTAAGACTCTTAAGGACGAATATATATATATATGTTGCACAGTTTGGTGGTGAAGGAAAGAAGAAAGGTATGAGAAAGCGGAATCCGCTATATGTATGTGGGCGTTTGGAAGTATAGAAGAGTGAAACTCGGGTCCGTGGGTACCTAATCCATCGATGCATCAAGGTTACTGTCGAGCAAACGTGCCCCAGTGGTCATGTTGGCCTCGAATCCGTTCTTCCTTCGTCCACTATACACGTGAATATACTTTCACTGCTTTTTTACGTACGTACATGATTTTTTTTTATCCACCTATTTTTTTAATTTGCTTTCTATGCTTGAGGGTAAAGATCTCGAAATCGTAGGGCAACTCTCGAAAGGAGAGTCTTTTGCCAATTGAGTCCACGAGTCACTTAATTAAAAAAGTTACCCCAAGAGGTTTGAAAGATTTTTTTTTTTTTAATTACAATGAAGAACTCTTAAGGGGTTATTTGGAGTCATAAACAAAATTACAGAATTCTGCTGTCAACATATATCAAAAAATTGACAGTTAACAACAATTCTTTGAATTTTTTATCTCATGGTGTGACAGCAATATCTCACAAAGTATTACACCAAACGGCTTCAAACTTTAAGGGCTTTTTCTACTCGGCAAGAACTGCTGACTTCTTCGCGAATAAATCGAAATATTGATTTTTACTTTTAAAAAAATTCAATTCAAAACAACTCGTCAATAAAATGCTTTTTTTACGTGAATCTGGGAACAGTGATTATTCGAAACCAGCAAAAAGCTTTGTCACTAATTTTTAATGTTTTTATTGTACTCTCTCTTTTTTTTCGAAAAAAAAAAAAAAAAAAAACGAGTCGCAGAGCTTTTAAATCCGGTGGGGCGTTCATATATCGCGATTTGCAATGACAGGAAGTTCTCGACGAGGCTATCTCGTCAGGCATACAAACCGGAACGAACCGATGCGCGCTTTGGGATCGAGAGACTGAAAATCATGAGCAGAACGCTGGCAATCGTCACGCATTCACTCTCTCTCTCCTCAAACTCGTTTTTCCTCTCTTCCAGCGAAATCCGCGAGCCGGAAGTGGTGCGAGCGAACGAGACTCGCGTTTCTAGTTACGAATATACGTGTATACGTTTCGTTGGAATATCGATTTTCCGGAGAGTTGAACATTTGTGGTAAAGAGTATTCGCAAGTTTCACTGTCCTTTTCCTCCCTCTCTTCCATTCTTTTTTCCTTAAACGTACGGTGTTAAAAAAGTCTAGAGAACGAGCAAAAGTCAAGTGGGATTTATGCGCCAACCGGAAAGAGTCCTTGCTCCAGAATCCAAATGATATTTCAAAAAAATGTCAGTATCAAAAAATCAAAACGTGAAAAAAAAAGAAAAAAAAATGATTTCACGTGAACAGTGATAACGAAGTAGATTTCTAGACGTAAAAAATATAACTTTCCATCGAATCCAAACATTTATAGAATGAAGAGAGGAAAAGGGGGATGGTTGGACAGATACAAGTAATAAATCTGAGATCCTGTTGTCCGATGACCTCTATTTTAAGGGGCAAAAAAGTCCTAGGGTGTTATATATCCGTAGCTTCCCTTTCAACGTCGATTCTTTTGACTTTTTATTTTCGTCCTTTCGTTGGCTTTCAAGAGACAAGATTTCTTCTCTTTTGTTGTTGTTGTTATTATTAGTTTCCTTCAGTTGGTCGATCGTCCTTAAGCTCCAGAAGATTTTTTGCACTCCAGTGGAAAGCTTTGTCTAGAATTTAAATGCTGCTTTAATTTTATCTGCACAGTGAAGAAAAAGAAGCTCTCATGCGTTGCATGTCTGAAATGGAATTGAAAGAAATATCTCCAATGAGGGATCATGCCAGAAGAGAATTTGGCTGACTACCTTAATTGAAATACTGCAGAGTTCTTGGTAACGAAGAAACGATGAACAGATCTGATGATGAACGTCGACCAAAATAAAGGGGGATGGTGAAAAGTGAGACAGACAGTGAAGAAATATGTACATACATGTGGCCTGCGTAAAACAGATCTGCCAGCAAGTGAAGAACGATGAGAAGTTAGCGAGAGAAGCAGATAGAAGCTGTTATATGAGACTGCAAGACTAATTGACTTAGGGGATGAAGTAATAAGAGGAGGGTGGAGTTTTAAGAAAGAGAGAAGGATAGGGAAGCTGCAAGCTCAGGATTTCGAGCCAGCACATCTTCCATATTTCCCTCACGGATTTTCATTCACTCCTGAAAGCACTCAAAGCTCTCTCTCTCTTTTAGAGAGAGAGAGAAAGGCAGAGAGTGTTCGGTGTGGGCTAAGGGAGAAAAGCTAATGTACCTGCGAGACTTGTAATTACCTCGTGACTGTTGCTAATCGAGTATACTCGAATGTACGAGGTCCTGGAGCATCGACGACATCTCTTGAGCTAAAGTTTATTTACGTCATCGTCAGAGCTATGATTTATTCGTTGGATTTCAATAATCCACCATTTTTTCATCATTTTTCATTAATTATTAACTATTCATGCAGATTTTTTCAATTATTTTAAAATCACTAGAAAACAAAAAAAAAAAGATATTAAAGCTTTGGCAAAGAATATAACGATTGAATGGGAATTGAAGCTCAACAAATTTGAAATTGGCTTTTGACCTATTAATCCTCTCTTTTTTTTTCCTCTTTTTTTTCTATATCCGTTGCAATGTGTGTTGAAAAAAAAAAAAAAAAAAAAAAAAATCTGATGCAAAAATCCACACTTTGGCCAAGAGAATTTTGCTCGCGAATTACGTTAATGCAACTTTGCTATTCTGCTACGAAGGGAAAGTAAAAAAAAAAAAAAAAATGAAATATAAAAAAATGAAAAAGAGAAAGACTGAGTGCTACCAGAAACTCGATTGGATATCGAAAGAACACTCGTCCCGGAAATCCTCCACTCTCATCAGTCATCCATTCTTCGAATCGGAAAAAAAAAGTCTTTTTGTACCTCCCTCGATTGTCATAGGGCGAATGAAAAATATACGTATATATATCTCTCTCTCATCGGGAACGAGGGATAAAACCAAACCCATTATTAACGTCGATCGTTAACCATTCTTTCCGACAATTCATTTCCCCATCAGGAGCATAAAAGCCGAGGTCGCCAATCAACTCTATTTTTTCTTTTTTTTTTTTTTTCAATTGCAATCCTTTCAAGACTGGAATCCAATGATATAATCTTACTAAATTTTTGGCATTTTTAAAACTTGAAATCTAATTAAATCCTCTGAAAAGACACACTGGGTCATTTTGACCCAGAATTATTATAGTAAAATTGTTAATTTTGTGAATTAAAAAATTTACAATAACTTTTCAAACAATTTAATTTGATAATTAATGAATTTTCACTATTTACATATATTGAGAAACGTTTGACGTGTGCTCCCAATTTTTTTAAATCAATTCCGATCGTAGGGCTGCTACTGACAGTCGGATAAAGTATTCTTCGGGTCAAATTGACCCACGTGTTGATACGAAGGCAAAATTTAACAGTTTGGACGAGAGGCTAACTGTCAAAATGTATCTAGAGTGCAGGAAAAAGTTGGAAAAAAATTTTTTTGTAAAAAAAATTGTAATCTGCACAAATTCGCACGTGGATTATTTTTAATACGACCTTTTGGCTCGAAGGAGTTGATATACAAGGTGAACAAGTGTTGGCAGTGTACTGAGAGATCAGAGAAGTTGAAGCTCGTGTGCATGCACATATATGAGCCTATGGAATTGCACCCCGAGCTGAAAATGCATTATGCATCTGACACATGTGCACACAGAGCTTTGCCTTCAACCCTCTCTCCTTCTCGCTCGCATATTTTCATTCGTATTGCAACGCGCTCCCTGGTGACGGTTGTGGTACACAGATTGCACCAAATTCTCGAGAGCATGCTTGCACTACAGACGTTGCTTCTATTTTTCGTAAAGATGCAACGCATGACCGACATAAAAAAAAATATTTTTCTTCAGGAAGTGTTTTCTGACACTTCCGAGCCTTTCTCGACTCTCTGGTACTGGCGCCACGTGTTAGTAGACATAGAAAAATTTTTTAACATCGATTCTACTCTCGTTCGAATGTTTTTCAACTAAAAAAACATCGGTGACTAACCCTGGAACCCTGAAATAATTTTTTTACCTCCAAACCGTACGTAGGGGTGAAAAAAACCACCCCTATCTTTTCTTGATCGTTACAGACGATTCGTATGTGATAATAGGCTTTAATTATATACCATTTTCTTCGTTTTTTCATAACGAAGAGAATGGTGTATGGTAAAGTCTCATTTGGTGGATATTTATGCAAGAAAATTTGTTTAAATGAAAAAAGTTTTATAAAAATGCATTTTTCCTCCTCGGTTGAGTGGTTTTTTTCATATTTTTCAATTGGCGTGTTACAGAAACGACACATTCAAAACGGGGAACGATGTGAGAGAGTCCGGCGGCCAAGAGCCGAAGCGGAGCGAGGGACGTCTCGACGAAATCACGAACACTTGGAAGGACGTTAAGCGGGGTGAGAAAATGTTTATTGCTTTTTCGATATCGTTATATATTTTCTTGATTTATTTTATGTTCTCATTTGTAACCATTATCTCGGATTGCAAAATTTTCGAGTCGAAGAGATCCTCAGTCGAATTGACAATCAATCTCAATAATCCGAACCTTCGTCATCTTAATGAGGACACCAAGACGTCAAAGAACATTTGGAAACTTTTATCCCTCCTCTGATTTGCTACCGCGTTACTTTTTTTTCTTTGGCTAAAATGAGAGGCTTATCAATCAAGTGCCGGATGAAGAATAGACGCGACGTGGTAAGGGGAGGATTTCTCGAGGGTCCAAAAGAGACACAAAAGGACTCGGTGGTCCAAAGAAATTGCTGAGTAACGATGAAACAGCCCGAGAGAATAAAGGAGAGAAAAAGAGAATTTTTTTTTTTTTTTTTTTTTTTTTTTCCCACCGATCGCTGAGTAGGTCTTGGCCGAAGACAAAGCAACTTTGATCGGAGTCCCGAGAGTGTCAAGATATAGCGGAAGATCGGTTGCGTTCCTCCCCCAACCCCGAACGAGTCGTCATTCGGTAATGAAAGTGGTGAGAACGACTGAGTGGAAAGGTTTGTGGAATTTCGTCCGAAATATTTTTCTCCGGCTATAAAATACAAACATATGAAGAAAAGTCAGAAAAATAGCGATCTCGCACCGCAGAGAAAAGTTTGTCTGCCCCTTTTTCTCGAAGAAAAAGAGTCTCAAGCGTCTGATGGGATGGAGAAGGTAGTAAAAAAAAAAAAAAAAAAGAAAAAGCACAGACGATGGACCAGAACTCTTCAGAATCTCTGGCTCGAGTGCAACAGGCCGGATATTTTAATGGAAAAATTCCATGGATCAAAACGAAAAGTACAGAAAACAAAAAAATAAGAAGTTCTCGAAAAAATTCGAATATTCGAAACGGCACGAAGTAATGAGAAGAAAAAAAAGATAGTCGAGAGGTCGAAGATTTTTTTTTCCTTCACTCTGCGGTAAATTCTTTAAGCATTGTTACCCCAGTAGGGTCGACATAATAAAAGAAAAATCGTTCTCTGAAGAGCAAACTTCTCGGTAGATGAGAGTTTCAAATAATAAATAATACTTGAAATTTTTCTCATTGTTGTTTCCGAGGTCATCGGAAATGAGATTTTTCAGTATTTTTTTTTTTTTTTTTTCACTATTAAACTTATTCTCTTTCATTTCATACATTCATGTGTTTAACTCGCTATTTAATAGCCAAAGTGGAATAATACGAGAAAGAGATAGAGGCAAGAGAGATGGTGAACGAAACGACAGTTTGACCGATAACGAGCTATTAATACCGGGAGATTAAAACGCAATTAATGATCCTTGTGGCTTTATCGGGATCCCTCTCTCGTTGTCTACACCAGAAAATTGCTCTTGAAACGATTTACAAACGAAAAATGCACCTGAATGAAGAATCAGAATTTTAAAGTATTTATAAAAATACGTAAAACGATTAATTTGATATTTTTAAAATTTTATTATTATTATTATTGTTATTATTATTATTCGATAACGAGATTTAACGCTCGATACACGAACCATAGGGAAGAATAGGGAAGCGGTCACCCAACTGAGTATTGACCACTTACCGACGACTGACCCGTCACTACATCCGTGAAAAATCATTTTATATTTTCCTTTGTTGGATTAATTAAAAAGCATGTTAGAGTCTCGCGGCGAGCATCTGTCCATAATAAACAGCATGACCGTGGAGAGTAATTGAACTGGTTTTGCCAGCTGTGCTAATTAAACAGCTCTTGCTTCGGTTAATTAAATAATAAATACTCGGGGTCATGAACATCAGGAAGTTGTAGAATTTATATAACGTATCGGAGGATTATCAATTTGAACGTTAAGTTGAAAGTGAGTGTTCGAGCAATGAATGCATTAGGTAATTGGACGATTTGGAATAAGCAGTGATTTTAATAATTGCGAAAAAAAAATTATAAGAGTTCTAGAAAGAAAAAAGTGAAGCGTCGGAGAAAATTGGACGGTTCGGGAAAAAATGTTCATTTCATTTCGAATCCTTTGTGTACGTATCGAGCTCCAAACAAACGCAAACACCGCATATCGTGCATGTGCATTGTTTTAATTCCCCACCACGACGATAAACACACAAAACTGGAGACTATGAGGAGAAGGGCTCGGGGGTTGAATTCGCGAGCGCGTGTGTACATTATTACGTGAGAGGCGTTCCCCGAGAGCCTGCGGTCGTGAAAATTTAATTAAAACACGTCCAACGTCGAGCACGAATAGAGGTGAGTTTCGTGGGCAAGAGAGTTGTGTGCATGGTCTCTGGAAGTATGAACAAAACAAGGCGTTAAGTGTGAGGGAGGGAGGGAGGGAGGGAGATCGGGTCGGTAAGGATCTCTTTGAAATACCGTTGGTTCGTAATGCGAGTGTCGACCAAATGCAGCGCAGATGTACTTTTTTCTTCGTCTCATCTCCAAGTCTTTTATTTCGAACCTTAACCTCGAGGATCCGTTAATCTTCGTGTTCTTTTCACTAATTCCTGCCTGAAGATAAAAAAAACAACACAGAAATGCACAAAATACAGAAGAGAAAGAGCAGTTGAACAGAATTCGTTCTGGCTAGAAATTTGGTAAGTAGTAAATAAAGATGATAATAATAATAATGATAATGGTAAATAATCAGGGGAATCTGGAATGGTCCTGATCAGGCATTATTTAATGACATGCCCCCCAGTGAGGGCCCCCAGACTAGATTCAGACTAGGACCTGCTGAGCGAATGCCTTCTCAGGTATATCTTACTCCAACCTGATCAGGACCTTACATATGTTCTGGAAGTTCCCGATCAGGACCGGATTAGCAGTCCCAGCACAAGTTACTACATCCTGGTCAGGATCTAACATACACTTAGGCTCTTTCGGATCGGGACCTGATGAGGATTGCCTCGTCAGGCGTACCTTACTCGAACCGGGTCCGAATCAAACGTGCACTCTGCTGTTTGAATTCCAGTCAGGGATATGTTACGTTAATAAGGAGCCTGCGAATTATTGCTCCGCTAGAGTGGCAACGGCTTTGGTCAGACTCGGAGTCGTAACCCGGCTGTTGTACTCCATATAAAATATGCATATACAGTTATACACTTATATGTATATATATATATAGAGCTTTTCGTAGCAAGCATTCAAGCGATGCGAGAGTTTTGGCTCGTGCGCTTGTGAGGCAAAAGCGCGATGGTACAACCCTCGAATTCCCGAAGGGATCCCGCAAGCTGCCCATAAATATGTATGCCGCGCGCGGTTTCTCCCCTATTTTCCGGATATAGGAAAGCATCGAATGCACGCTCAAACATCTCGTGTTCCGCGTGCGTGCCCTATGCAACCCAGCAACATATACGTCTCTCTTTCTCTCATGTCGAAAATATGGTAAACAAGCTTGGCCACCAGGGCCAAAATGGTCGTTGACACGATTCTCTCCATCCCTGATGACTCCACGACTCGGAGCTTAACCACTGGACGAGTCGCAACGATAATTATTCCAGAGTCGTTTCGCTGTCTGATGGTCGCGATCGAACCTCGACCATTACCTACTGACACAACGGTTTACCGAGCCAGATCTATACCAGAAAACCCTTCAAATTATTCCGTATTCGCAGCCTCGTTTTGGCGCATATTCAGCTCTCGCCACCACCCCCCGAAATTCTCTGCGGCAAACCAGCTGGCCCAATTGCCAGAACGTGCACGGCTTTTCCTGCCCCTCTTATAACCCTTTCCAAGTCCGAACATCAACTAATACCAGAGAAATATGGCCTTTCGTTCACGCGCACCGGGACTCGAGCCAAACTCATTTTATCCCCGATGGATACTTGTTTCGCTCGGTCAATTCCACTTCACAATAAATACCTCTACCATCACAAATTGCCTCCGTCAATCGCCAACCAAAATTACACTATATATACCTCCATTCATCCCGTTATAACTCGAGCTTCTCTAACCCTTCGTCAACACACTGGGTCATTTTGACCCTTACTCATTTTTTCCATTATTCTACTCCAGTTATACTTTCCACAACAATTTTCTTCAATTCTCTGTTAGTCAGTTAGTTCCAAAAATATTGGAAATTCAAAAAATTATGAACTCTTTAGTAAAATGCTCACCCTCCCAAAAGTCAAAATTTTTAATATTTTACAAATACTATTCGATTTTCAATTTTTTGAATTTTTATCGTCCACGAATGTTAAGGAACGTTTGAAGTGTACTCCCCATTTTTTTCAACAAAATACCACCCAACGGCTACTCATGCCAGCCCCATGAAGTACACCCCGGGGTCATATTGACCCAGTCAATGATAAACGATGATTATTTACTTTCAATACTTCTGGGGTTGTGCGGGAAAATGAAAATATTATTGTACGTTGCGCTTACGGTGATTGAGACCATAAAGATTCAAAATTCAGCGTGTAGCATCCCTTCTGAATGATGCCAAATTTTCCACTGCCTCTAACATCACCCATGGGAATATCCGGGGCATACAACGTTTATGAGAGAGGAGATATGAGACGCGTAAAAGATAAGGGATGAAAATTATCGGATGCACAACGTCGTGTTGGGTGTTGAGAGAGAAAAAACATTCAGGGAGAAAGAAAAGAGAGAGAGAGAGAGAGAGAGAAGATGGAAGAAGCAGAGAAAAGTTTACGAGAACCGCCCACCCGTTCAGCCATCCCGGAAGTAGGTCGAGCTTCGTAGTTTTTCTCGTCTCGGATATATTCTCCTTCCGAGAGTATACCACTTTGCTATAAATTTTTTTTTTCCCCAAAACTATACCCACTTTTATAATTCGCTAAAACTGAGTAGATCAAGTTTTAACGACTTACGTAAACGTACAGAGGTCAAAAAATTTTATTGTTCTACTTTTTTTTTTTTTTTATCAAAAATATCACAGTTTTCTTCTCACAAGTGAAAAACAAAAAAAAATACAAAAAAAAAGGAGCAAAAGTCTGACTTTGCGATTTAAAATTCAAGAAAGAAAATTAAATAAATTCGTCACACTAGACGATTGTCTGAAAAAAGTCTTCAAATCGAGAATTCGAACTTTTTTTAAGTTCGATCGAATAATAATGAGAATTTCTTCCCTTTATTTTAATCAAAAAATAGTAAAGTACTAATTTTTATTGAATTTTTTTTGTTACAGCGTTGAGCCTGCTGTGCGTCAAGACCTTCTCGTCGAACGCAGCGATGCTTGAGGCACCGCCCGGAAGTCGGGAGGATCTCGTGGAAGCAGCGAGGACTCCTTGCACCCCGACAGGTATGAAAAAAAAAAAAATACTTTAGGAATTTTGGAATGGATGAAAAAAAATGGTTTACCATTTTTCCTGCTCAGGGCTTTCTTTCTTGTGAGACCTCGGAACTTTTTCTTTATATAATTTATGTATAAATGTGGGCGAAATAATAATAAACATTCCTTGACAACAGCACGTATTTTTACGTGCATCGTGTCAGGAGATGAAGAGAAACGTGAAAGTGCTTTCTGGATCCATCGATCACGTAATTTTGGCTCTATCTCTTGTCGTTGGAATTCAAGATTC